>OX451738.1:889429363-889895074 GCA_948472305.1 Vicia faba
TGTCTTGATGTTTCTTTTTGGTTGCCTTGTTGTTTCTTAACGTTCATGTTTGAATGCTCTTTCTTAAAATAGTCTTTTGTCATGACACTTATTTGCTTTCATGTTTTGATGTTTGATCGCCTTTCTATGTATTGATGAAGGCTATATTAGTGATGCTTGTCATTAAATCTAAGGTAAAGAAATTTTGTATGTTGACTTCTTGTCATGTGCTTACCTCTTATGCGTTTGTTGTTTCTTTCTCCATATTTTCTTTGTTTTTATGTTTGGTCCTTAAACCGTAATTTTTAAACTTGTACCTCTTTCATAAAAAACTTTGACTTAGGTCATTGCATTTTCAAACTCTCTTTCTTAATAAATACTAAGACATCTTAAGCATATCAAACTTTTTTCATAAGACTAAAAAAATACAAAGCTCATTCAAAACTTTTGCCACTTTGCCTTTTCATTTTAAAACCTTTTCTCAAAGATTAGACATAAATCGTCTTCATAGTTGGGATGTAATTCTCGTATCCACGTGATAATGATTGAAGTAAATGTTGATTCTTTTCCACTTGAGGGAGTTAGTGGCATACTTATTGATTCCATATCCAAGTTGGAATCATTCCCTCATGATGATGCAAAGATCTATCTTCTCTTATTTGTGGGTGATTATTTGAGTATTCTCCTTAAGATGGCGAAATGTCTCTTCATTTAAAATCAATCAAAATAAACTCTTTTTATTATTTGTACCCCGAACTACGAGGTTTTGATCCTTTATTGGTACATAAGCATAAGACTTCATGTCTTTCCAAACATAAAAACAATTTTAAAAAAAACATTTCCTTTCTCATCCCTCCACTCTTTTAGTAAAACAATCAATTTTAGCCAAATACATAGATTTTCGAAGAGGTTCATGCAGAGTACCGTATATGTTTAGGATGCTAATACTTTCCCTTTGCATAACCAACCCCCATATCTTAGATATCTTTATTGCTTGGCTGGTTGCTTTACTTTTAGTCTTGCTTCTTGCTTTGCATGTTTATTTTAGATTTTATTCGCTCTTTTCCTATTCCCTTGAAAATAATAAAGTGTGGTGGCGACTTTCACTGTATGAGTTAAGTCAAACAATGGCTTGATATCAATTTTGTACTGCTACAACATCTATCTTTTAGTAGGATCAATCAAGAACAAACTTTAAGACATAGTGTGAGGTTTTTGGTTACACTGCACATACCTCAAAATATTGTCAGTTCAATCTTGGATGAATCAAAACTTAGAGAATATTTTAGGCAAAATAACCTTTTTGGTCCATTAAGTTTACCTCTGGGTCCATTTTGGTCCCTTAAGTTTAAAATGTTCCAAATGGATCCTTTAATTATTCAAAAAGGTTCATAGTAGTCATTTCCGTCAATTCGGCTTAAACAGACGTTTGTTTTGTCTATGTGGAAGATGACATGGATTACATATGCATATTATTCCTTCCATCGGTCCATTATTTTTTCTTCAACCCACCCCCCCCCCCCCCCCCCCCCCCAAATTCTAGGGTTCATAATTTTCCTCCCTTTCAAAACTGGAATTGCTCGAGGAAGATGAAGACATCATAATCAACGAACTCAGGGCAATGTTCATACAACTTGACTATGAAGAGAGGTTCTTGTTTGGATGTTAATTTGTGATGGAAACCCATATGTGGTTGTGGAGACATGGCTCTTCTTTGAAGTGTTTCAACTGTCACGAATTTCGGGGGAAATTTTAGAGATGTCATAATTATAAGGTAAAAAAGAAGTTAAATTGCTTTTCCATCTCTCTTTGCTCTGATATATGCTAAATGTAATTACACAAGGTGTAACACAAGCTGGTTGTGATTATTTTAAATGGTTATATGATGATGTGGTGGATGAGAAAGACCAGTTTATGAAGAAGCAAAAAAGTAGGTTGGAGAAGTTTCAAAATGAACTTGATGCGGCAAAATTGGATTTAAATTCTTTAAAGGCAACAAATGATGGAATGAAACACAAGATAAAGGACTTACAAATTCAAATGAAGAAGACGGTGAATTCAGAAAATTTTTGGAAGAGTATGTTTTGTATTGTTTTAGTTGTGGTCATATGTAGAATTTTGTAACTATTGTATCTGTTTGAATTAGTTTGTGTAAGTTGTAACCATTTTTTATGGATTAATGTGTTTCTAATTGAATATGTTTGTTATGAGTTAAGTTGTAACATTTTGAATTAGTATGTGTGTTTTCAATTGAATATGTTTGCTTTCGTTCACAGTTGGTTTATACCATTATTTATCTGTTGGTTTATACTCAAACATATAGACAATCAATTGAACAAATATAACAACAACATTTTATTATAATATGGTGTGAACCATTAATATTCATACAAAACACATGTTCAAGCTAACAACATTACAGGTTCAGACAAAACACATGTTCAAGCTAACAACATTACAGGTTTAAAACATAATTTAGCTAAATTAACATAACTTAACTAAACTTAACATAACTTAGAAGAATAACATATGTGACATTAAACTAAAGTTTCCATTTTGGTGTGGATCTCTTAGTAGGTGTTGTCCTTCTTGTTGTTAGACCTACAATAGTTCTGGTTGCATTCATCCTAGTTGTTGAACCAGATGTTATAAAAGGTGTGTTTGGCCTTCTGACTGGTAACTTCTTAGATTTTGGAGTCATTTTGTTGGATTCCTGTTGGGATGATTGACAAGCCACTTGTTGGGATGATTGACTTGCCACATGTTGGGATGCTTGAGTAGGAGCTTATTGGGATGCTTGAGTAGGATCTTGTTGGGATGCTTGACTAGTAGATGATACCTTGCAAGTTAGCTTGTTGTGACCTGGTTTCTAACATCTACTACACTTAACAAGGAATCCAGTTCTTCTCATATTTTTATCAGAGCCATTAATCTCACATTGTTCAAAACTCCTCCTCTTTTTTGGCCTTCCAAGAATTTTCCTAAATTTTGGGGGCAGAACATTAGGATACTCAGTACTTTCCCAAAGGTTTGAGCCATTAACAGGAAAATTACAGGTTTGTAAACTTGCATATATCTTGATTTCGTGTGATAGTCAGGGGTGTAGTCATCAACATTATGATTCCTACTTTTAATGGCTGGAACTGAATATACACAAGGTAGGCCTGGATGGCGTTCAACCCTATCTTGATTTCTCTGAGGATATACAACAACAACCTCTTTCTTTCCAATGAATGGTTTCCTTACAGCAGCAAATGATGTATCTTTTTGAATCTTCCCATTCTTTATCCCGACTTCCACCATTTCTCCGGTCAATATCAATTCAGTAAAACCCGCCAAAGAGCTCCCAGTTAAGTGATTAAAGAAGGGACCAGACAAGGTGCCCAAAAACATGTCTACTAATTCTCTTTTAGACAGGGGAGGCTGAACTCTTCCTGCTAAGTCCCTCTATTTTTGCGCATAGTCTTTGAAGCCCTCACTTGAAAACATGGCCATACTCTGGAGTTGAGTATGGGTGGGTGTGAGATCAGCGTTGTATTGGTATTGTTTGTAAAAGGCAGCGGCCAAATCTTCCCAGTTAAGAACATTGGCTCTTTCTAACTGATAAAACCAATCAAGTTGAGTTCCAGACAGACTGTCTTGGAAGAAGTGTACCCATAAATCCTTGTCAGCGGTATGAGGCTGGATTTTCCTCACATAGGACCGGAGGTGCATTTTGGGACATGAAACTCCATCATATTTGGCGAACACCGGTGCTTTGAATTTTGGAGGAATGACAATCCCCGATACTAACCCCAACCCCTCAAAGTCCAGTCCAGGCACTTTTTGGATTTCCATTGCACTTAATCGTTCTTCTAGATTCTTATACTTGTCGTCGGCTGAAGGATATTGTTCTTCAGAATAGTCTTATTCTTCCTCTTCCTCTTCTGAATCTGGATGGACAACTGCTTCCTTGCCTTTCCCATCTTGATTGTCTTTCTCACCAGATGACTTAGCAAAGTCTAAAGTCCTTCTTGCTTGTCCTTGGAATCTTCTTCCCATATTTAGAATTCCAGTTACTTTCTTTGTCTTCTTTTTCTTCTCTTCAACCAGCAAGGTCTTCAATTCTTCTTGTCCTTTGGCTAGAGTTAAGAACATCTGTTGAAACTGAGCATTTTAAGCTTAGAGGTCCTTCACTGTTTGCTCGAGATCCATCTTACTGAAATAAATAGTAGAAAGATGAGGAGACTTGTTGCAAGTAACCTGCTTATGTTATGATGAATGGTAGATGCATATGAAATGATTTCAAGGATTTTAAAGATTCAAATTTGTTTTAAACAAAAAGGAAACATACTTTATATTAATAAGTTAAAGTTTGAGTACATCAATGCCTCTTTGGGAAAAACAATACAAAAACTCTTAGATAAAAAGGTTGTACGCATCCTCTTTGGTGCGATGTAGGAATTCAGGCTCTGCTCCTCATGAAGTTGCTTAGTGAGTTCCAAAACCTTCTTCTCTCTAGCGTAGAATTGGGCTTCGAAAGTGTCTCGCTCCCCCTTGAGTTGTATCCAATCTCTTTGTAAGTCTTCGAGAGAGGTGGGCATGTCAGGATGTAGGATAGTGTATGGAACATCTCCTTCCATAACAGACTCAATGATTACCGGGAGAATGGAGGGATAAGGCATCATAAGACTCTGAGCACGAGCCCGTACCCATTTGAGGTAAGGCTCAAGAGGGATGGAATTCTTATGCCCCAATGTCTTGCTATCTACCTTGTTCAACATCCTCCAAGCTCGGATAAATCTCTGGCAATGACCTTGATCGTCGTTCTCGTAGTCAAATACCAAACCTTGAATGAGCATCTCATGTGGGCCATCCCTTCGGGCGTAACCAAACTGTCTTAAGGCTAAACAAGGGTTGTAGGTGATACCTCCCCTAATTCCAAGTAAAGGTACATTAGGGAATTCTCCATAACGGTCGACAATAGTAACATTCTCTTTGGATCGGGAACACCAATGAATGTCTGAATGTTTGAGCGTCATCAACCTTTGTGAGCACCTTGAACCTTGCTCATACTTTAATACGGATTGGGGAAGATGCGAAATAAACCATTTTGCCAAGAGAGGAGTGCATCATATAAGGACACCTCTTTTCCTCATAGTGCGAGTGTGGAAATAATGTAGAATGTCTCCTAGCAAAGTAGGCACCGGGTTGCGGGATATGAAGATCTTGACGGTGTTCACATCTATGAGTTGGTCAGGATTTGGAAACAAAACCATCCCATAGATGAGGAAAGCCACAATTTCCTCAAAGACTTGAAAATCCAAGGAGTTCCAACAGTTTTGGGCTTTCTCAAACAAGAACTTTGCTAGGAAACCTTTGACACCACTCCTTGTTTCCCAATTAATTGTGACATCAGATGATTGCAAGTGTAGAGCTTGAGCAATCTCTTCTGGCTTTGGGTCTCTTTTCGTACCGTTGAAAGGTATTTTATTGAGAATGGGAATCCTCAAGAGTTGGGAGAATTCTTCCAAAGTTGGCACAAGTTGATAATCGGGAAATGTGAAGCAATGGTGTAAAGGATCAAAGAACTGAAAGAGCACCATTATCTTATCTTCATCAGTGTTGGAGGTGACCAAGTTGAGTAGGCGACCATGTCTTTCGTTGAACGGAGAATTTTCTGGAATCCTTGAAGCTAGCTCCTTAAGTTGTGGAGGGATCCTTACAAGATTGAATTGAATGGTTTTCCTGCGAACAGAATCCATATCCTACAAAACAGAACAAAAGTAAATCCCAAGATCCTTGAAATGGTTAGTGAATGAGTATGATGTTATGATGTTCATGATGTTATGTACAAGTAAATATACACAAACAAAGCAAACAAGTCCTTAGGTTTAGGCTTGCATGGAGTCTCATAGGTAAGTACCCTCTTGAAGTTTAGTTGGCTCAAACCTGTCCTAACAATAGTAACCAGGTTCTAAGGAGCTCAATATCACTGGTTTGTTTCGTTGGTCATTGTTTCAGTACAAGCCTCTTTAATGGCGACCAGAATATCCCAAAAAACCAAACCTTAATGAGTGCAGTATCGAGTATCTACCAAATTCCGACTGCACCAAAGCCGGTCATCTCACTACGTCCTAAAGGCCAAGTTGGTCATGTAAAGGTTCTAAAAGTTAATTAGTGCTTCATGACATCACTCAGCGGCCCCGTATTCTCCTTGATTAACTAAAGGGCTACCAGTACCCAAAAATATGTCGCACTAACGTAGCTATTGCTTAGACCATGTCGATATACCCCGCATAATTTCCACAATGTATTGCTACTTACCTATAAGGTATCCCAAATCCGGGTAGAGGATTCAAACCCAAACAAAGAACCATAATGTAAAGAATACAAGACAAACAATGAAAGCAAGTAAATGTGATCTAACCTTAAGGTAACCCCACTTTTAGAATTCTCCCCAACAGAGTCTCCAGTTCTGTGATATGGTGGGAGAACTAACTTGAAGGTTTGCATTTGATCGCAAATGTTGTGGTTAGCAAGAGTCGCCGCCGACTTTTCTTTTATCCAAAAGGAAACGTGAAAAAGTACATGAAAGACCTTTAATATTATTTCTTGAGTTCGGGGGGTAGATTATGAAAAGGGAAGGTATTAGCACCCTTTTCATCCATGGTTTTCCATGGGATCTTAGTTACTTTCTAGATCGGTTGCTTTTGTTTGAAATTGTGCTTTGTGTGGTTTTTGAAAGTATTTTGTAAAGAGGCCATGGTTTAGGTAATCTTTGTAATGATTCTCGTTCGTAAGAATGTATACCAAGATGTTGATCTTTTAGAAATGTTTTCAAGTTTGTAAGATGTTTTGAAAGTATAAGTGTTTGTTTTAAAAAATAGCAAGGAGTTTTGTTTTGAAATTGAGCAAGTAACTAGGAGCATTCTACCTACTCAAAAGTATTTCATGTTCATTTTCTCTTCCTTTGACATTGCTATCTTACCATTGATTTGGTAAGTAACCCTATCTTTGGATGTAAACGGGACATACGTGGGTCATTGTATAACCATGATTAGCAATGTTGCAAGGTATCTTAGCATTCTCTTTTAGGTACTAAGATCATTTGAAAGGCAACATGGATAGCGTCATCGAGGGACTATGATCTTGTATTTTACTTTGTTTTTGCTAAGATACCTCACATGCGTAATATGGCCATTTTGTAAAGGCAACCAAGTGGATTTACCCTAGGGGGTGCTTGTGTGCAAATGTATTGTTTTTCATGCTTGATTTTATCTTTGATTAGGGTTTTCTATTTGATTGGTTTTAGTCTTTCCATACAAACCCTAATTACTAGCAATTGTATATAACGCGATAAATTATGGAATTTAAATCCTAAAAATCTCAAAAATTTCAATCTTAAAATTCTCTAAGCTCAAACAAAATTAATGAAAACTATGAACATGGTTAGCTTTAGGGCAATGATATATACATGTTTCATTCACAAATAAATCATTGATGATGCATGTATGAAAAGTTCCAAAGTTAGAAAACTTACCTTGCAAGAGGGTATCGGGTTTGAAGTTTGAGCAGCTTTCAGTGAGTTCCAATGATTGGGTTAGTTTCCTCAAGTTCCTAGGAAGCTAAAGGGATGCTTAACTTTAGTTGAAAGTGCCTGAGGAGTTCTGGAGAAGTCCAAGTGCAAAGCTATGTTTTTGAAAATGGTGGATGATGATGGAGGTGTTACAGTGGTGCTGCAGGGGTTGGGATTGTTTGTGTATGTTGTTTAGAAACTTTTGAAAGCAAACGAACAAGAACGCACGAATAGATTTGAGGATTGGCTTCAAAACTCAAAAATGACAAGTTTTGAAGTGTTTTTGGTAATTCTGTGTTCTAGGTGTTTTCAGGGCTTAATAATTTGTGTCTTTTGTGGCAAATGGTTTGTGTATGTATAAGCAAAAGGGTTATAGTTGTTTTGAAAGTCATAAGTACAAGTTACAAGCTATTTTCTAGGTTACTTGATTTTGAAGAAAAGTGGGAAAACAAGTTTCAAGAGGAGGTACAAGCATGGGCTGAGTGATTGTAAGTGTCTAACAAGTTTCTCTTGTGTTATAAGACATGTATGATCAGAAGAGAACAAGTGCAAGTCTCAAGAACAAGTTTTGTGCAAAAAGTCACTCTATCAAAATGGCAATGTGCACTTTCTTCCCAAAATGGATATAAAGCATGGCCTTGCATTGAATGCTTGGGATGAGACCTCTAACAGTTGTGCAAGCAATTAATTATGGAGTGCCTAACAAGTTTGAGGCCTGCAAAGTAGAGGTTATGCAGCATAACTTTGAATTTGAATTTTGTTCATCACAAAATGACTTGTAATTCAAGTGATAAAACCCTAACTTCATCTCTTCGATTCTCCCTACTAAAAAATGATCTCAAGGAGTTCTTTGACATTTTGTTAAGCTTTAAATGTTCTATACAATCCATCTTTGAATTGCTTTTGAATATTAACCTTGGAACTATATGAAAAAGTGCCATGAAGTTGGGTCAAAATCCTGACCAAATTAGGGCAAAAATTTCACCAAGTGTTTTGTTTCATGACCATATGTTCTTAAAATTATAACTTGAGATCCAAGAACTTTTGGAATAATTTTTGTGAATAAAATTTGTATATTTCATGGATATCTACAACTTTCATGTTGGAAGTTTCTTTTGAATCAGCTTGCGTCATGGTGAAAATTTTGCTCAAAGTTATGAAAAAATAAGAAATTTCTAACACTTAGAAAAATTTCTAAGTTTAGAAATTTTAACTTTTCAAAAAGAAATCTTGAATTTTGGATTTCTTGATGAATAAGTTTCATATTTTGACATGTTTTGATGAATTTTGATCTTTGGCATTTGAATTTGACCAAAAAGTCAAAGTTTGACTTTTCAGTATACAATTGACTTTTGATCAATTGACTGAAAATTCATCTGTCAATCCATTAGACTTGAGCAATGTTTTGAGCCATGTCATTAGGTAAAAATGATGCAATTGTACTCTTGAGATCATTCCTTAAACCAATTGATCATTTGCTAGGTCAAAAATCAGAAATTGCCCTTTCCCAGTCAAAACCCTAATTTTGACCATTTTGCCCTTTTGAAGATTTGATCAAATTTCTTGAAGAATTGTGGTCCAAACTTGATCAAATGACATATGAGTTTAAAATGTTGACGTGGATAAAAAATTATGAAGTTTGACTGTAAATTGGCCATAGTTCACTTTTCCCCAATACAGTTGATTTTTAGGTCAACTGCTCAATTGACTGAGCAAAAGTGTAATCCAAGGCTTGAAACTTGACATGAGTGATCTTGGGGGTCCATAAAGTCATATGGGGCATTGGAAGTTCAAAAATCCTTGTGCAAACTCAAACCCTAATTTTGGTCATCAGTGCTTAAGGAGATGTCTTGAGCTGATCAACCCTAGTGCAGTCTTGAGTCAAGGGAGATCTTGTGAGAAAATTCTTGATAAGTGAGAGGGCAAATTTGGGGGTACAACAGCGTGGTTTACTTGAAATACAAGTTACAAGGGTCGTTTGTGATTGCTTGAAGTTCAAGTTATCAAATCAAAGTGTATCGTTCAAACCATCCAAATTGGGAATTTCAAAGTTCAATTAAAATTCAAGATTGGTACAATAAATTTCATCACACCAAATTTATTCAAGGCTTTGTGTTTATTACGTTACAAATAAAGTGAAATTACAAATTTTGTTTTGATTACAAATGAAATAAATTACAAAATTTGTTTTGTTTACTAAGAGAGAAATTTTGTTTTATTTCTTCAAGTCTTCATGGCTTCATCTTCAAGCAATCCATCCAACCCTCGTGTCCATGAAACAAGAAGAAGAGAGAGTTAGCAAGCAATTCAAGCAAAAGTGATATGTAAAGAAAGGAAAAATTCATCATTAGAGTTTGTATTTAGGAATCAGATTTTAAGGTTTGTTTTATCATAATCCCTCTTCTCCCATTTTTGCAAATCACAAGGTTGGGCCTTGGTTCACAAAAAGGAAAAGAAAATTTACAAGCAAGCCCAAGGCTGTCAAAACCGCAAGAAATTGTGCAAGCCCAAGGTTGTCAAAACAAGCAACAAATATCACAACAAGCCAAGCAAAGGCAGGCTGCAAGAAGCATGCAGCAGCTGCTGTAAGCATGGCAGCAAAAGCATGCAACAAAACAACAATAAAATATTGCAACATAGCAGCAAAAGCAAGGTCAACCTGCAACAATATTGCAGCAAAGCAGCAGCTACTGTAAACAGGGAAGCAAAAACATGCAACAAAGCAGCAATAAAATATTGCAACATAGCAACAAAAGCAAGGTCAACCTGCAACAATATTGCAGCAAAGCAGCAGTTGCTGTAAACATGGCAAGAAGGTAGCAACAAGTAAAATAAAAACAGGACAAGGCAAAACAGCAAGCTAGCTTGCTCAACAAACAAGTTACATCATCATTTTCCCTAAGTTATACAAACCCTTCAGAATCGTATTGAAAAGCCAAATATTGCTTTATTTCATGGAAAGATGAAGAGAAAGATAGGGTCGGGTAGATTTCACCTAAGCATACAACAGTCCAAACAGCCTGCAAAGCCTCCACCTCACCTGTGCCACAAGAACTCCAAACACATTAGTCCAAATTCTGCCCTCATACACCAAAATGACTAAAAAACAGAACCTTCATCCTAAAACACAAAGTCAGCTTTCCAAATATGTTCAAAGGCTCAACAGTTTCCCTCCAATTCCATCCCTTATCTCACTACAAAGCCACTGTTTCATAAAACACAAAGGGAAGAACATTTTGACAACACAAAAAAACTACACCAGAAAAACCAGCAATATGCAAACCAGGCCAACATACACAAGAAACCAAGAAAACCAGAAAACCAAAGACCTCCAACTCCTGTTCAAAAATAACACAAGAAAATTCCATCTGTTCTAAATAAAAACATTGAGCATGAACTAAAAGAACAGAATCAAGAGCAACTATCCATCACCATAACCTGTATCACATCACACACAGATTGTACAAACTTCAACCCAACAAACATTTCCTCCAAAGTTCCACACATTAAACACACACATAATCAAAAATAGAAAAATGATAAACTAAATTCAACCTCTTCATTCACAGACCCATTCACATACATACTCCCTCTGTCTCACGAACAAACCCTAATCACCTCCGCAAATCCAAAATACGCACAAAATTCATACGTAATCAGAAGAAGAGGCAAAAACAAGAGATTCGAAACATACCTTTGGAGCTAAAAAGGAGGTAACTCATTGTTAATTTTGATTCAGTTTGTTCTTACCTTCCCTTTACTGTTTCGAATCCCTTTTGTATATTGTTGTATCAGTTTCAATTTGGGGCTTTAGGGTTTCTCTGGGATGAGGGTAGCTAGAGATAAGAGAGATAATAGAGAGGGAGATTGACATGCTGTTAGAACAGAGGGATCGGTTGAAAGTTTGTTGAAGCAGAGAGATGAACAGAGAGACGATAACGTCCCCTTCCGTTTAGGTTTTCGCCTTTCCCAATTGAAACAACAACAACATTCTTTCCGTTTAGGGTTTCAAACCCTTTCCACTTCTTTTCAAAACCGGGTTTGGGCCTGGTTTATTTTGGCCCAACCCATCTTTTAATTTTACATTATATGTTTGCGAAGTTAATTAGTATAATGATTGAACATTTGGTGTGATGGTTAAGGCGTTAGTGTTTGGAGAGGAGGTCTCGGGTTCAATACCCCTTGGGAAATTTTTTTCCATTCTTCTGATTGTTTACTTCACTTTCTCTTCTTTTTTTGTCAAAACAAAGCCCCTTGGGCTTAAGCTTCTAAAGCCCATTCTCCAAAGAAAAAAAACAGCATCACCCTATTTCAAATTTAACACCACCATTTCACTTGTATTTTGTTTTTATACTTAGTTTTGATTTTACTTGTTTCTACTAATTTTATAACTCATGAATTTTGTTAATTAATTTTCTCAATTAGTTTAGTTCTTAGTTCTAATTTAATTTTTTTAAAAAGAAAAAAAACTTTGTAAATATTTTTACTAATTAATTTTTGTATTTTTAGTCTTAATTTCTTTATTTAATTCCTTGGTAACAAAAACCCTAAAAGACAAATTACATGCATTTGATTTAATTTCTTTAGCTAATTAATATAATAGATTTTTTCTATTTTTCTTTTCAAACTTTTCAAACAACAAAAAACAAGAATTTTATTTCCTTATCTTTATTTTGTTAATTAATTTTTACTTCATAAATTTGTTGTAAGTTCGATTAATTGCTCGATTCGATTTGGTTGTATTGCTTGCCTATTTGGACATTTAATTGTATTAATCCATCCCCATTTGTAAATTTGTACCCCCATTCCCGAAAACTCTATAATAACGTAGAATTTTAATTTATGCAATTTATTGTTTTCCTCATACTGTATAGTAATTAGGAGTGCATGGTAAGATTCAAAATCAATCGCTAGATAACCTAACTTCAAAGACAAAATAACTTGAATCAAACACACTTTTTCACACATGCGCCTGTAGGGTAACCTCACTTGTTGCCTCGGAAATACAGTCATGTCCCTCGAATATGGGACGCTTTAGCAAAGACCCTTCGATAAAAAAGATCGTAGTCCCTCGATGTCCCTCAATGTTTCCTTCGATAAAACGATCTAGTCCCTTACGAAAATTGCTAAAGCGTCTCACAAATTGCCTTCTATGACTGTACAATTGACCCACGCCCGTTCCTTCACATCCAACGATGGGGTTTATTACCAAATCAATGGTAAGATAACAACATCTAAAGGAGGAGGAAAAGAACATTAAACACCCTTTAAGTAGGTAGATTCGCTCCTAGTTGATCGCTTGCTCACAATCAAACATTTTACACCAACACCTTTATATTAAAACCTTTTCAAAAGACAAACACTTTGTACACGTTCTTATAGAAACGAGAGCCATTGCAAAGGAGACACATTTTCAAAATCACCTTCATAAAACACATTCCACAAACACATCTTTGAACTATTTTCGAAACAACACTTTGTACGCGTTCTAATAGAAACGAGAACCATTACAAAGACATTTTCAAAATACTTTCAAAACTCACACCACAAGCACATTCAAACAAAAGAAAGTGATCTAGCAAGCAATTAAGAGCCCGTAGATAACTACGAATGAAAAGGGTGCTAATACCTTCCATTTTCATAATCTACCCCCCAAACTCAAGAAAACATCTCTAAAGGTCTTTCCTGTTCTTTTCAGCCTTTCCTTTTGGATAAACAAAAATTCGATGGTGACTCTTTCTATCCATACAATTGCGATCAAACATAAAACAACCAAGTCAGTTCTCTTAACGTATTACAGAACTGGCGACTCTGCTGGGGAAAAGACTTAAAAGTGGGGTTACCTTAGGGCTAGATCACTTTTACTTGCTTTCTTTGTTTGACTTGTATGCTTTACATTTTAATTCTTTGTTTGGGCTTGAATCCTCTACCCGGATTTGGGATACCTTATAGGTAAGTAGCAATACGTTGTGGAAACTGTGTGGGGTATACCGACATGGTCTAAGCAATAGCTACATTAGTGTGACATATTTGTGGGTACCGGTAGCCCTTGATTAGCCAAGGAGAATATAGGGCCGCTGAGTAATGTCATGAAGCACTAACTGACTTTTAGAACCTTTACTTGAACAACTTGGCCATTAGGACGTAGTGAGATGATCGACTTTGGTGCATTCCGAAGTTGGTAGATACTCGATACTACACTCATTGAGGTTTGGCTTTTGGGGATATTTCGGTCGCCGTGAAAGAGGCTTGCGCTGAAACAATGCCCGAGAAGACAAATCAGTGATATTGAGATCCCTTAGAACCCGATTACTATTACTAGGATAGGTTGAGCCAACTAAACTTCAAGAGGGTACTTACCTATGAAACCTCCTGCAAGCCTAAACCTAAGGATTTGTTTGATTTAACTTGTGCATATGCTTGTACATAACATCATGACATCATTCCATAGCATTTTAAACTAACCATTTCAAGGATTTTGAGATTCATCTTTGTTCTGTTTTGTAGGATATGACTCCCACTCGTAGGAACACAATCCAAGTCAACCTTGAACGAGTACCTTTTCAGCTCAAGGATTTAGCATCAAGGGTCCCTGAGAATTCTCCGTTTACCAAAAGACATGGACGACTTCTCAACTTGGTTACCTCGAGCTTTGATGAAGACATGATGAAAGTGCTTTTCTAGTTCTTTGACCCATTGCACCATTGCTTTACCTTCCCTGATTACCAGCTGGTACCAACTATGGAAGAGTTCTCTCAGCTCTTAGGAATTCCTATCCTCGATCAACTACCTTTCAACGGTATCGAAAGAGACCCAAGCCCTGAAGAGGTTGCCCGAGCCTTGCACTTGCAACAATCCGACGTCACCGCCAATTGGGAAACAAGAAGTGGTGTCAAGGGGTTCTTAGCCAAGTTCTTACTGGAAAAAGCTCAAGATTGTTGGAACAACCTGGATTTATAAGCTTTCGAAGAAATTTTGGCTCTTCTCATCTATGGGTTGGTACTATTTCCAAATCCTGACCAACTTATAGATGTGAATGCTGTCAAAATCTTTTTATCTCACAATCCATTGCCTACTTTGTTGGGAGATATCTTGCATTCTCTCCACACTCGCACCATGAGGAGAAGAGGAACCCTCATTTGTTGTACTCCTCTATTGGCTAAATGGTTTATTTTTCATCTTCCCCGATCCGTTGTGAAGAATGAGCAAGGTTTAAGGTGGTCCAACAAGCTGATGTCACTCAGGCATTCAGATATCTACTGGTGTTCTCGATCCTTGGAGGACATTACTATCATCAATCGTTGCGGGGAATTCCCTAATGTTCCTTTGCTTGGCATTAGGGGAGGCATCACTTATAACCCTTGCTTAGCTATGCGACAGTTTGGGTACGCATGAAGAGATGGTCCACATGACACGCTCATCCAAGGTGTAATGTTCGACTATGAAAGTGACAATCAAGACTATCGTTGGAGGTTCATACGAGCCTGGAGGATGGTAAACAAGGTGGACATTAGGACATTGGGGCACAAGAATTCCATTCCCCTTGATCCTTACCTTAGGTGGGTACGAGCTCGCGCTCAGAGTCTCGCAATGCCTTACCCCTCCATTCTTCCAGTTACCATAGAGCCTGTTGTAGAAGGAGATATCCCATACACTATCCTTCATCCTAACATGCCCACCTCTCTCGAATACTTGAAAAGGGATTAGATACAACTTAAGGAGGAGCGATACACTTTAGAGGCCCAATTCTACGCCAACAAGAAGAAAGTTTTGGAACTCACCAAGCAGCTTCATGAAGAGCGAAGTCTGAACGCCTACATTGCACCGAAGAGGATGCGTTTAACTTTTTTGTCTTAGAGTTTTATATTTTATTTCTTTGTAATCCCAAAGAGGCATGATGTACTCAAACTTTAATTTATTAATATAACGTGTGTTCCTTTCTGTCTAAAGCAAATTTAAATCTCTAATTTCCTTGAAATCATTTGCATATGCATCTGTATTCATCATAACACAAACAGGTTTCTTACAACAGGTCTCCTTATCTTTCTACTGTTTATTTCAGTAAGATGGATATTGAATAGAAAATAAAGGATCTCCAGGCGCAGAACGCCCAGTTTCAACAAATGTTCTTGACTCTGGAAAAAGGAAAAGATGAGTTGAAAACCCTGCTGATCAAAGAAAAGAAGAAGAAAGCAAAGAAATCAACCGGTGTTTTGAATCTGGGAAGAAGGTTCAAAGGACCAGCCAGACGGACTCTAGACTTTGCAACATCGTCAGGTGAAAGGGATAATCAAGAAGGGAAAAACAAGGAAGTGACTGACCCTCCAAAATCTGAAGAGGAAGAAGAGGCTGACTACTATGAAGAGCAGTATCCTCTAGTTGACGACAAATACAAACAGTTGGAAGATTGCCTCAATGCTATGAAGATCCAGAAAGTACCCAGGTTGGATTTTGAGGAGCTAGGACTTGTCTTAGGGGTTGTCATACCACAAAAATTCAAGGTCCCCACTTTCGCTAAATATGACGATGTCTCTTGTCCAAAGCTGCATCTGAGATCATATGTCAGGAAAATTCAACCCCATACTGCAGATAGGAATCTATGGGTGCATTTCTTCCAAGAAATCTTGTCAGGGACGCAGTTGGATTGGTTCTATCAGTTGGAAGGGACCAACATCCGCAATTGGGAAGATTTGGCAACCACTTTTTACAAGCAATACCAGTATAATGATGACTTAGCTCCAACACGGACACAGTTACAAGGCATGTCTATGGGTACAGGTGAAGGTTTTAAGACCTATGCTAAAAAATGGCGGGATCTCGTGGGAAGGGTCCAACCCCCTCTTCAAACACTTGATCGGAAGCTCCTCGGCTGGGTTTACCGAATTAATCATGACCGGTGAATGGGTAGAAACGGGTATAAAAAGTGGAAAAATTCAAAGAGATGCATCCTCGAGTGTGATAAAGAAGCCCTTTACCGGAAAGAAGGAAGTCAGTGTTGCATATGACCATAGGAATCAGGACAGAGCTGAACACCGTCCAGCGGTAGGGGCTATCATGATCTTTAAGTATGCACCCACTCAACAAAGAAATAATCATCCTAGAACGGAAAGGCCGATAAGACAGTTTACCCGGATAAATATGACGATGTATCAAGTATTGCCGCATTTGTTGAAATCAAATATGGTCACCTTGTGGGAAGCTCCGAAGAATCCCAACACTGCCTCTCCCTGTTATAACCCAAATGCTCATTGTGCTTACCATTCGGAAAGTACAGGTCATGATACAAATGACTACTAGGCTTTGAAAAACAAGGTGCAAGACCTTCTCGAGGCAGAGGAAATTGAATTTGACGCTCCTGAGATCCCAAATGTTATCACCGCTCCTATGCCCAAGCACGTCGTGGTGTTAACGCTGTTGAAGACGATGTGTTTGTTGTTGTTGTTGATGAACTTGTTACTCCTATCCAAATCGTCAAAAGGAACTTGTTGAAAGCCAGTTTATTTCCGGGCTATGGCGAAGGCTTCCACCTCTGTTTATCCCTACCGACTGGTTGTCATTTATTGAAGGCATGTGTCCAGCGCCTGATGGATGACAAAGAGATTTTGTTTGAAAAAACTCCCATTCCAACCATTGATTGCAAGGACGTTTCAATAATAATTTTTGTACCCCAAAATTTTCCCTCCCATATTTCTCAACACATGGCAAGTGAGGTCCCCAAATTGCTCAAGGAAGTTCAAGAGTTGACCAGACAAAACCCTCTCCTAAGGCAGTCTACCTCAAATTAGGGTTCCATTTTTCATCAAGATGCTTGAGTCCAAAGGATCCCAAATTCCTTCCAAGGTCCTAAAATGTTCTCAAGATCATCCATGTCAATTTTCAGGCCTTGCAGAGGAAGTTTGCTCAGTTAATTGCTCAAATGCCTGAAAATCAACTATACTAGGTCAAAAGTCAACTGTGGCCTACATACAGTCAAACTTCAAGATTTTTGGTCAACATCCTCATTTTGAAGTATTATTCATCATTTGATCAATGGTTGATCATGATTCCTCAAGGATTGCTCACAATTCATCAAAACCCAAAAGTTGCCAAATTAGGGTTTTGTAGGAAAAATCAACTCAACTTTGACCAAGCATAACTATTTCATACTTTATCAGAAATGACCCATCCAAAGCTCATTTTTAAGAGGATGCAATTCCCTACAATTCATCTTCAGCTCCCAAGTTCAGAATATGCACTCACAAAAAGATATGAATTTTGACATTATAGGTCATTTTGAAAAGTCAACAAAAACACCTTTTGGGTCAAAGCTTCATACATGAACATGGAAGATTCAATTGAGATGAGATCAAAAGGGTTGCTTAGAGGACATCCTAATATTTATAAAAAGTCCAAGAACACCTCTCTAGGGTCAAAATTGAGAGAGTTATGCATTGGCCAAGTTGACCATTTTTGCAAAATTGGCAAAAGTAAATGTGTTCAAATTTGCATTTTTTGCTAAATGGCCCCTACTTTTTATGCTTGCACTTCAATTATAATGTGGTACACGACCCAAATGATAACTCACTCATTATGTGCTTCATTTTTCAATTTATTTTGATTTTTTATTAATTAAAAAGTGCATTAAATCAAATAAATGATGAAAATTATCAAAGATGTGATTTGATTTGTTTTATTTTTTGACAGTTTGGCAATCAAGATATGCTGAGTAAACAAGATCAATTCGAGTTAAGGCCAATTTGTACAAGAAAGGCATGATTTGGCTCAAAATAGGAACATATCATATAACTTGAAAATCAAATCAAATATTGGATAAATGCAAAGATTTAGTCCAAGTTTGTTAACCTAATTTACTCTAGGTTATATAGTGAACAATTCCAGATCAAAATACAAGGGTTAGAGTCGTGAAAAAAGGCAGAGCAAAGTCACAAAATTCAAGAAAAGTGGTGATTAAATTTCCATCCTAGAGGCCAATCCAATCCATTCTAACATTGCCAACATATTGTTGGACATCCCAGAAACGTATCCCAATCAATTGCAAGCCTCTTCACACCTGGAATCGTAAGTACAGACGCCAAAGTTTATCCCAAAAACTTGATTTCGATTTCATTGATTTACGCATCATTAGCACATTGACTTATATATTCTTGTTCATCATTGAGTTTGAAAGCTATTGGTATCGTTTAATTGAATTTTAAGTACAGGAATCATGATATGCCATTGTTAGGGTTTCTTGGCTCGTTTTAGGGTTTTGCAGTATAGGCTAAATTAGGCTTGGATTCTGGTACCATGATACTCGTGAGGATGAAACGAGTTGATTGGTACCTTTAAATTTCATTTATATTGCTTGTATAGAATTTTTGAATGGCACAGGTTTGTAGCTACAACGAAGCGTCCGTAGGTAAAAGCTTGTTTGCCTAAAACGATAGTCTAGGGAAGAAGATGAAGCGTGGCAACCATTGGTTGGTTGGTTTGAATTCTGTGCATTTTTTCAAGTTAATCACCGTGTGTTATATATTATATATTATGCTTGATATGTTAACAAATGAAATAGGTGGCACAAATGGTAAGGCGTGTTGGTATTGAGCGTGAGGACCTGGGTTCGATCCCCAGGTCCCAATATTTGTTTCATATATTTTTTCTCTCTATGATTATGTACCCCACAGGTCCAAACCTCCACCATATGCCATCCATATATGGCCATCAAACGCATCTCCAGCCAGATCCAATTCCTTTCTATTGAAGGTCCACCATGTACCCCATGTCAACGTATGCACTAGATCAGGTGAAGTCAAGAGGGCTTGGATTTGTTGGGCCCAGAATTTCAACAACATACCCCCTTTTCCAGCATAGCAACCAGGCCCATTTACTATTTTTCTTATATTTTTTATTTCTTTTCTTTAATTCTTTTAATTTTTCTTTTAATGATTTTAATTAACAAATTAACTATTTTCCACAAAATCATAAAATCAAGAAAATCAAAAAAATTAGAATTAGACTTTTTTATCAAAATTAATTTTTTTTTATTTAATTTAATTTAGTTTAACTTAGGGGAATTTTAATTTATTTTCACAATTAAAATTAAATTAGAAAATTAGGTTAACTCTTGATTTAATTTTTTCTCTTTTTCTCAAATTAAATAAAAATACAAAAATAGGTTTTTAGGTTGAATTCATTTATTTTTTTTCTTAATTTAAAATTAATTAGAACTTAGGATTTTCTTTTTAATTTAACTATTCCATTATTTTCTTAAAACATGACAAAAAAACATTTTTTGAATCAATTGCAATTAGGTTTAGTCAAGGATCAAAACCCTAGTCGTTTCGTATTTGACTCGCCGCGCGCTTATTATTTATTTTGCCAATATTTTTGTAATTGTTAATGGGTTGTAATAGTTAATTTAGGGCCTTTACTTATCGCTTTTCCCCGGGTTTTTGGCTATGTAATTAATCCCCCTCCCCGAAGCCTTGTAATAGCGTAGATTTACTTTCTCGCATTTTTAATTTCTGCAAATATTTAATTGTTTAGATGTATGCTAATAGGATTGTATGACAAGAATGCATGACAAATTAATACAATTAGAAAACCCTAATGTGCAAAGATAAATAACTGAAAATAATCATTCGCACATATCACTCTTAGGGTATGCCCTCATTTCGGTTGCCTTCGGTAAACGATCATTAAGCATATGGTGTCTTAGTGGTTGCCCTCCTGTCTAAAAAAGGATCAAACGTCCCATTTGAATGTTGCCTCAGAAATGTTGCCTCGAATATGATCTTAAGACTCTAGGGTTACTACTAAGGTGTCTTAACATTGCTTTAGTGATCGTACGTCCCTTTCTAATTGACCCTTACAACTCCAACGACGGTGCTACCTATTTCTCAATAATAGGATAACGCTGTCTAAAGGAACAAGAATAGAAACAATCTTTTTTTCGAGTAGGTAGGTGCTAGTAGGTACTTGCTCAAATCAAAACTTTTAACACTCACACATTTCAAAACAATTTTCAAAACAAATTCGTCACACCTTTGAGGACTGATACAAAGGTTATCACGAAGTAAAACATTTTCGAAACAAAGCACATACACAAGCAATTTAAAAAGATGAGCATGTACCTAAGAGCCCATGGAAAACCATGGATAGAAAGGGTGCTAACATCTTCCCTTTCTATAATCTACCCCCCGTACTCAGATATCTCGAAAAAGGATTTTTTCTGTACTTTTTTCCTTTCCGATTGGATGAAATAAAAGTCGGTGGCGACTCTTGCTTACCGCGACATTTTGCAAACACAAAATGCAAAATGCAAACTAGCATCAAAACAGTCGGTTCTACCACCATATCACAGAACTGGCGACTCTACTGGGGAGTTTATAAGTGGGGTATACCTTAGGATCTAGTTCATCATAATTGCTTCTCTTAATTGCTTTGTTTGCTTTATTTTTTAGGGTTCTGTTTGAGGTTACTATAGATCCTACACCCGGATTTGGGGAATACCTTTTAGGTAAGTAGAAATAGACTGTGAGGTAACTGTACGGCATAGACCGATACGGTTGAAGCAGTAGCTACATTGATGTGGCACATTGGTTGGTACTGGTATCCCTTGTGGAGAAACGAGGAGAATATGGGGCCGCTGCGTGGTGTCGTTAAGCATCAACTGACCTTATAACCTTTAATTTCCCAACTTGGCCATTAGAAAGTAGTGAGATAGTCGGCCTCAGTGTAGAGCTGAGAACTGGTTGATACTCGATGCTACACTCATTGAGACCATACTCTCAGAATAATTTCGGCTACAGGAAAAGATTGTGTGAGCTGAAACCATGACCAATGAAGGATGGTCAGTGATATTGAGATCCTCTAGAACCCGATTACTTTTTTAGGACAGGTTGAACCAACTTAACGTCAAGAAGGTATTACCTTTGACCTCATGCAAGCATTAAACCTAAGGGCTTTGTGTGATTTGACTATGTTTGCAATACTTGTGTTTGCTATACCTGTGGTTTATCATGACATCATACATCATAACATGGCATTCATGCTTCATTACACTAACCATTTCAAAGACCAGGGGAATTTATCTTTATTCTGTTTTACAGATCATGGCTTCCGTGCATAGAAATACCATACGAATCAACTTTGTGCAGATACTGTGCAACTTAAAGAGCTAGCATCAAGAGTTTCTGAAACTTCTACTTTCATTAAGAGACGCGGTAAACTTCTCAGCCTGGTTACTTCAAACCTTGATGAATAGATGATGAGCATACTATTTCAGTTCTTTGATCCCAAGCATCACTGCTTCACCTTTCCAGATTACCAGCTGGTACCCACCTTGGAAGAATTCTCTCATTTATTGGGCATATCCATTCTTGAACAAGTACCCTTCATAGGTATGAAAGAAGTTCCTAGGCCAGAAGATATTGCCTCAGCTTTGCATTTAAAACGGGCCGATGTGGTATCCAATTGGGAAACTCGAAGCGGGGTCGAAGGTTTTCTAGCCAAATTTCTGATAGACCAGGCTCAGCTATTTTGGGATGATTTGGATTTTCAGGCTTTTGAAGATGTATTGGCTCTTCTTATCTATGGTTTAGTTTTCTTCCCTAATCCGAACTCCTTTGTAGATGTGAATGCTGTCAAGATTTTCCTTTCTCGCAACCCAATGCCTACCTTGCTTGGAGATATCTTACATGTTATCCATACTCGTACTATGAAAAGAAGAGGGACTCTTATGTGCTGCATGTCGTTGCTGTCGAGGTGGTTTATTTCTCACCTCCCTAAGTCTATGCTGAAGAACGAAGAAGGTTTGGGTTGGTCTTACAGAATAATGCCACTTGCTCATACGGATATTCTTTGGTGTTCTCGGGCTATGGAATACACTGATGTTATTGACTGTTGTGGGGGATACCCTAATGTCCCATTACTTGGTATCAGAGGGGGTATAACTTACAATCCTTGTCTAGCCTTGCGAAAATTTGTCTGTGCTCGAAGAGATGGTCCCCATGAGTTACTTCTCGAGGACATTGTATTCGACTATAAGGAGGATGTTAAGGAGCATCGCCGGAGGTTCATACGAGCTTGGGGCATAGTAAACAGATCTGACCCCAAAGAGTTGGGATCGAAGACTTCCCTTCCTATGCAGCCTTACCTCAAATGGGTCTGAGCTCGTGCCCAGAAGCTTGTGATGCCTTATGAGGCCATATTACCAGTGATTATGGAACCCACTAATGAAGAAGGCATTCCTTACACGGTTCTCTATCCTTACATGCCCACTGATCCTGGGGAGTTACAGAGATCTTGGATTCAGCTGAAGAACGAGCGAGATACTTACCGGGAGTAGTTCCATGAGCAAGAAAGGAAGGTTTTGAAGCTCACCAGGCAGCTCGAGGAAGAAAGAGTGATCAATGACTATATCAGCATAAAGAGAAAGCGTCCATGGGACTTTTGATTTTTCTTTTCTATTTTAGATTTGCTTTATTTTACTTATTTTGTAAAGCCTTAGAGGCATTGTGAACCTTCAAAGTTTAAGCTAATAAAGTTTTGTTTATTTTTGTTTGCAAATTTAAATTTCCCAAAGTCTTTGAAATCATTACATGAGCATCCCATTATCATGCATATCATTACAGGTACCATTACAGGTTTCTCATCTTCTTCGCTGTTTATTTCAGCAGAAATGTCTTCCGAGCAAGCCATCAAAGATCTCCAGGCACAGAATGCCCAATTCCAACAGATGTTCATAAGTCTGGCTAAGGGGCAAGAGGATCTGAAGACCCTCATTCTGAAAGAGAAGAAGAAGAAGAAGACTGGTATTCTGAACATGGCCAGAAGGTTCGGAGAAAGGTTGAAGCATCAAACTGATATGACCTCTTCATCCAAGGAAGGGGAGAACCAAGAGAGGGAAAATGACCCTAGTCCTGCAGTTTCTGACAACGATACTGATTTTGATGATGAGCAATATCCTCCTACTAAGGATAGATACAAGCAGCTAGAAGACCGTTTGAGTGCAATGGAAGTTCAGAAGATACCTGGTTTGGATTTCGGAGAATTGGGATTAGTATCGGGAGTGGTCATCCCCCATAAATTCAAAGCTCCGGTTTTTGCCAAGTATGATGGAGTGTCCTGCCCAAAACTCCATCTCCGCTCGTATGTCAGGAAAATCCAGCCCAACACAGCTGATAGAAATATGTGGGTGCACTTCTTTCAATATATTCTGTCAGGGACTCAACTTGAATGGTTTTACCAGTTGGAGGGAGCCAGTGTCCGAAACTGGGAAGATCTTGTTGCTGCTTTCTACAAGTAGTATCAGTATAACGCCGACCTTGCTCCCACTCGTACTCAGCTCCAGGGTATATCCATGGGTGCAGGTGAAGGTTTTAAGGACTATGCTCAGAAATGGAGAGACTTAGCTGGAAGAGTTCAATCCCCGTTGTCTGATAGGGAGTTGGTTAAAATGTTTCCGGGGACGCTGTCTGGTCCGTTTTTCAATCACTTGATTGGCAGCTCGTCATTTGGTTTCACCGAGCTGATTTTAACTGGAGAAAGAGTAGAAGCTGGAATTCGAAGTGGTAAGATACAAAAGGATGCCTCTTCGAGTTCGGTAAAGAAGCCTTTCACTGGTAAGAAGGAAGCTATTACAGTCTATAGCCCTAGGGGCCAAAGCAGATCTGAACACCGTCAAACGGTAAATGCTGTAGTGATACCAAGACCCGCAGTTGCTCCACAATGCAACAATCAACAAAGGGTGGATAGACCATAATGGCAGTTTACCTGCATTAATATGAATTTGGATGAAGTACTGCCTCATCTATTAAAATCCAACTTGGCGACCTTGAGAGAGGCTCCCAAAAATCCAAACACTACTTCTCCCAGATACAATCCCAACGCGCGGTGCGCCTACCATTCTGAGAGTCCTAGCCACGATACAAATAATTGCTGGGCTCTGAGAAACAAAGTACAAGACTTTCTCGAAGCCAAGGAGATAGAGTTTGATGCTCCAGAAAAGCCGAATGTTATAACTGCTCCCATGCCCAAACATGGTCGTGGAGTTAATGTTGTTGATACCAATTTGTTTGTGACCTCTGTTGAAGAAATTTCTACTCCTCTTATGACTGTTAAGAAGAATTTGTTGTTGGCCGGTTTATTTATGGGTTGTGGTGAAGGTTGCCACATGTGTTTGATCATAAAATTCTATTTCCCGCAATTTATTGTTTTCCTTATACAGTATAGTAATTAGGCGTGCATGGCAAGATTTAAAATCAATCCCTAGATAACCTAATCAAAGAACAACTTAACTTGAATCAAACACACCTTTTCACACATGCACCTCTAGGGTAACCTCGCCCGTTGCCTCGGAAACACAGTCATGTCCCTTGAATATGGGACGCTTTAGCAAAGACCCTTTGATAAAAAAGATCATAGTCCCTCGATGTCCCTCGATGTTGCCTTTGATAAAACGATCTAGTCCCTTACGAAAAATTGCTAAAGCGTCTCACAAGTTGCCTTCTATGACTGTACGATTGACCCGCGCCTGTCCCTTCACATCCAACGATGGGGCTTCTTACCAAATAAATGGTAAGATAGCAACATCTAAAGGAGGAGAAAAAGAAATATTTAAGACCTTTTGAGTAGGCAGATTCGCTCCTAGTTGCTCGCTTGCTCACAACCAAACATTTTACACCAACACTTTCATATTAAAACCTTTTCAAAAGACAAAAGCTTTTTTGTATACGTTCTTAGAGAGACGAGAACCATTACAAAAACATCTTTTCAAGAAAACACACTCCACAAACACATCTTTGAACTATTTTTGAAACAAGCACTTTGAACGCGTTCTTATAGAAACGAGAACCATTACAAAGACATTTTGAAAATACTTTCAAAACCATACCACAAGAACATTAAAACAAAAGCAAGTCATCTATCAAGTAACTAAGAGCCCGTAGATAACTACGGATGAAAAGGGTGCTAATACCTTCCCTTTTCATAATCTACCCCCGAACTCAGAAAACATATCTAAAGGTCTTTCATGTTCTTTTTAGCCTTTCCCTTTGGATAAAAGAAAAGTCTATGGCGACTCTTGCTATCCGCACAATTGCGATCAAACGCAAAACAACCAAGTCAGTTCTCCCACCCCGTTACAAGGACTTATGTCCATTTAGGGTTGATTGTGATCCTTTCTTTGTATAATTTTTATGTGAATCTTTCTCAAAAGTGTTTATGAGATGATGGTAAGTCCTTAATATGTTTTATTCTAACTTGTACTCTTCTACATCTATCTCACTTTATTTCACCTTCTTATACTATGCTTGGTTAGACACTTGACACGTGAATGCTCATATTCTAGTATGTTTGCCTTTTTGACTTTTCTTGTGATCTTTAGATATTTACCTCCTCCTAATGATCCTTAGGGAATTGTTTTAACATGTATAAGTGTTATCTTTTATGTCATATTGTTTCTAATTTTTGGTTTGCCACTTACTTGTTGCCCAAGTCTTATCTTGTTACTTGTTTGAGTTTTATCTCTTTTCATCATGTGAACTTGTCTTGATTAGGTGATGTTTGTTAACATGCAATCCCTTAATGATAGTTTATGATGTCTTAAACCATTTTTAGACTTAGTTATCGACCTCTTGTCTCATCCTTGCTTGCATGTTTTGTCATGTGTTAAAGTTTTGTCTTCTAAATGTACAATTGCACTCTTACTTGCCTAGTTAGGTAATAGTTGCTTCTTCTTAACCCATAGTGTTATGCTTATGGTAGTCTATGGTATTTAACATGTTAAGTTAAGAACCTATATCATGTTCTGATGTGCTTTTATGCCATGCCTTTTGCTTTCTTATATTTGCTTTCATGCTTTTATCTTCACTTCTTCAAGTTTGTTTGTGAGATCTTTATATCTTATGTGTTTTATCACTATGACTTGTGTATCTAGTGAAGTTTTATCATCCTTCTATTTTCTTTGAGACTTGATGTTTTATCATCCCTTGCTTAATGTTTTATCATCCATGCTTGATGTTTTATCATCCCTTACTTGATATTTTATCATCTTCTTGATGCTTTATCATCTTTATGAGATATTTTATCACCTCTTCTCTTATGTGTTTTATCACTTTGCTTTTGTGTGCTTGATGGTTTATTATCTCTTAATTGATGTATTACCATCTTTGACCTACTTGATGTATTATCATCTTTGTGGGATCTTTTATCATCTTCCCTCTTATTTGATATTTTGTCATCCCCTCTTTATCTTGATGTTTTATTATCCCTTCTATACTTGTTATTTAATAATTTATCATCCCTTACTTGATGTTT
Organism: Vicia faba; assembly: GCA_948472305.1. NCBI lineage: Eukaryota > Viridiplantae > Streptophyta > Magnoliopsida > Fabales > Fabaceae > Vicia > Vicia faba. The sequence continues at coordinate 889,456,200 of OX451738.1, forward strand.
TATCATCCCTTCTCTATATTGATGTCTTGTCACCCCTTCTATGCTTTTTAATTTATTTTTTATCATCCTTTCTTTGTTCTTTACTTGATGTTTTGGCATCCCTTCTTTTTATGCTTAGGTATCTACCCTATTGCATTTATACTTGTGATGTTTGCTTGTTTTCTCTCTTATCTAAGTATGATTGTTTGTCTCTTCTTCCTCTTCTTCTCTTTTGTGATATTTCCATGTCCCATAGGATATTTAGTTCATTATTCTCTAAGTTTGAACTAAATAGACCTTAGGTTTTTTATCCATGCATGATAACATTAGGTAGATATCCCTCTTATCCCAACTGTAGGTCCACAAGCATGATAACTTGTAGGATTGAGATTCCCTTTTGTTAGTTTTTTCTCTTTTGCATCCATGTTAAAACTAAAACCTATTTTTCTTTCAAACTCTTAAAACACTTAATAATAAATGATGAGAATCATACTTATAATAAGTATTGGAAATGATAAGCGGGTTTATTCTTGACCTTATCATTCTCTATTCTTAGTCTTTTGTGTGGTTCAAATATCAAAGACTTTTTTCATTAAAAAGTTGAGAAATGACTAATATCTCTCTCTCTCTCTCGAGATTAACTATCTATTATTCACAACAAAAATACCAACCAATACAAACCTTTTTGTCTTCAAACTTTTTCTTTTAAAGCCTTTTCAAAGAGAGCATGCTTCGCTAGCATTGTTCATAAAAACATATAACACACCAAACATTTTGAGGTGAACTACGAGTTCTTGATCCCCAGTGCATGGTCGGTGGTACGTAGGCACAAAGGTTCACAACCACGACAGACCTAACTAATAAAAACTTTCTTTTTTTTATATACTTTGCATGCATTCCCTTTTAGCATTGAGCTTTAGAGTTATATTTTTATACACCTTTAGATTAGAATAAACTCAAGTGGATCATGTGAAGTACCACATACGTGAGAGGTGCTAATATCTTCCCCTTGCATAATCGACTTCCTTACCCATTTTTCTTAGTCGTGAGACCATATTCTTTCCTTCCCTTAGGTTTAATCGGTATTCCCTTTCCCTCTCTTGGGATAAATAACATTGACGACGACTCTTCTGTCTTTTCACCTCCGTCTGTGCTTCAGTGAAAATTCCAGATGCGGTATACGAAGTAAGAAAAGGAGAATCATCAGAATCCAAGAAAATGAGAAGATATGATTGCTCTCTTAACTAGTCAGATCTTTCTAACTCTTTTTTACTTACTTAAGTTTAATCTATTTTATATCATTATATTTTAGTTAGAAATCTCTTTATTTTTTTGTACACTATTCGATCGTGTGGCTGTAATTTATTTTGAAACTTGTTAAAATCAGTAATAAATGTTTCAATTGATCAATGTTGTACCCCAAAATTTTTCCTCCCATTTATCAAGAAATTTCTCACAAGATCTCCTTTGGTTCAAGACTGCACTAGGATTGATCAACTTAAGACACCTCTTTAAGCACTGATGATTGAAATTAGGGTTTGAGATTGCACAAGGATAGTTGAACTTTTAATGCCTCATATTAATTTCATGGATCATTATGGACCCTTAATATTTCTCATGTCAAGTTTCAAGTCTTGGATCACATTCTTGCTCAGTCAATTGATCAGTTGACCTAAAAATCAACTGTATTGGGGGAAAAGTCAACTATGGCTAATTTACAGTCAAACTTCATAATTTTTGATCCATATCAACATTATGAACTCATATATGTCATTTGATCAAGTTTGGACTACAATTCCTCAAGAAATTTAATCAGATCATCAAAAGGGCAAAATGGTCAAAATTAGGGTTTTGATTGAGAAAGGGCAATTTCTGATTTTTGACCTAGAAAATGGTTAATTAGTTTGAGACATGATCTCAAGGTTTCAAACACATCACTTTGACCTAATGGCATGACTCAAAACATTTCTCAAGGTCAATTGATTGATAGTTGATTTTCAGTCAACTGATCAAAAGTCAACTATACACTGAAAAGTCAAACTTTGACTTTTTTGTCAAAATCAAGTGTCAAAGATCACAATTCATCAAAACATGTAAAAATATGAAAATTTTTCACCAAGAAATCAAAAAGTTAAGATTTCATTTTGAAAAGTCAAAGTTTCCAAACTTAGAAATTTTTCTAAGTGTTGAAAACTTCATATTTTTTCAAAACTTTGAGCCAATTTTTCACCATGATGCAAGATGATTCAAAGGAAACTTTCAACATGAAAGTTGTAGATCTCAATGAGATATAAAACTTTTCTTTATGCAACTCCTCCTAGAAATTCTTGGAATTCAAGTTATTAGTCCATGAAATCATGGTCATGAAACTAAAACACTTAGTGAAATTTTGAGCATTTTAGTGAGGATTTTGACCTAACTTCTGGGCCAAGTTTCATATAGTTCTAATTGGATTTTGCAAAAGTGATTCAAAGAGGGGTTGTAGAGAATGTTACAAGCTTTCAAAAATTTCCAAGAACTCCTTGAGGTTATTTTTTAGCAAGGAGAATTGAAGGTCAGAAGTTAGGGTTTCAAGTTGTTTTGCAAGGCAAAATTTGTGATGCACAATGAACCAATTCCATAGCCATGCTGCATAATCTTCACTTTGTAGGCCTCAAACTTGAAATTCACTCCTTAATTAAATTTTTACACAACATATGGAGCCATTGTCCAAGCATTTGAATTATTATCCAAGTTGCATTTCCATTTTTGGAAGAAAGGCACCATTGTTATTCTTGAAAAGTGACTTTAATCACAAAGTCAACTTGTATGGAGCTTTGCACTTGTTCTTTCTGCACAAGCATACTCTATAAACTCAGAACAAACATGTTTAAATTTTCTAGCCACCCTACAAGACATGTACCTTGCATTGAAACCATGTTTATCAAGATAACTTCAAAAACAAGTCAAGAACTCATAACATGTGATTCTTTGTTTCTGATCATTTCAAACCTCAAAACCTTTCCTCTATAAATAGAGATACTATTTGCAAGAGAACCCACGCATACACAAGCCCTCAAACTCCCTAGAACTCAGAATCACACACAAAAACTCCATTGTTGCATAATCTGACCAAAAATTTGAAACTCACATCTCCCTCGTGCGCTTCCAAGCCTTTTGGTTCCTAAAGCTTCTAAAAATTAAATACAAACCATCCCAAGTCCTTTTACCTAATTGTAACACCTCCGTCATCAAGTTCCATTTTCAAAAACAGGGGTCTGCAACTTGATTTCTCCAGAACTCCTCAAACAATTTCAGCACAAGCCAAGCATCACATTAGCTTCCTGTGAACTTGAGGAAGCTAACCCAATCACTGAGACTCATTGAAAGCTGCTTAAACTCAAAACACGATACCCTCTTGCAAGGTGAGTTTTCTGACTTTTGAACTATTCATATAAGCATTGTTAGGCTTCCATTTTCAAAGATAAAATGTAGATACCATTGCCACAAAACTGTACATATCCATAGTTTGCATTTATATGGCCTGAACTTAGAGAATTTTGGAGTTGAAGTTTCTGAAAAAATTAGGTTTCAGTTTAGGGCCTACAAAATTCTCACTCATCTTTGAATGTTAGCTTAAATTAGTTACATGGTTGGATTCGTGGTGAAAAAAGACACAAGTTTCATATTTACATTTTTGAAAATGGTTGAGGAATCAGCAAGTTACAAATCCTTTGGCTGGAGGTTGAAGATAAAGTACAGTCAGGGCAAAATTTGTGTTATGTATTTATTATTGTACACAAGTTAACGGATGTATCACCACCCAAATGGTTAAAGCGCGCGCCTGTAACCAGAGGGACCTGGGTTCGAGCCCCAGTGGTACCCTTTTGCTTGTTTTTCATATTTTTTTCATATTTTTTTATTGTTGTTTGCAGCGCTGGGCCTCCAACTTGGGCCTGGCTACTTGTTTGCTGACTCTAACCCCCTAACTATGTTCACACTCCTGGCCCATTTTATTCTTTTTATTTATTTTGTTTTTGTATTTTATATTTATTTATATCTCATATTTTTTATTATTACTATTTTTAGTATTATCATTATTATTATCATTTTACTAGAAAAATATAAAAAAATATTTTTATTTTAATATTCATATTTATTTAGTTTATTTTTCTTTATAAAAATTAAAAAGAACAAAAACAATTTTCTTAATAAATTAATTTCTCTTTCTTGACTAATATTTAGATAATTAGGTTTAATTATTATATTATATTATTTTCTTGTAAATTAAAATTAATTTAGAACTTAGGTTTATTTTAATTAATTATTTTTCCTATTATTTCTACTATTTAAAACCTTTTCATAAAAAACCCTAAAAATAATTTTTTTACTTAATTTCTTTCTTAATTAATTTAGGTTTAAGTTTTTGTTAATTTTTTAATTAATCGTTTTCTTTAATTAGGTCAAGATTAAAACTTTTCATGAAAACCAAACAGAAATCATTTCTTTTTTCATTTGCATTTGTATATTATTATCTATTCAATTTTTGTATAATATTCAATATGGTTGTAATAATTATTTAGATTTAATTTTCTTGCAATTTCCCTATTTGTCAATTTGTACACCCCTCCCCTAATGATGTAATAGCTTAGTATTTTTATTTTCCGTAATATAATGCTTTATATATAAATGCTAGTAATTAGGGTTTGTATGGGAAGATAAAATCAATGCTTAGAAAATCCTAATACAAGACAAAACAATACATGTAAATCAACACACTTGCACACTTATACCCTTAGGGTAAATCCACTTTGTTGCCTTACAAAAATGGTCATGTTATGCATGTGGGATATCTTAGCAAAAAGAAATCAAAAAATACAAGATCATAGTCTCTCGATGACGCTATCAAAGTTGCCTTTCAAAAATGATCTTAGTCCCTCAAAGAGAATTGCTAAGATATTTCCACAACATTGCTATCATGGCTATAAGATGACCCATGTCCGTCCCTTTTACATCCAAAGATAGGGTTACTCACCAAATCAATGGTAAGATAACAATGTCAAAGGAAAGAGGAAATAAACAAGAAAGACTTTTGAGTAGGTAGAATGTCCCTAGTTGCTTGCTCAATTTCAAACCAAAACATCATTGCTATTTTCAAAACAAACACCAACACTTTCAAAACATCTTTCAAACTTGAAACATTTTCAAAAGATCAACACTTTGTATACATTCTTACGAACGAGAATCATTACAAAGTTTGCCTAAACGATGGCCCCTTTTAAAAATACTTTAAAAAAACCACACAAATCACATTTTCAAACAAAAGTAAGTGATCTAGCAAGCAACTAAGAGCCCGTAGATAACTACGGATGAAAAGGGTGCTAATATCTTCCCTTTTCATAATCTACCCCCCGAACTCAAGAAAACAATCTCAAAGGTCTTTCCTGTTCTTTTTAGCCTTTCCTTTTGGATAAAAGAAAAGTCAGTGGCGACTCTTGCTAAACCGCAACATTTGCGATCAAACACAAAACAACCAAGTCAGTTCTCCCACCGTGTTACAATTGACATCTTGAATGATGAGATTTTCTTGATATTAGGTTAAAAACCATCATTATTCTCCCACTCGATACGTTTTCTCAAAACTAGTAATCATTTCACTGGTTTCGTTTTCTTAAAATTATTCACCATCACACATTTCAACTTTTCACTTTTCCCATCTTCAAAACGTTAAAGAAATTTTCCTTCTAAAAACCCTCACTCATGGATGCTAATATAGATCGAGTGTGCAAACTTGCTTATAACTTAGCTTCTACACCACCATCACCCGTAACAATGCAATAATCCTCATCTTCAAATCAACAAAAACAAGATCATATTCTTGATCATCCAGAGCGTGTTCATTTTTTCCCTGGTAGATAAACTAGATGTTCTACAAGAACTACTTGTAGACTTTGAAAATCTGAAAAAACAACACAATAAATCTCACTGAACAACTGCTCTTTTAAGGATGGAGAAATTACTTCAACTGTCTCTACGGTACTATATATCCAAACCTTGTGAGGGATTTTTGGAAATTTTCTGAAGCAAATGAAAAATACGTCATCTCATATGTCATGGGTACAAAGATTGTTATCATTGTAAAATCAATTGCTATCCTGCTTGGAATGGAAGAAGAAAAAGGAATAGTGTTTCATCACATCAATTCAAAATCAAATCATCTAACAGATGTTGTAACTCTTGTTATCTTCACTGAGCAAGGAGTAAATCTTACTACAGGAAAGAAACCATCTAAAGTCATGAATCTCTCTAAGGATCTTTGCATATGGAGCAGGATTATTCTGGGTTGCATACAATCCTAGACCAAGTAACAGTTCATCAGACTATATGAACACTGAGCAAAAGTTCATTCTTTTCTATCTGATGAAAAGAACTAATGTACATTTACCATCTTTACTTTTCAACTATCTAAAAGACACTGTTATAGAAACCAGAGATAATGGAAAATCCAAAAAAGAATTATATTCCTTTTGGAAGATTAATTTCGAATATTCTTGTTAAAAGCGGTGTAACGTAACATCTCATTTCACACTGTCTTATGAAAGACTTAGTCACTGAAACAGGAAAATCATTTAATGGGGAAAATATGAGAAATATGAACGTAGTAGAAAAATATTGGGAAGTTATACCATCAAAAATATCTATAGATCCTCATAGCATTAAAACTCAAAGAACACCAGCAGATGGATACCCCCAAATCACAAAAAATGTTTCATCTAGTGCCCTTGAAGCCTATCTTAGTGAAATTAAAGCTGAAAGAACTGACATCACTACAAAGGAGTATGAAGCATCTCGTGGAAAATATTATGAAAATATGAAAAGAAAAACCAGCTCTCCTCTAAAGAAATATAAGGTTAAGCAACTAAAGCTATTAAAACATCAGAACCAGAAAAGTCTCAGACCATCTCGAATCAAAATCCTAATACCACAGTTGGATTAGAAACTAATACTACAAATCTAACTTCCTCTTTAATTCCTCCACCTCCTCCATCAACTTTGACAACAACTATAAATACCACCACCCAATCACCTTCAGAAAAGACAACTCCTAGTGAAAAATCCAAATCCTCTAAAAGTCTCATTGCCACAACAACTATCTTCTAAGAATTGGTTGGTTCTTGTGATACGGTGGGAGAACTGACTTGAGGTTTTGCGTTTGTGTTCGCAAATATTTCGGTTTAGCAAGAGTCGCCACCGACTTTTTATTTTATCCTAAGGAAAGGTCAAAAAGCACAGGAAAGACCTTTGAGATGTTTTCTTGGGTTCGGGGATTAGATTATGAAAAGGGAAGGTGCAAGCACCCTTTTCATCCATGGTTATCCATGGGCTCTTAGTTACTTGTTTAGATCACTTGCTTTGCTTTTCAATTGTTTGAAATGGTGCTTTTGTGTGTGATTTTTGAAAGATGTTTTGAAAAGAGGCCATCGTTGTGGCAACCTTTGTAATGATTCTTGTTTGAATGTATACAAAGGTGTTTTTGTCTTTTTGAAAAGTTTTTCAATGTTTGAAAGTAGGGTTTTGAAATTGTGTTGTGAAGTGTGTTTGAAGATATCAAGGATGTTTTGCAAGCTTTTGATCAAGTAACTCAGAGCTATCTACCCTACTTTACTCAAAGATCTTTCTTATGTTTTTAACCCTTTTAACAGTGTTGTTTCACCATTGTATTTGGTGAACAACCTTGTGTTAGGATGTTAAACGGGACAGGCGCGGGTCATCGTATAGACCATGATAGCAATGGTGCTAAGTATTTTTGGCAATTTTCTTGAGGGACTTGATCATTTTGTTTAGGCAACTCAGATAGCGTCATCGAGGGACTATGATCTTTTGTTTTGTTTTTGTTTTGCCAAAGTACTTAACATGCATACCATGGCCCATTTTTTGAAGGCAACAAGTGGATAGTAACCCTAGGGGTGAAAGTGTGCATTGTGTTTGTTTTTTCATGCATTTTTGTCTTTGATTTTGGCATACAAACCCTAATTCTCTAATCATGGCAGAATTGAAAGCATTTAAGTGCGTAAAAATAAATCTAAGCTATTACAACTTTGATATAGGGAGGGGGATACAATTTTGAATAGGGGATTATTTGACAATAAATTTAAACCCTAAGTTATTACAACCAAATTGAATTTGCAATGCATAATATTTAAATGTACAATTATTTAAATAAGCAAAATAAATAAATGTTAAATAAAATGTATTATGTAAAAAGAAATTTTTATTTGTTTATGTATGTAAAGCATTTTTAATATGAAAAAGATGTAAAGAAATAAAATAAAAAAAGTTGATTTTATTGAATTAAGGGGTAAACCCTAATTTTCCTTAAGAAAAATAATATTATATATTATTTATATACAAAAATATATTAATATGTACAAAAATGAAATATATTGAAGAAATGGATTTTTTAGTATAAAAAATAAAAAGGGTAATATTTTTATATTTTTATTCTAATTATTTAATACAATGAAAGTGTATATATATATATATATATATATATATATATATATATATATATATATATATATATATATATATATATATATATATATATATATATATATATATATATATATATATATATATATATATATATATATATATATATATATATATATATATATATATATATATATATATATATATATATATATATATATATATATATATATATATATATATATATATATATATATATATATATATATATATATATATATATTAAGTATGTATAAAATAAAATAAAAAAATTTACAAAAATAAAATATATTCAAGAAAATATTTTCAGTGTGAATAAAAATAAGAAATAAAAATAAAAGTATTATTTACATTATTTTTCAAGTCTTAATAATATATAAAAAGTAATTAATATGTTTTCTATATTAGAAAAAATAAAATAAAATGCCAAATAAATGTAAAAATTTACAAAAATATTTTTGGAGCATTTTTTATGTTTGAAAATAAAATATCAAAGTCATAAATGAAATTAAAATGCAAAAATAACAAAAATACAAGAAATTGGACCAGGGGGTGTGAAAAGCAAGCATAGGGGTGCAAAAAGTGAGAAATAGCCAGGCCCAGCCCAGCTACTTCATCTTCTTCCTTGTGACAACAGAAAACGCGCGCCCTGTATCCAACTTTGAACATCCTGGAAACGTGACTTTTTGCCAAAACTCACAACATCAAACTTGTAGAGAATTTAAATACGAATCTAACCATATAAAGCATTGAATCTAACTCTCGAAGACCAGAGAGAATTTCTCTGGCCCTAAAATCTAACCTAACTTTTCCAGCATGTTCATGGATGAAATTATCCTAGCACACTTAACATAAATGAAAACTGAGCATATGTATGGTTTCGGGGAAATGAGTACTACATCTTTCATTCACAAACCTAAGGCTAAATGTTCCTAAATAGAGAGATAGAAGTTGATGAAAAACCTGTTTCAGTTGGATTCGAGTTGGTCAATGCAGCAACTTTCAGTGAGACCTGAGGTTCTTTTGAGCTTGCTTGATGTTCCCTGGACCTTTCCCAATGCTTAGTTTGCCTTGAATGTCTCTGAATCAACCTCTAGAAGTCAACCTGCATAAGCTTGAAACGAAAATGGTGAACACTGTAAATGGAGTCACAGTTGGCAATGGAGGTTTGGGATAGCTTGAGTGAGTTGAATGGAAGGTATTGGAACAAGTTTGAGGCAAAACGCACGAGGCAATGTGAAGATGGAAGTGATTCTGCATGGCCTGCCCTGTCTTGCAAGAAAATGTGGTTTTTGTGTACAAGGGTGTTTGAGGTATGAATGACTCGTGTTTCTGGCTCACAAGGATGTGCAAAACTTGTTTGAAATGTTGGCTTAAGTTGATTATATCATATATGCAAGTTATGTCCTTTTGGCAAGTTGACTTATTTTGAAAGAAAAGTGTGAAGTGAAATGAGATAGGCCTGTACAGGTTATATCCAAGCATGCACAAGTTTCTTGTACCTTTGCCTAAGTTTGTGGAACTAGTTTGCTGCAAAGAAAGAGGTCCAAGGCTCAAGAGAAACAACTTTGCAAAAGTTATGCTTTATGAAAATGGAAGTGTTATCTTTATGCCCAAAATGGAATTATTCATTGTATAATGCTCCCTTGATTAGAACAATGCCTCTAACCAATGTGTTTGCATTCAATTTTTGAGTGTAAATTGGTTTAGAGACCTGTAATCAAGTACAAAGCTAGTTTGATCAGATTTTGCAACTTGTATGAACATGTATTGGCCATGGTTACAAAGTGAGTTTTTGCCAACTTCAAGCATTCGATTCTCCCTAACCACAAAGGTGTTTGAGGAGTTCTTGGACAATTTGGAAATCTTGCAACATGTAATATAATCCATCTTTGAAATGAAACTTGATACTCCAAGTGGAACTATGTGAAAAATGGCCAAGAAGATGGGTCAAAATCCTGCCTAAAGTAGGGCAAAATTTCTCTAAGTTAAAAGTTTTAGGGACCCTTGTTCCAAAAATCATAACTTGAGATCCAAGCTTCTTTTGAGAAAACTTTATGAATAAAAGTTGTAGACTTTGTGGAGGACTACAACTTTCATGTTGTAAGTTTTGTTTGAATCCATTTGCATCATGGTGAAAATATGGGGCAAAGTTAGGAAAAATTAAGAAAATTTCATAACTTAGAAAATTTCTAAGTTATGAAAATTTTCAATTTCAAACCCTAATTTGCAATTTTGGGTTTCTTGATGAACAAGTTTCATAATTTGACACATATTGATGAAAAATGACCCTTGGCACTTGATTTTGACCAAAAAGTCAAAGTTTGACTTTTCAGTGTACAGTCAAATTTTGATCAGTTGACTGAAAAATTCATCTGTCAATCCTATGCATTTGAGATCTTTTGAATTTGTTAAATAGGTCAATATGATGCCATTGAATCCTTGAGCCCATGGTTGAGCTTTATTTTCCATTGGCTAGGTCAAACAGTCAAAAATTGCCTTTGCACAGTCAAAACCCTAAAAATGACCATTTTGCCCTTTTGATGATCTGATCAAATTTCTTGTGGAATTATGGTCCAAACTTGATAAAATGGTTCATATAAGTTCATAATGTTGATGTGGGTCAAAATTAATGAGGTATGACTGTCAATTGGCCACAGTTGACTTTTTCCCCAATACAATTGATTTCTAGGTCAACTGTCTAATTGACTGGGCAAAATTTTGATTCAAGGCTTGAAACTTGGTATGGAAAAACTTATGAGTCCAACATGAAGTATGAAAGTCAATTTGGGCATTGTAGGTCAAAATATCCCTGTGCAAACTCAAACCCTAATTTCAGGTCAACAGTGCAAGGAAAGGTCTTGAGCAGAGCAACCCCTAGCTTGGTCTTGAGTTCCAAGAGTCTTGTGATGAGAAAATGTTGATAAAATGAGAGGGAAAATTTTGGGGTACAAAAGTTGCCCATGTTCAATCTTCTTGGACCTGAAGAGTTAGATTGGCAAGTTTGCCTTTCGTGACTCGAAGGTAAAAGAGGATTGGACACTAGAGTGCCCATAAATTTGCACTCGTCAAAATATTGTTGAGGGAATGGGCTTAAAGATGCCATTTGGAGATGGTAGAATCTTGTCGGAGATGGGATTAAAGATGCCATCCAAGAATGTTTGTTGAACTCCAATGTTGTAGGTCAGAAGAATGAGCATCAAAATGGTATCCGTGTCTGGAATGCATTTGAACTGTATTTGGAGACTGAGTCTGTATGAGCAAAGGAATAGCGTCCGTGTCTGGAGCGTATCCGAGCTGTAACCGTATTTGATCTTTGAATGAATATCAGAATGACTGCCGTGTCTGGAGTGTATCTGTATTATGAATGGGTAACAGAGAAACATCTGTATATGGAGCAACTGTGTGCTGGGGATAAATTTCGACTGAGTGACAAAATGGAAACCGTGTCTAGAGCATGTCTGGATTGTATCTGAAGTTGAGATCTATATGAGTAGCAGAATGACTTCTGTGTCTGGAGTGTATCTGAGACTGTAACGGGGATCTGAATAAGTGACAGAATACTTCCGTGGCGACTGCACTGGGGAGAATCAAACTTCTGGTGTAAGGGCCAGAATGGCATCCGTGTTTGGAGCGTATCTGAACTTGAAGTTGAGAATTGAATCTGAATGAGAGATAGAATGGCCTCCGTGTCTGGAGCGTATCTAGTATGTATCGTATTTCTGAAGTCTGAATGAGTAATAGAATGACCGTCGTGTCTGGGGTGTATCCGTACTGTATTTGAATAATTGTTAACGATAGCCTTTTAATCTTATCCTGAAAAGGGTAAAATGTTAGCTAAAACGCAAAGTTATGTTGCATGATATGTATGATACAATGAACTGTGTTTCATCAATGTTTATGATATATGAATGTAATGGATGTGCATGTAAGCTGATTAGCTGTCTTGCTGAGAAAAATAAATCCTTGATAACTGGAGATAATGAAATCTTTGACTGTTGTCGGAGGAAGTAAATTCCTGACCAATGCTGAGGATTCAAAAACCTTTGATTGTTGAAGATGAGAAATCCTTGCTGACTGCCTGGGGATTAAAGATCTTTGATTGTTGAGAATGAGAAATCCTGGGACCACTGCTGGGGACTGAAAATCCTTGGTGACTTGTGGGGTTTTAACAAGAGCTTCGACAACTTCTGCGGGGAATGAGAATCCTTCATGACTTTCCTGGGAAATAAGGAAAACTCTGAAAATCTCTACTGGGGAATTAAAACCTGGGAGCCTTCTGCTGGAGAAAAGAGACCGAGAATCTTCGATTTACGGGGAAATAACTCTGTGGGGAGAATGTTTACTCAGCCGGTGAAATCAGGAGCTTGGGTTGTACGCCAATATACTGTGGAAGTTGGGGAACACTGAATGGTTCTTACTGGGTATCGATAGTCGAAAATTTGACTTCGCTGGGGAATAAGGTTTTAGAATATTCTAACTCCACTAGGGATATGTATCTCAGGGTTTTCGGGCTCCACTGGGGATCGGGAGTTCGGAGACTTAACTCTGATGGGAATTCTAAAACTTAACTCCGCTGGGGGATAAAGTTTAGAACACACTGGCTCCGTTGGGGATCTTGAAATTTAACTCCGCTAGGGATGTGTACTTCAAGGTTTTAGCTTTGTTGAGGATCTGAATGATGTATTGTAGGGGATTTCTTCTGGAATAGCACAAGGATATCTTCCTACACCTTCGACCTATCAGTAATTATCCTTTCTCAATTTCATTTTATTTGTAAGCAGTGATTATATTCAAATGCATATGCCTATTTAACAAAACTTTGGACGTTTTCAAATAAAACACAAGTGTAAAAAGAAAGGAAAGGAAAACAAATTTTTGCACTTTGAAGTATCTTTATATTAACTTTTGTAAGTATCTTTGTACAAAGGAGACAAACATCCTAGTAAGAGAATGGTTTCGTAAAAATTGAAAAAATTTATACAAAAAGAAAGATGGCTATGTGTAACATTCCATAGGGTTCCCATTCTGCTATAGCCTTCACAACTCTGAGTATCTTGTCCATTCGCTGCTTCGTCCGCCGATGATTGGATTGATCAGAAGCTTGGAGCTTGTTGGTGAAGAGATTGTTCTTAAAGCGATCCGATGAGACATAGTCATACGCTTTAATTCCCTAACTTTTGCCTGGACCGCCCTTTCGGGTTTTCAGTCCACCGGGAAACCCTTTTTTGCCCAAGTCGCCCTTTCGGGTTTTCAACTTGCCGAGTGTACAGATTCTTTTGTTTATCCCTAATTTTTGCCTGAATCGCCCTTTCGGGTTTTCGATTCACCGGGATGCCTATTTTTGCCCAAGTCGCCCTTTCGGGTTTTCAACTTGTCGGGTCGTTTTATGCGTAGTATCTTTTGACTATGTCTGCATTCGCAGGGTGTGGCAAGTCGTCACCGTCCATGGTGGTCAGAATCATTGCCCCACCAGAAATGATGCTCTTGATCACAAATGGTCCTTCGTAGGTAGGAGTCCACTTGCCCCTGGGATCACTTTGCGGCAAGATGATTCGCTTGATTACAAGATCTCCGACTTGATATACTTGACGCCTGACTTTCTTGTTGAAGGCCTTGATCATCCGTTTTTGATACGTCTGACCATGACAAACAGCAGTAAGTCGCTTCTCGTCGATCAAGTTAAGTTGATCAAGCCGGGTCTGAATCCAATCGTCTTCACTCAAACCAGCATCCTTCATAATCCTCAACGAAGGAATCTGAACTTCCATAGGTAAAACAACTTCCATGCCATATACCAAAGAAAAAGGGGTTGCCCCTGTTGAGGTACGCGCCGTGGTACGATATCCGTGCATAGCAAACGGTAACATCTCATGCTAGTTCTTGTAGGTGACTGTCATCTTTTGAATGATCTTCTTGATATTTTTGTTCGCGGCTTTAACAACACAGTTCATCTTCGGCCGGTAGGGAGATGAATTGTGATGATAAATCTTGAACTGCTCGCACAGAGCGGTGATCATAGTGTTATTAAAATTTGTACCGTTGTCCGTGATAATCCTGTCGGGGATACCATACCGGCATATGAGATTCTGCTTGATGAAGCGGGCAACCACATTCTTTGTAACAGAGGCGTAGGAAGCTGCTTCGACTCACTTGGTAAAATAATCAATAGCGACCAAGATGAAGCGATGTCCATTGGATGTCGTAGGCTTGATCTCTCCAATCATGTCAATACCTGATAACGAGAAATCGTATCATATAATTACTACGCTTTTTACCAATTTTTATAATACATTGAGTCGTCTAACTCCCGATTATTCCGAGTTTTTGTGTCTTTTCACAGGTACAACGTTTGTCAACTCAAATCAATGAAAAAGGACCACATGAAGGAAGCTAACCAAGAAACAGAAGAGAAAGAACCAAATATGCAAAGTCTGCAGATTTTGTAACGGTCACGACTGTCACACCCTGTGACGACCGTAACGCCTCCACAACCAGAAGAACGTTCGTCACACATCATTGAGGAGCGTAATGCGCTATTTAAGCACATTACGACCGTCACCCCCTTGTGACGACCGTCACACGCTTAAAGGGCAATGTTCTGAATTAGTGGAGACGTGGGCAACGTTGAGGGCAGAACTCTTCTCCTATATTTCCTCCACTCAGTAACCATGCATCCGGGTCTTTCTCCACTCAAGCCTTTTCCAAGTTTTTCTCAACTGCAATATTTTCTTCTATATATATGTGGTAGTTCAATGGATGATGGTCGAAGAAATTTATCCATAGCCAAATATATATTTTTTCTGCATTATTCTATTTTCTTGCTTTTGCACCCTTTTCTACACCTACTGTAATTTTATTTCCAGCATTAGTTTTAGAGTGTTAATTCTTCATCTAAGAATTAACACAATTATTGATTTCGATTGAACTGCAAGGAATTTGTAAGCATCCAAGATTACCATAGCAACATTATTTCCAGGTTTTTTATGCAATTGATATTTATTTATTCTTATATTATGTCATTTATTTTTATGGATTATATTTTAAACTGCATAGTTACTAAATATATTATGTCCGGCTAAATTAATTGTACCGGTATGTGACTCCTAAGTACCGAAAGAATTCAGTGATAACTTGGCTAAAAACATTTACAAATAATTTCTGGTTTCCAATTGCCATGTTTAATTTAACTACCCTTGTCACGAGAGTGAGAGGATAATTAACACGATTTTGCCACGAGAGTGGGAAATTAATTAAGGCAAGAACCTGCATGTGAGAGTTAGGGTTCGACCCAGATAGTGGTAACAAAACATTAATTTTTAAATACATGAGAGTGTTTTAACAAATTAATTAAACTCAAATTGTTTTCAAAAAGTGTTATTAAATTTAAAGTGCATCCACTAGGTTTAGTAGCATGACTTATTTCATGAACACGAGAGTGTATGTCTCAGGTTTTTAAACAATTCGTTTTTACCGAAATACTTTATATGCCAAGCGATTCACCGAATTCCCGAAGTCCGACTATCACATACCGGTATAGCTATTACTATTATTTTTAATTAAACTATTTCCCCCCTAAAACCAAATATTCATCGCTTAGTTAGACAATTGTAGCATTAGATCGTATACGATTGACTCTCAGTCTCTATGGGTTCGATAATCATTTAAAACTAGAACGACTAAACTGTATACTTGCAGTTAGTATCCCAATATACTTATAAAGTCCCGATCAAGTTTTTGGCGCCGTTGCCGGGGACTGATTAGTCAATTAAGTACAATTCTTCTGTTGCGCATTTAGACTAGGCAACAGAAACCCTTTTTCGATTTGTATGCCAAGGACTCGCTCACAAGGCGAACCACTTTACAAATCGACGGACGAACCTGAACGCATCCTTTCCGTAAGACGTGCAGTCAGGGATTACTTTTTAAATCACGTTATTCTTTTACCCAAACCCGAAATCAAGATTGATTCTGAAACAGATTCTAATTCTTCCTCTGAAACCGAAACTAATCTGGAAGTAGACATGGCCGAAGAACAAAGGACCCGTCCACTGAAGGAGTACGCAGCTCCATCACAACAAGAACCCCACAATAGCATTGCTGCTCCAGCAATAAATCGAAACGATTTTGAGTTGAAACCGTCATTGATATCAGCTATCCAACAACGCCAATTCTCTGGAGATCCTACCAAGGATCCAAACGAACATCTTACAAAATTCGTTCAATTTGCCGACACAGTTATAGAAAATGGTGTTAGTAAAGATGCAATAAGATTACGTCTTTTCCCTTTCTCGCTAAGAGATAGAGCTTGGGCTTGGTTGCAATCCTTGCCGTCAAATTCCGTCACTACGTGGGAAGGACTTAAGATTGTATTTTTAGCACGATACTTTCCCCCAAGCAAGACTGCTGCACTAAGAGCTCAAATCAACGGATTTAGGCAGAAGGATACTGAATCACTATTCGATGCATGGGAACGCTACAAAGATATGATGCGAATGTGCCCACATCACGGACTAGAAAAATGGTTGATCATCCACACGTTTTATAATAGACTCTTGTACAACACAAGACTCTCTATAGATGCCGCCGCAGGTGGTACACTGATGGACAAGCCTTACGACGAAGCTAACCAACTCATTGAAAATATGGCTCAAAACCACTATCAGTGGGGAGGAGAAAGAACATTTGTGGAGAAAACTCAAACCAAAGGTGGGATGTACGAGATTAGTAGCCTAGATAAAGTTAATGCTAAGGTAGATGCTCTTACCCAAAAGATAGAAAGCTTGACCTTACCTCTTGCGGCCACCGTAGCTGCAGTTACCCCCAAACTGCGAAGTTTGTGGAGTCCCTGGTCATGTTGGAACCGAGTGTCAAATCTTAGCAGGAATATCAGTTGATTAGGTAAATTACGCTCAAGGTAATCCTTATGCTAATACCTATAATCCTGGTTGGAAGAACCATCCTAACTTCTCGTACAAGAGCAATAACGCTTTATACGCACCTGGCCAAGCACCTGCTGTACCTCCAGGTTATCAAAAACCCGCTATTAATGTTCCTAACATTCCTAAGAAATCTAACCTTGAAATCCTAATGGAAAATTTTATCGCTAATCAAGCTCAACAAAACAAAGAATTCCTCAATCAAAATGTTCACACCGGTGAACAATTGAAGCTATTAGCAAATAAGGTAGATGCCCTAGCAACTCACAATAAAATGTTAGAAACCCAAATCTCCCAAGTAGCACAACATAAAGCTAGTTCCGCTGCACCTACTGGTACATTTCCTGGACAGCCACAACCCAATCCTAAAGGACACGCTAATGCTATCACATTACGAAGTTGGACAGCCCTTGATGGACCGGTAGATCCTAGACTCCAAAATCCGACCATGTATCAGAAACCTGAAAAGGAAGTAGAGAAATCGAAAGATCAATCTGAGAATGTAGAGGAAGACGAGAATGAGAACATAGAGGTTTTATAAAAACCTTACGTACCTCCACCGCCATATAAACCACCAATTCCATACCCTCAAAGACTTGCAAAATCCAAGAACGAGGGGCAATTCAAGAAATTTGTAGAACTTTTGAAACAATTAAACGTTACTATTCCATTTACAGAAGCTATAACCCAAATGTCATCATATGCTAAATTCCTAAAAGAGATATTGTCTATTAAGAAAAAAATCGTTGAAAACGAAACCGTTATGCTAACCGCCGAATGTAGCACCATAATTAAAAATAACATGCCTCCAAAGCTAAAAGATCATGGTAGTTTCTCCATACCATGTGTAATTGGAAAATCTGTCATAGACAAAGATCTATGCGATTTAGGAGCAAGTGTTAGTCTAATGCCCTTATCTATTTGCGAGAAGCTCAAACTAGGTGACATGAGACCTACCAAGATGTCCCTACAACTAGCCGACAGATCAGTCAAATTCCCTGTTGGTATGCTAGAAAACATCCATGTCCGAATAGGACAATTTTACATACTGACTGACTTTATAATAATGGACATCAAGGAAGATTCAAACATTCCCATCATACTAGGAAGACCATTTTTAGCTACTGCAGGAGCCATCATTGACGTTAAGAAAGGAAAGCTTACCTTCGAGGTAGGAGAAGAAAAAGTAGAATTCATTCTTTCCCAATTTTTCAAAGCCCATGCTTTAGATGACTCATGCTGTCTCCTAGATATTATTGATGAATGTGTCAAAGAACTAGAAAACCAAGAAGACACATATTCTGAGATGCTGAAAATTCCGACACCAACTATCCTCAAGGATGATGACCAGAAGCAAGAATATCTATATGCCAACCTAAGCGAATGTTTCGCCTTAACACCCGATCCTACCCCAACTGATAAGAAAACTGTTATAGAACTTAAAACGTTACCTGAAGATCTTAGGTATGAATTTTTAGATAAAGAACTCGAACGACCAGTTATAGTCAATGCCAATTTAGGGAAGATCGAAACTGAAAAACTTCTTAGTGTGTTAAGGAAATATCCAACCGCGTTAGGCTATAATATATCAGATCTAAAAGGAATAAGCCTTTCTCTCTGTATGCACCGCATTATGCTGGAGGAGGACTGCAAGACTTCTAGAGAACATCAAAGACGAATAAATCCTATCCTAAGTGGAGTCGTTAAGAAAGAAGTACAGAGACTACTAGAGGCAGGCATCATATAACCAATATCAGATAGCAACTGGGTCAGTCCAGTTCACGTAGTACCTAAGAAAGGAGGTGTTACAGTTATAACAAACACAAAAGGTGAATCGGTGACACAACGTACTCAAACAGGATGGAGAATGTTTATCGATTACCGAAAACTAAACAAAGCTACGCGCAAGTGTGATCGGTGGAAATAGAACTGACTGTTTTGAAATGCTGGTTCGCGAAATGTAGCGGTAAGCAAGAGTCGCCACCGTCTTTTATGTTCTCCAGCAAGGAAAGGACAAAAGCACAGCAAAATTCCTTTTCGAGATGTTTCTCGGTTCGGGAGGTAGATTATAGAAAGGGAAGGTGTTAGCACCCTTTCTATCCGTTGTTATCCGCGGGCTCTTAGGTACTTGCTCACTATGTTTTCAAAAATGTTTGCTTTTCTTGTGTTTGTGGGTTTTGAAAAAGTTTAGTTTGAAAAACTTCTAGGTAACTTTTGTATCAGTCCTCAAGAGTGTATGAAGTGTTTGTTTGAAAACTTTTTGAAAGTATAGGTGCGAAAAGTTGTTTTTGTTTTTTGAAAGAGCAAGTACCCAGGAGAAATCTACCTACTCTAAGGAATTAAGCTGTGTAAGAGTCCTTTAGACAGTACTATCCCACTATTGAGAAGTAGGTAGCACCGTCGTTGGAGTTATTCGGGTCAATTCGATTATAGGGATATGTGGTCACCAAAGCAATAGTAGGACGCCTTAGCGGTAACCCTAGTGTCCTAGATCCTTTTTATCCGAGGCAACCGTTTCGAGGCAACTGGATCTTTAGACAGGAGGGCGACCTCTAAAACACCCTATACTCAATGACCACCTCGAGGCAACCAAGTGAGGCGTACCCTAAGAGTGACATGTGCGGGTGTGTCAGGATTCAGTTTATATTATCTTTGCACATGTATTATGGTGAGCTACGTGTTGATTTTATTTGTCAGGCAAATCTTGTCATGCATAGCAGTTAATAATTGTGCGGAAAGTAAATCTACGCTATTACAAGGCGTCGGGTATTTACATCGCCAAAAACATAACCCTTTGGAAAAGTAAATGCGAGAAAATAAAGAAAAGCGATAAAAGTCCTAATTATCTATTACATTCTCGGAGCAGTTACATAAATATAATCAAAAATAAATATGCGCGAAAAGAAATTGAATCGGGAAAAGTCTTAGGGTTTTGACCCTTTTTTAGAAAAGAATGGAATTTTGGTCCTTTTTGCAATTAATTAATGTTAAACCTAATTTACTAATTAATTAAATAATTACAAGAAAAAAAAGTATTTTTAATTTTTTAGGTCTTTAATGAAAATAAAATAAAAGAAATTAAAATTGTCAAAAGAAAAAAAAAACCTAATTCTAGATTGATTTTATTTATTGTGAAAAAGATTAAAGTTAACCTAATTTACTAGATTAATTATATTTAGAATTTATTTACAAAAAATAATTAATAGTGAAATTAATAAATAATAATAATAATAAAAATATTTTTAGGTTTTCTGAGTTTTATTGTAAAAAATAATTAATTTGTTAATTAAATACTAATAATAATAATAATTAATGAAAAGATTAAATGGAAATAAAAAAAAAGAAAAGAATAAAGAAACAAGGGGGTGCTGGGCCTTTTTGGAGGTTTGTTTGGAAATCTGGCCCATTAAGCTCTCCAGCCTGTTTGACCTTGGGGAATTGTCCACGCTTGCTTTGACTAGAGAGCATGGTAGTCACTCATCTTTTGCCTTCAGATCTGCCTTGCCAGCCACTTGGCGCTTGGATGTGAGAGGTGCATGATAGAACATCTTTGAAAGCCTGCATGGGATTACATAAGGAAAAAATAGAAACAATTATTTGGGGGAACTGGGATTCGAACCCAGGTCCCAATGATACACAGCCAGCACACCATCCACTGAGCCATCTTGTACGCTTTGTTAATATAATAAGAAACAAATATAATATATAAAAACTAATCCCTGTGTTGTAACAAAACACGCGCGCCTTTTTATTTGAATGGACCAGTGATATATCAACAGCACATCGTCTTCTTCCTTCGCCTGCATAAAAACATATCAAATAGCGGGGGGTTTTAACCCCCACAAAACAAGATGACCAAAAATAGCGAATAGAGCTGTGCTCTATATAAATATTTCGCGATGGTAGTTTTGTGTTCGTCTAGCCTTGACGATTCCAACCATATGCACTAGAGGTTCTAATTTTTCCTGGGTAATAAAGCCCCAATTTGAGAACTCATGAACCCTAAATTTCTTCAATGGTAACCTGTGATTCTGGGCATTATAATGCAATTAACTAATACCATTAGCTTCATATGAATTCAAGCAACACAAAACAATGATTAAAGCATGTTAATTATGCATGAAATATGAGTTTCGATTCTGAAAAAAGTATGCAATCCGTGCGACTGTTCTGGGTAGTTTCTTGAGCTTTAGCGTATGGTTTTGATTGCAATATGTTTCTGGGAACCTCTGCAATGTATTAGAAACAATAAAATGCTTTGAATCGTGCTGGAATGCAAAAAACAGTTTTGACTTTTCTTGATTTTTTTCAATGTTTTTATGGCTTTGTGTGCAGCAATTTCACGTCCAATGCATTAGGTTTAGGTTGTGTACCTATAGTAGAATAGAATTAGGTTAAATCTTGGCCAAGAAATCCATGGAATTGATGTTTGTATATTTGATTGAAAATCAAATATTTTTCAATCTTTTTGATTGGAAAAACTTGCCAAACTTGGAGATTCTTGTCCCTTTGATTTGCACACGAATTGCCAGCATATCTTGAGCTTGTTTGCTTCACAAAAAAGATTGAAAAACCATATCTTTGAATTTCCTACATTTTAAATTAATTAAATGAATTAAAATAAATTAAAAATCCAATTAATTAATAAAAAATAAGAAAATAAATTCAAATAATCTCAATGGGTCGTGCATAAGCTTTGAATAAAGTTTCAAGAAGGAATTTGAGGCCCATTAGCAAAAACAAGGTGTTTTGAGCAAAGTTGACTTTTGCAAATTCACAAAAATTTCCCAACTTCTCCAATGCATATCTTGCTCAATTTTGATCATATGAACATGTTCTTGGACATTTTGAAAAGGTCTTGAAGTCCTCTAACCAATGCCTTTGGTCCCATGTCATTTGGATTTACCAATCTCAAGTTATGGCCTTTGACTTAAAGTGCATTTTTGTTGACTTTTAAAATTGACCTATAATGTAGAAATTGATAACTTTTTGTGAGAGCATTTATTGGACTTGGAATGTGAAGATGAGTTGTAGGAAATGTCATCCCCTTCAAAATGAGCATTGGATGGAATTTTTCTGATGAACCATGAAAAAGTTATGCCTTGGTCAAGATACAGTTGACTTTTCTGCTGTCCAAAAATAGTAACTTTTTGCATCTTGATGATTTTTGAGCCATGCTTGAGGAATCACGATCAAGACTTGATCAAATGATGATTGTGAGCTCAAAATAAGATGTTTACCAAAAATTCTGACTTTTGACTGCAAAATGACCATTTTACCCCTGTAGTTGATTGTGAAGCAAATGGAGCTTTTGACTGTGCAATTTGACATTGTGAGTCTTGAGACTTGTCATGTAGATGCTTGACAATATATGTAGGCATATGAGACTTGTTTGAGCCATTGAAAACCTCAAATTCCTTGAAAGAAACAAAACCCTAATTTTGACTGGCTTAGGAGGCATTTGGACTGTGCAATCCTTGAGTAGTCTTGAACCAGTTGAGATGATTCTTGAAGAATATGGGAGGGCAAATTTTGGGGTACAACAGTTGCCCCTGTTCAATCTTCTTAAACCTGAGGATGTAGATTGGCTTGCGTGCCTTTCGTGATCCGAAGGTGGAAGATGATTGAACACTAGAGTGCCCAGAAATTTGCACTCGCATGGTGTAGTATCAGCAATATGACGTCGGGAATGGGCTTACAGATGCCATTTGGAGATATGATGGAAGGATGGGCTTATAGATGCCACCTGGAGATTGTTGATAGGTAGTTTTGTCTTTGTTGACGGGTAGTTTTGTCTTCGTTGACGGGTTGCCTTCATTGACAGATTGTCTTTATTGACGAGTTGTCTTCATTGACAGATTGTCTTCATTGACGAGGTTGTCTTCATTGACGAGGTTGTCTTCATTGACAGATTGTCTTCATTGACAGGTTGTCTTTATTAACGGGTTGTCTTCATTGACGAGTTGTCTTCTTTGACGGTTTGTCTTTATTGACGGGCTATTTTCACTGACGGGTTGTCTTCATTGACAGATTGTCTTCATTGACGAGTTGTCTTCTTTGACGGTTTGTCTTTATTGACTGGTTATCTTCATTGACGGGTTGTCTTCATTGACTGGTTGTCTTCATTGACGGGTTGTCTTCATTGTCTGGTTGTCTTCATTGACAGTTTTTCTTCATTGACTGGTTGTCTCCATTGATGAGTTGTCTTCATTGACAGATTATCTTCATTGACTGGATTAGCGTCAGAAAAATCTTTAGGAATTGATTTAACTGGATTTGTCTTCTTCGACTGAATTTGAGACTTTGACTGCATCTTTCCTGAAAGATAAAGGTCAGTCATATGCAATGCATGATATGGATCAAGCAATGATGTTCTCAATATAAATGAGATTGTATGATATGATGCGTATATGCATGTATCATGATGTATGAAGAGGTGGTGTTTTAGCTGGGGAAAATAAATCCCGGATAGCTGCTGGAGAATGACGTTGAATTTTTCGTTTCCGCTGGGGATGATGAGCGAAGGTAATTGTAAGAATAAACCGGTAGGAGGAGATGACTCCGTTGGGGCATAAACTTGATGGAGAGATTACTCTGCGGGGAATTACTCTGTGGGGAAGAGATACTTCGCTGAGAATTTAACGATGACTCCGCTGGGGATTCCGTTGATAAGTTCTATTAGGGATTTTGATGACCTCCGCCAGGGATAGGAAGCTGAGGACGATCTTTCCGCTGCAATTTGCTGAGGATAACCCAGTTAGACTCTGGTGGGGAATAACCTTTGAACATGGTCGGGGAGAGATATTTGTACTCTGCGGGAGACAAGCTTCCAGGATCTACTGGGGAGATGGTTCAACTCTCCTGGGGAAACTTTTGACTACATTGGGGAAATGGCTCCACTGGGGTGTCTGGTATTCCGCCAGGGAACAATCTTATATTAAGACTGTCGGGGATGCTTGCTGAGGAATATCTGTACACTCTGCTAGGGAATATTAAGATCTTCTGGGGATACCCAACTTCCTTAGGGCTGACAGTAGCCTAACTCTGCTCGAGGGAGAGTATTGCTGACTTACTGGAGATACCGTGCCTTTTTAGGGCTGATGGGAGACCAACTCTGCTTGGGGAGAGTATTGTTGAATCTTGTCTTACTCTGCAGGGAGTGAAGGTATCCTGGTTACATTCTTCAGCCGAACCTACCTTGGCACCCTGGTGGACAGAGCAACTAGATCGCTTAGACAACTCATTATTGCCCCTGTTTCTGATGTCACCTGTAATTAGTCCTTTGTTTCGCATGCAAATATTTATGATCAGCAATTAATGTCAAATGCATATATCAAAAATGAACATTGGACGTTCTTTGCAAAACAAAACAGATAAAGGAAAAACAATTTACAATTTGTCTGAAAAATGAGCTTGTATTGATTTTTGGAATTTGCCTGTAAATAGGCGTTTTATGTACAAGAGGCTGACGTCCTAGTAAGAGAACGCCGCCGAACAAAATAGAGTTTATACAATTTTGTGAAAAGAAAACAAAACAGCTATGTGAAAAATCCCACTGGATTCCAACTCTACTATCTCCTTTATGTCTTCAAGCGTCTCATCACTTTGCTGTTTAGTTGAAGATGAAGCTGATTGGTTGATGTCGTCCGAGCCTGATTGTTGATACCAAATTCTGGATGCAAGGTGATCCAATGAGACATAGTATTACGCTTATATCCCTAACTTTTTCCTGGACCTCCCTTTCGGGTTTTCAGTCCACCGGGATACCCATTTTTGCCCAAGCCGCCTTTTCAGGTTTTCGACTTGCCGAGTGTACAGGTTTTTTCATTTTTCATCCCTTATTTTTGCCCGAACCCTTTTGGTTCGTCGGGAAGCCCTTATTTTTGCCTAGGTGTGTCAACCTAGCGGGTCTTTAGTCATGCGTAGTATCTTTTTACTATGTCTGCATTGGCGGGGTGAGGAAGGTCGTCACCATCCATGGTGGTTAGAATCATTGCTCCTCCTGAGAAGATGTTCTTAACCACAAATGGCCCTTCGTATGTAGGGGTCCATTTGCCCCTGGGATCACCTTGAGGTAGAATAATGCGCTTGATTACCAGGTCCCCAACTTGATACTCTTGTCGTCTGACTTTCTTGTTAAATGCATTGATCATCCGTTTTTGGTACGTCTGACCATGACAAATAGCAGTGAGTCTCTTTTCGTCGATTAGGTTTAATTGATCAAGCCGAGTCTGGATCCAGTCATCTTCGTTCAAACCTGCATCCTTCATTATCCGGAGAGAGGGTATCTGGACTTCGATGGGCAAGACTGCCTCCATGCCATAGACCAAGGAAAAGGGTGTTGCCCCTGTTGACGTTCGTGCGGAGGTACGGTACCCACGAAGAGCGAATGGTAACATCTCGTGCCAATCTTTGTAGGTTACTGTCATCTTCTGCATAATCTTCTTAATATTTTTATTAGCTGCTTCTACAGCCCCATTCATCTTCGGCCGGTAAGGAGAAGAGTTGTGGTGCTGTATCTTGAATTGCTCGTAGAGCTCAGTGATCATCTTGTTGTTAAGATTGGTACAATTGTTCGTAATGATCCTCTCTGGTACACCGTATCGACAAATTAGGTTGTGCCGAATGAACCGTGCCACGACGTTCTTGGTTATGGTGGCAAAGGAAGCTGCTTCAACCCATTTTGTAAAGTAATCAATTGCTACAAGGATGAAGCGATGTCCGTTGGATGCCGTAGGTCTGATCTCGCCGATCATATCAATGCCCCACATTGCAAAAGGCCAAGGTGCCGTCAAGATGTTCAGAGGAACTGGAGGAACGTGCATCTTATCAGCGTAGATCTGGCATTTGTGACATGTCCGAGAATGTTGATAACAGTCGGCTTCCATTGTGGACCATTAATATCCTGCTCGAAGGATTTTCTTTGCCATGGTGTGTCCACTGGAGTGAGTTCCAAAGGTACCTTCATGCAGCTCTGCCATGATCCTTTCTGCTTCAGTATTATCCATACAACGCAGTAAGGTCGAATCATGGTTTCGCTTGTAGAGAATGCCATTGCTGAGGAAGAACTTTGCCGTGAACCTTCTCAGAAACTTCTTGTCATTAACAGATGCACCTTCGGGGTATTCTTGCGCTTCCAAATACCTCTTTACTTCATGATACCAAGGCTTTTCTGTTACCTCTTCGGTCTCAAGATCGTAGCAATGTGCAGGTTCGTCCAACTTCCAGATAATGATCCGGGGAGCCTCGTTGTCCCATTTTACTTTGAACATGGAAGACATCGTGGCTAGCGCGTCCGCCAACTGATTCTCCTCTCTTGGGAAGTGTTCAAAAGTTATCTCCTCGAAATGGGGAATCAACGTCAATACATACTCCTTGTAAGGAATAAGATTTGGGTGTTTCGTATCCCACTCGCCTTTGATCTGGCTGATCACGAGAGCGGAATCTCCGAAGACACTCAGAAACTTGATCCTTAGGTCAATTGCAGCTCAAAGACCCATGATGCATGCTTCATACTCCGCCATGTTGTTGGTGCAGTTGAAACATAGTCGGGCGGTAAGTGGAGTATGAGAGCCTTTTGGAGATATGATCACAACGCCAATGCCATTACCCAAAGCGTTTGAGGCTCCGTCAAAGTGCATAGACCATCGGGATCCTTCCTCAGGTCCTTCATCCGGTCCAGGTACTTCACAATCAGTCACTACCATGATATTCTCGTCTGGAAATTCAAAGTTCATAGATTGGTAGTCATCCACTGCCTGATGTGCCAAATGGTCTGCCAATACACTTCCCTTGATTGCTTTCTGAGTCGTGTACTGGATGTCATATTCCATCAAGATCATCTACCATCTTGCTATTCTTCTGGACAAGGCAGGCTTTTCGAAGATGTACTTGATTGGATCCATCTTTGAAATCAACAAAGTAGTGTGAGTCAACATATACTGTCTCAGCCGGCGAGCAGCCCATACTAAAGCGTAGCAAGTTTTCTCGAGCAGTGAGTATCGGGTCTCACAGTCGGTAAACTTTTTGCTAAGGTAATAAATAGCATGCTCTTTTCGGCCAGACTCGTCATGCTACCCCAGCACACACCCCATTGAGTTGTCCAGTACTGTCAAGTATAAGATTAGAGGTCTCCCTTCAACCGGTGGCATAAGAATGGGTGGCTCTTGGAGATACTCTTTGATTCTTTCGAAAGAGGCCTGACATTCATCGTTCCAACGTACTACTTGATCTTTCTTCAGTAGCTTGAAGATTGGTTCACAGGTAGCAGTTAGATGTGAGATGAATCGGGCAATGTAGTTCAGACGTCCTAGAAAGCCTCTAACTTCTTTCTCTGTCTTGGGAACTGGCATCTCTTGTATGGATTTCACTTTGGCAGGGTCCACTTGAGTACCTTTGTCGCTTACGATGAAGCCTAACAATTTTCCAGATCTCACCCCAAAGGTGCACTTGTTCGGGTTCAACCTCAGCTTGTACAACTTCAGACGGTCAAACAGCTTCTGTAGATGGTCAAAGTGTTCCTCCTCAGTTTGGGACCTTGCAATCATATCGTCGACATATACTTCAATCTCATGATGGATCATGTCATGAAATAAAGCAACCATGGCACGTTGGTAGGTTGCCCCAGCATTTTTCAACCCAAAAGGCATGACCTTGTAGCAGAAGGTGCCCCACTGAGTAACGAAAGTGGTCTTTTCCATATCTTCGGGAGCCATCTTGATTTGATTATAACCGGAGAACCCATCCATGAAGGAGAATACCTTATGCTGAGCAGTGTTGTCAACCAGAACGTCGATGTGAGGCAGAGGGAAGTCATCCTTAGGGCTCGCCCTGTTCAAATCCCTGTAATCAACACACATTCGAACCTTACCATCTTTCTTCGGCACTGGAACCACATTGGCAACCCACTGAGGGTAAGAAGTCACTGCTAGAAAACCGGCGTCGAATTGTTTCATAACCTCAGCTTTGATTTTCTCGGACATCTCTGGACGCATACGGCAGACCTTCTATTTTACCGGAGGGCATTCTTCCTTGGTAGGCAGGTGATGAACCACAATGTCGGTATCCAACCCAGGCATGTCTTCGTAAGACCAGGCAAAGATTTCCACATAATCATGCAGCATCTGAATCAACCGTTGTTTCACACTAGACTCTAGATTGGCACTAATCTTGACTTCCTTTATGTCTGTCTCAATACCCAGATTTACCGTTTCCACTGGCTCTTCATGTGGCTGAATGGCCCTCTCTTCCTGAAGTAGCAGTCTTGCAAGCTCACCAGGAACTTCGCAATCATCTTCACCTTCGTCTTCGGCTAAGTTGATTGGATTTTTAAAGTCATAATTGGCGGTAGCAGAGTCGTTACCAGTGAGATCCAGAGTGGATTGGAACCTGTATATGTGAGTGTGTGTAAATATAGTTGTTTTGCAATATATAATAAAGAAAGAAAAGGAGCGCAAGATTTGAAATGCAAAAAACGTCCAATGCTTTTATTAATGATATATGAAAATGACACACAAAAGCCCTCACAAATGAAGCCGCGGTGCCCCGGGTAAGACCCCGGGCCATAAAGTTTCAAATTAATGTCTGTTACAAATTCAAAACAAAGGAGTTCATTACTGAGTGACAAAAGTAATAGGTATGAAGTCTTTCGCAGTCCAGTTGCTTGGTCCACCGTTGGTCGTTGGGTAGATCCAACTATCGAATTTAGATTCCTCCACGTCGTCCTCAATGGCATTTACTCTCGGGTTGGTGATGAATACAGGAGGTCTTCCAATCCTTGCCTTACGAACAACCCTCTGAGCTTCTGCAGTGAAACCCAAACCAAATTTGTCAGTCTTCGGAGTGAAGTCAGGAAGTCAGCCCCAGTTTGCACACTCACCCTTCTCAATCACAGCCCGGGCATCCTTCAAGGAAGCCATCTTCAAAGGAGAGTCTTCTTCAGTCACAGTCTCTGCTGACGCCAATGTCTGAGGAACCTCTTCAAAATGTTGAAAGGGGATCTCAATGAATTCCCCATCCATCTCTATGTACCGGAACGAGTTGAGGTGACTGACCATATATTCTTCTTCCCCTTGAACTGTTACGATCTTCCCTCTGACCGGGTATTTCAGCTTCTGATGTAGTGTGGAGGTCACTGCTCCAGCTTTGTGGATCCATGGTCGACCCAGCAAACAAGAATAGGATGGTCGGATGTCCATCACATAGAATGTAGAGTCAAAGACCTGAGAGCCAACCCTGATTGGAATATCAACCTCACCATGTACCATCCTCTTAGACCCGTCAAAGGCCCGGACAACAATGTTACTTGGCCTCAGCTCCAAACCCTCGCAATCCAACCTGCCTAGAGCTTTCTTGGGTAATACGTTTAACGAGGAACCAGTGTCGACCAACACATGTGCAAGAGTAGTGCCCCTGCATTCAATGGAGACATGCAGGGCCTCGTTATGGTTCTTCCCCTTAGCAGTCAGATCGGCGTCAGAGAAACCCAAACCATTATCAGCAGTTAAGTTGGATACACACTCGGTAAATTGATCAGCAGATGTCTCTTGTGGCACGTGGGCCGTCTTCAGGAAGGTAATCAGAGCCTTGGCATGGGCCTCTGAACACAACAACAGTGATAGCATAGAAATTTTAGATGGGGTGTGCCCCAGCTGTTCAACTACATTGAAATCACTCTTCTTGATAATTTTAAGAATCTCTTCCATCTCCTGCTTGGAAGCTTCAACAGTGGTGGTCTTTGGTGCCTCCGTTTGGGTAGGCACATCAGTAGCAATCCCTTTGCCCCGAGCATCAGATGACTCGACATCAGGGGTAGAAATAGGAACTTGGTCAGGAAGGGAAGCGGGCACACTTGCAGGTGTGATGACAATAGGTCTTTGAATAGCTGGTGGCGCAATATCTGGTGAGAAAAGTCTACCACTGCGAGTAACTTTGGCAGGCCCGGTGATGTTACTGACGCCGGTACTAGCATCAAACTCTTGTTTAACTCCAAGCACATAAACATCTGCCCCATAATGCCAAGGGACAGCTTTGTTGGATGTATAGGGGAGGGGCCCCGAAACAGTAATGATTATAGGCGCAACCTTCTGAGTAGACATGATTTTGACAGGCTTCTTTGAGGGAGCCTTAGGAGAGTTGTTGAAAATGGTGACAATGGACACTTCTTCAGTAGGGGTAGCAGGAACAGCAACCTTCTCAAACAAGATCTCTTTATTATCCATCAGGTTTTGGATACCTGACTTCAACAAAGGACAACCAGCAGGTGAAGCAGAACATAGATGGCAACCTTTGCTACATCCCGGAAATAAACCGGCTAGCAACAGGTTCCTCTTGACAGTTAACAGCGGAGTAACAATATCGTTCACAGAGGCTACATACAGGTCTTCCTCTACAGCATTCACTCCATGCTTGGGCATGGGAGCAGTCACAACATTGGGCCTTCCGGGCGCCTCGAACTCTATCTCCTTTGCATCGATTAGGTCCTGAACCTTATTCCTCAAAGTCCAGCAATCATCCGTATTATGTCACGGGCCATCAGAATGATAAGCGCAGCGGGCGTTGGGGTTGTATTTCGGAGATGTCTTGTTGGGATTCTTTGGGGCTTCCCTTAGAGTTACCAAATTGGTTGTCAGCAACTGCGGAAATATCTGGGACAGGGTCATGCTGAGTGGAGTGAATTGCCTTCTAGGTCTCTCTTCTCTTTGTTGGTTGTGACGCTGAGGAGCACCAGCAGGCTTTGAAATGACCACCGCGTTGACAGCTTGGCGGTGTTCAGATTTGTTGGGTCTCCTTGAGCCATAGACAACACTAGATTCCTTCTTGAATGGTTTCGTTTCAGCGCTCGAGGAGGCTCCCTTTTGTATCTTCCCAGACTTGATACCAGCTTCTATTCTTTCACCAGTCAAGATCAGATCTGTAAACCCAGCAGAAGAATTTCCAATCAAATGGTTGAAGAACGGACCAGACAGGGTCCCCAGGAACATATCCACAAGTTCACGGTCAGTCAAAGGTGGTTGCACCCTTCCAGCCAGGTCTCTCCACTTTTGAGCGTACTCCTTAAATCCTTCACCCGTTCCTAGTGACATACCCTGGAGTTGGGTACGCGTAGGAGCGAGGTCAGAATTATACTGATACTGCTTATAAAACGCAGTAGCCAAGTCCTCCCAGTTACGAATACTGGCTCCATCTAGCTGATAGAACCATTCGAGTTGAGTCCCTGAAAGACTATCCTGGAAGAAATGGATCCATAGATTCTTGTCTGCAGTGTATGGTTGGATCTTCCTTACATACGATCGGAGATGCAGCTTAGGACAGGAAGCTCCGTCGTACTTTGCAAAAGCAGGTGCCTTGAACTTATGTTGGATCACCACCCCAGAGGATAAGCCTAGGTCTCCAAAATCCAACCCGGGCACATGTTGAATCTCCATAGCACTTAAACGGTCCTCTAGCTGTTTGTACCTGTCCTCAGCAGGAGGGTACTGTTCATCATTATAATCCGTCTTGTTGTCGGAGACCACGGAACTAGGGACCCTCCTCTCTTGGGGATTGTCTTTCCCTACAGAGGAAGTAACCAGATCAACCTCATTTTGTAGTCCATTCCCAAACCTCCGTCCAGTGTTGAACAAGACAGTCCTCTTCTTCTTCTTCTTCAAAAGCAGAGTCTTCAACTTCTGTTGACCCTGGGCTAGGCTCATAACCATCTCTTGGAACTAGGCATTCTGGGCCTGGAGGGCCTGAATAGCTTGTTCATTAGTAGGTTCAGAAGTCATGATGATTGCTGAAATAAACAGCGAAGAAGATAAGCGACCTGTAAAAAAGTGTACATGTTATGCATATGATGCATGGTATGTGTTGTATCCCAAAATTTGCCCTCCCATATTTCTCAAAACATTTCAAGAAAAATTCACAAGTCCAACCCGGCGCGTCATATTCAGGTGTTCTTTCACCAAGATATCTCTGATAACATATTCTCAAATTCAGGTTCGGCTCAAGAGTCAATTCTTTAAAGAAGGTATCCGAATGTGCGAGTTTTCTTGAAGAAATAGGATGAAAAAGCATGCTGAAAGTGCAGTTTTTACGCACTAAAAAATTTATAAGTTGAAGATAGTGGCTCGTTTTGAACCCGTACCGGTGGCCTAAATTCCGTCTTGACATTATCTACGTTTTCATCTCTCACGGCTGGAAGCCAATTTCGATCAGAAGGTCTTCAAAAATGTGGATTTATCAAGTATTTTCATACAAAAAATTTGTGACAGAAGTTTATTTGCGTCATGTTCAGAAAATCATAACTTGGTCGATTTTCATCGTATCGAGCTGGTTCCGGCGCCAAAATTTCAAAAATTGAGTTGGCTACATTTTCAAAGAAGGTATTGAGTTCAAACGGTATTCAAAAGGCCTTTGTTTTTTGCTCAGAGTGCGTGACACGCTGAAAATCCTGAATGCTGAATATTATTTCATCTGGGCCGAAACTTCGAAAATTCATAACTCGGTCAATTTTTATCGGATTGGGCTCATATTTTTACACAAGGTCACTGACTCATAGATCTACAACTTTGCTTTAAAAGTCGAGACCGGATTATGCTCCGATCAATACCAGTTTTTTATTGAAGAACGTGTCAGAGTCGACACTAGAGCCCAAAATAAGTTTGTCTGAGCTAAAACTTCAAAAATTCATAACTAATTCACCGTTAATCCGATTGAGCCGATTTTCGGACATGAGTTAGTTATCGATGTCAGCTACATTTTGTTTTCACATTTCAACTTCAAAAATTGCACTTAAGTCCCTGCGATTTAGCCTGGAAAGTGACGAACTCAAGTGAACATTGGAGGCCCAATTGCACATTCAAAGCCCATTTTCTTTACCCTAATTTCCATTATATAATCACTTTCTTTTCACACAAACCGGAGAGGAGGAAAAGAGAGAAAAAAAACTTTGCCACAACACTGTTAGAATATCAAATTTTTTCAAGAACCCTAAAACCTTGAAATCCTTATTACAAATCCCTCTCTCACTACAAACAAGTCATCCCAGTTACAAACCAACATCTCACTACTTCTTCAGTAAGGGTAAGGCTGACTTGATCTCCATGATCAAAAGGGCATAAAAGCATTCATGTCACTAATTTTCCAGTAAGGGTAAGATTGATTTGATCTCCATGATCAAAAGGGTATAATCATTCATACATGTCATATTGTGCATAAACATTAAATTTCTTCATATATTGGCTTTATTTGCATTTTATGATTTTATTTAATGTGTTCATGAGATTCAACACTGCAGATTTAGACAGGATCCCATGCAGGTTCATTAAGGAACGTTGAGGCCAAAACACAAATGGCCAAAAGCTAAAAGCCAAATGGCCAAAGTAGAACAACTTATGCATGACACCAATACATGGCGAGACAGACATCCTGAGAAGATTAAGGAACGTTGATGCCAGAACACAAATGGCCATGAAACCCAATCCAATGGCCAAAGAATGCAGACCACGATACTCATGAGTCAATGAACACGCACGTGATGCTAGAAAGTTAAACAAGGCTTTTTGTCTAATGTGTCAGAATACTTCAAAAAACCTCCCCTTGGGCCTGAAACCCCCCTTGGTTTGCATCCTTTTTAATTTTATTTTCTTTTCTTTTCTAATTCTTTTTTAATTGTTTTAATTGTTTTTTTCACCATAAAATAATTTTCTATAATAAAAACAGAAAAATCAAAAATACAAATATATTTAATTATTATTAATTTCATCACTAACCTATTTTTTGTAAATAAACTCTAACAATTAACTTAGTTTAATTTAGGTTTTTAAACTTTAATCTTTTTCTTAATAAGTAAAAAGTATCTAGAATTAGGTTTTTTTTTACATATTCATCTTTTTCTTAAATAAATTATTAATCATCATTATTTATCATTATTATTAATTATCATTAATTTTGTAAATAAACATGTAAATAAATTAATTAACTAGTAAATTAGGTTAACTTTAATATTTTCATTAATAATTAAAATAATCTAGATTTAGGGTTTCCTTTTAATTCTTGTTCTTTATTTTTCATAAATACAAAAAACACTAAAACACTTTCTTTTCTTTAATTAAATAATTAATTGGACTTTAATTTAATTTAATTTCATGAAAAGGGTCAAAACCCTCGGACGTCCTAATTTTAATTCTTTTCACGCATTATTTCTTTCGATCATTATGTAACTGTTTCTCAGATGTAATAGTAATTAGGTTTATCTTTTCGTCTTTACTTTCCGCATCTTTATCAAAAACGGGTCTTTGTAATTTGGCGATGTATAGACCCGCGCCTTGTAATAGCGTAGGATTTATCTTTCTGCATTTAAATTTCCGCACTTTTAAATTCTAAACTTTGCATGAAAGAATGAATGGCTAAATTAAAAACAAGCGTAGCTCACGATATAATGATCAAAGATAATTGTTAAATTGAAAACAACACACCAATTCACACACCACTCTTAGGGTACGCCTCATTGTTGCCTTACCTTCGAAACGTGGTCGTCGAGTATAGAACGTTTTAGTAAGTCCTTATGTTCATTGATCCAGTTGCCTCAAAACAAGTTGCCTCGAAACGGTTGCCTCGGAATAGTTGCCTCGAAACGGTTGCCTTGGACTAAAAAAGGATCAATGGCATAAGGGTAGCTCCTAAGGTGTCCTGATGTTGCTCTGGTGACCACATTGTCCCTAAAAACGAATTGACCCGAATACCTCCAACGGTGGTGCTACCTACCTCTCAATGGTGGGATGGCGCTACCTTAAGGACATTTACACAGCCTAATTCCTTAGGGTAGGTAGATGACTCGTAGATACTTGCTCTATTCAAAAATAAATTAAAAACCTTTTCACACCGACACTTTCAAAAGCTTTCAAAATAATTTTTCAAACACTCTTGAGGACTGATACAAGAGTCATTCTTAAATCTTTAAATGAAACTTTTCAAACTCACTCACAATTGAAAAGCAAACACTTTTGAAAACACAATGAGCCAGTATCTAAGAGCCCATGGATAACCATGGATAGAAAGGGTGCTAACACCTTCCCTTTCTATAAATCTACCTCCCGAACCGAGAAACATTCTCAAAGAAGGAATTTTGCTGTGCTTTTGTCCTGTCCATGTTGGAGAAAATAAAAGACGGTGGCGACTCTTGCTTCCGCGACATTTCGCGAACCAGCGTTAAACAGTCAGTTCCAGATCCACCGATCACAGAACTGGCGACTCTGCTGGGGATATATATAAAAGTGAGGTGTACCTTAGGATTAGATCATACTTATGTTTTCAATTGCTTGTTTTGATTGCTTTTATATTTGTGGGCATTGCATCGGAGTTTCATAGATCCTAACCCGGATCTGGGGATACCCTTTTAGGTAGCATAAGCTGTGAGGAACCTGTCTGGCATAGACCGACACGGGTGAAGCAGTGGCTACGTTGGTGTGACACATTGGTCTGTACCGATATCCCTTGTGTTGCAACGAGGGGAATATGGGTCTTCTGAGGAGTCATTAAGCACCAACCGACCTTAGAACCCTAAATTGACCCAACTTGGCCATAGAACAGTAGCAGTATGCTACACTCATTGAGGCTAAACTCTCGCGATGGTTCTGGCCGCAAGAAAATATTGCGACGCTGGAGTTATGACCGATCGAGGGTAGTCGATGATATTGAGATCCTCTAGAACCCGGTTACTATTTTCTAGGACAGGTCTTAACCAACGAAACTGAAAGAGGGTAGTACCTAAACTTCATGTTGGCCTAAACTCTAAGGGCTTTCTGGTGTGACTTGTGTGCCTTACAACTTGAACTACTTGCATATTCTTATCTGACGCATGAGTCTTCTTGCAGGTTTTGTTTACAGTCCTTAATCTGGACTCATAACAGGGTTCACTTACATCACTCCATGCATAGAATCATACCATCATACCATTGCATACATCCTGCATAAGGACTAACCCATTTCAAGGATCTCAAGGGCTTGTGATGCAGGTCATGATGAACCAGAATGTCTAGCAATGGGCAAAGGGGATTTATTTTCCACTAGCCAAGTTGATGACCTGAGTCAGGGGCTATGACCCACTTGATATGGTGAGCTTTGACTCTTGAAGAAGGTTCCCCTAGCCAAGGTTGTTTGGAAATCAAAACAAGGTTGATGACTTGAGTCAGGGGCTATGACCCACTTGATATGGTGAGCTTTGACTCTTGAAGAAGGTTCCCCTAGCCAAGGTTGTTTGGAAATCAAAACAAGGTTGATGACTTGAGTCAGGGGCTATGACCCACTCGATATGGTGAGCCTTGACTCTTGAAGAAGGATTCTCAACAACACGAAGTTCCTTCAATCAAGCTAAGAAATTCAAATTCTAACAAATTTTCTTGTTTACCCCACGAGATCCTTGAAAACATTGCATGCATACATACACATCATCGCATAACAGGTACCCTTGTTACAGGTCACTTACCTTCTTCGCTGTTTATTTCAGCAATGGCTTCCCAACAAGACAACCAGGATCTTCATGCTCAAGAGACTCGGTTCGGGGAGATCCTCCTAAATCTATCCAAGGGGCGGGAAGAGCTGAGAACACTCCTCACGGGGACTTTGGTCAGGAACAGTCCAGAAGACAGTAAGGATGAACGGCTGAAACATCTGTAAGCTGATGTGGATACAATGAGAACCCAGATGCTGGGGCAAATGGCTCTCATCCAAGGCTTAACTCGGGAGCAAGAAGAGTTGAGGACCATGATCAGTCATCTGCATCAAGACATGAAGCAACCAGTCCAAGTCAGAGGCCAGGTCATTGATCAACTTCCAAGAGGACAAGAGTCTAGTATGGTGAGTGTGATCGGTGGATTTGGAACTGACTGTTTAACGCTGGTTCGCGAAATGTCACGGAAGCAAGAGTCGCCACCGTCTTTTATTTTCTCCAAATGGAAAGGACAAAAGCACAGAAAAATTCCTTATAGAGATTGCTCTCGGTTCGGGAGGTAGATTATAGAAAGGGAAGGTGTTAGCACCCTTTCTATCCATGGTTATCCATGGGCTCTTAGATACTTGCTCATTGTGTTTTCAAAAGGTTTATTTGCTTTTCAACTGTGGGTTTAAAAAAAGTTTCTTTGAAAATTCCAGTTCGACTCTTGTATCAGTCCTCAAGAGTGTTTGAAAAATTGCTTTCGAAAGCTTTTTGAAAAGGTGTCGGTGTGAAAAGTATTTTTGATTTGTTTTGAAATTAGAGCAAGTATCTAGAGTCGTCTACCTACCCTAAGGAATTCGTCTGTGTAGGTGTCCTTTAAAGTAGTGCCATCCCACCATTGAGAGGTAGGTAG
Organism: Vicia faba; assembly: GCA_948472305.1. Taxonomy (NCBI): domain Eukaryota; kingdom Viridiplantae; phylum Streptophyta; class Magnoliopsida; order Fabales; family Fabaceae; genus Vicia; species Vicia faba. The sequence continues at coordinate 889,493,959 of OX451738.1, forward strand.
CACCACCGTTGGAGGTATTCGGGTCAATTCGGGGTTCGGGACATGGTGATCACCGGAGCAATAGGAAGACACCTTAGAAGCTACCCTCATGCCAGGTTCCCGGATCATGAGGACTTACTAAGACATCCTCTACTCGACGATCACCTTTCGAGGCAAGGCAACAATGAGGCGTACCCTAGGGGTGGTGTGTGCGATTCGTGTGTCGTTTTCATTTATTTTTGTCTTTTGTCATGTTATTGGTGATCTAACGTTTGTTTTTATTTAGACATTCATACATTCTTTCATGCCATTTGTTAACAGTTAAAATATTGCGAGAAAGATAAAATTCTAAGCTATTACAAAAGGCGCGGGTCCACATCGCCAAAATTAACCAGGACCCGATTTGACAGAAAAATAAAGAAAGAAAAGAAAAGTGCGAGAAAATTAAAAGGTTACATGGCCTTGGGAGAGATACATAAATATTTAAACGAAATAAAATAAATATGCGAATAAATAAGAAATTGAGAACGAGGGCGTTGGACCCTTTTGCAAAAATTAAATTAATGATGGAGTTAATTAATTAAAAAAAAGAAAGAACTTGTTTTTTGGTATTTTTTAGTATTTTAGGATTTTAAGGAAAAAGAATTAATTAAAATAAGATGCAAACCCTAATCCTAATTATTTTTAATTTATAAAAAAAATATTGAAGTTTTTTAACCTAAAATTAACCCTAATTTTTATATGCAAATTTAATTATAAAAATAAATAAATAAAATAATATTATTTATGAAAGAAAAATAAAAAGGATGAAAAATTATTAATTAAACCTAATTCTATGTTTTTTTTAGATTTTATGAAAAGAATTAAAATTACAACCTAATTTAAAACTAAGTAATTATATACAAATTATTTATGGAAAATATTAAAACAAAAATATTTATTAGATTTTTCCTCTTTTCTGATTTTTTTTTTTTTGTGTTTGTTATATTTATGAAAATAATTAATTAATTGAACAAAACAATAATTAAAAAGAAGATAAAAAAAATAGAAAATATGGCAAACCTAGGGGGGTTGTAGTCCCCAACATGGAGGTGAAAATTTAAGAATTCTGGCCCATTTAGCATGGTCCGTTTGACTTTTCCAGGCAACGTGCTGGCATGTTGACTCATGTTTATGGTGTTCCTCCAATCTATGCCTTTGATCTGATGCTCTAGGACGCGTGGACGCTTGATTTTGTGGGTGTATGGTGCGTCCCAATATGGAATCTGCATATGATCATTAATTGCAAAATAATAATGAGAATACTGAAGACCTGGGGCTCGAACCCAGGTCATGCACTTTACCAGCCAACACATATGCCACTGAACCAATTCACGCGTGTTTATTATATAACCACTAACAAATAATATAAAAGAAAAATGGTCAATAGCTTCAAACACGCGCGAAAATTTTAAACCTTCCAATCAGCGCTCCACACATCACCATCTTCTTCGCGTGGCTTTCTTCTTCCTGAAACACAAACACATAAGCAACGTTTTTTCACGCGTTCTCTTAGGCCAGCTATTAAAAAATAGCGATTAGCCCTGTGACGCTCATAAATTGAGCGCGAGGGTCTCAAACTTTTCGTCCAAGCTTGCTTGTGTCAATGGTGGTACTCAGGGGTTCTAATTTTTCTTCATTCAAAAAACCCTAATTCCAAACTCTGTAAACCCTAAAAAGCAACAATGGTATATTGGCACACAATGCATAAAAACACAATTAAACACATGGGTTAGCTTCAGAATAGCATAAGGAATGTAAATCAACAATTAAAATGCCATAAGAATGCATAGATGTTAAAACACGATCATGGATTTTTTTTCTGTACAGGGGCGGTTCATGTTACCAATTCTTTAAGCTTTGAGGAATGTTTTTGATTGGGAAACGTTCAGTGAACCTTCAGCAAGCTAATGAAACAAAAATCGTGCCTTGAATCGCCCTGGAATGAGGTTTTCAGTTTTGAGTTTTTTGACAAATTTTCCAAGTTTGTGAATGGTTTCTGCGCAGCTTCAATGATCCAAGGCATTAGGTTTTCGTTCAGGCTTATGTATAGAATAGATTAGGTCAACAAATTTGATCAAAATCTCTTGTATTCATGATTTTTGAGATTTGATTTCCAAGCATTATTTTTCAAATATTTTCCATGTGCTTTTGTTCAAATCATGATCCAATCAATCCAAATCTTTCCATATTGAATCATGCACGAATTATTGAGTAGATTACATGTGCAAAAAGATTTGATACTTAGGTTAAATATTTTCCATGTATTTAATTTGATTTAAATGGATTAATATAAATAAAAATTCAAATAAATAAATAAAAAATGAAGAAATACTTCCCTTTGGGCCAAGTGGTCGTGCACATGCCTTGGATAGTGAATTGTGGAAGAAAAATGGGCCCATTAGCAATTTTAGGTCATTTGAATCAATGTTGACTTTTCAAAATATCCAAAAATTTCCCAACTTCCACAAGGCATAACTTGCTCAATTTTTAAGCTTTTCTCATGTTCTTGGACATTTTGGAAAGGTCTTTGAGTCCTCTAACCAATTCCTTTGGTCCCATGTCATTTTGAATTACCAATCTCAAGTTATGGCCTTTGACTTAAAGTCCCTTTTTGTTGACTTTTGAAAATGACCTATAATGTTGAAATTGATAACTTTTTGTGAGAGCATTTCTTGGACTTGAAGTATGAAGATGAGTTGTAGGAAATGTCTTTCTCTTCAAAATGAGCTTTGGATGGAATTTTTATGATAATCCATGTGAAAGTTATGCTCTGGTCAATTTACAGTTGACTTTTTCAGCTGTCCAAATAAGGAAACTTTTGCATTTTGATGATTTTTGAGCCAAGCTTTGAGAATCATGATCAATCTTTGATCAAATGATGTTTGTGGCTTCAAAATGATATGGTGACCAAAAATTTGAACTTTTGACTGCCAAATGACCATTTTGCCCCTACAGTTGATTGTAGTGCAATTAGGGTTTTTGACTGTGCAATCTTGTGCTGAAGGCCTTGAAACTTGATATGAGGATGTTTGACCATATTTGTAGGCATGTGAGACTTGATTGGACCTTTGGAAACTTCCTTTTCTTGATCAGAACACAAACCCTAATTTTGACTGTTTAGGAGACCCTTGCACTGTGCAACCCTTGGGGAATTTTGAAGCTTGACTTGGCAAATCTTTAAAGAATATGGGAGGGCAAATTTTGGGGTACAACAGTTGCCCCTGTTCAATCTTCTTAGACTTGAGGATGCAGATTGGCTGACGTGCCTTTCATAATCCGAGGGTAGAAGATGATTGAACACTAGAGTGCCCAGAAATTTGCGCTCACATAGTTGTAGTGTGATGGGAATGGGCTTATAGATGTCATTTAGAGGTTGATGAATAGGATGATGGGCTTATAGATGCCATCTGAATGTTGATCGCGTAAGAGATTCCTTAGCGAGAACTTGCGTACCTGCAAAACAGAAAATGATTACCTGACACGTTGCAGGAGTTGGTTTTCAGATGCTTGGTATAGATGTATCCTGACTGGTTACAGGAGCTGAGTCTGGAGCTTCACAAGATGATGAATGAACCAGGGACGGTTACTACCTTAGCATGAATGGTAAGAGAACCTTAGGTGACTTTAACTTCAACAACGCTCGTTGAGAAAATCTTGGTGGGAATTACCATCTTCGCAGTATCGGGAAGAGAACCAAAGGAAATTATAATCTGAAAGGGAATTACATCTCACGCACCGTCGGGGAGAGGACCATAGGAAATTATAACCTGAAAGGGGATTACATCTCACGCACCGTCGGGGAGAGCACCATAGGAAATTATAATCTCAAAAGGAATTATCACCTCACGCACCGTCGGGGAGGGAACCATAGGAAATTATAACCTGAAATGGAATTATATCTCACGCACCGTCGGGGAGAGCACCATAGGAAATTATAATCTCAAAAGGAATTATCACCTCACGCACCGTCGGGGAGGGAACCATAGGAAATTATAATCTCAAAAGGAATTATCACCTCACGCACCGTCGGGGAGGGAACCATAGGAAATTATAATCTCAAAAGGAATTATCACCTCACGCACCGTCGGGGAGGGAACCATAGGAAATTATAATCTCAAAAGGGATTATCACCTCACGCACCGTCGGGGAGGGAACCATAGGAAATTATAACCTGAAATGGAATTATATCTCACGCACCGTCGGGGAGAGCACCATAGGAAATTATAATCTCAAAAGGAATTATCACCTCACGCACCGTCGGGGAGGGAACCATAGGAAATTATAATCTCAAAAGGAATTATCACCTCACGCACCGTCGGGGAGGGAACCATAGGAAATTATAATCTCAAACGTCTGAGAAAAACCTAGGATAACTTCTACTGAGTCTTCATCAGAAAAATCTGTTGGGAGTCGATTTAGCTGGACTAGAGAAGGCCTTGGACTGGATAAGAAATCTTTGGAGTCGATTAACTGAACCGGTCTAGGTCTTGAAATATGATTGAGAATTTAACTGCATCTTTCCTGAAAGGTAGAGGTCAGTCTTATGCAATGCATGATATGGATCAAGCAATGATGTTCTCGACATAAATGAGGTTTGTATGATATGATGCGTCTATGCATGCTATAATGATGTATGTGATGTTTATGTATGCTTTCGTCTAGGAAAGTGAATCCTTGACGGGTGCCGGGAAGTCATATCCTGGGCTGATGTTGGAGAATTGATTTTGCTTCCGCTGGGGATGATAACTGCAAGAATACCGGTAGGAGAAGATGACTCCGTTGAGGAATAAACTTGGCGAGTGGAAGAGTCTGCGGGGAGAAAAATACTCTAGCGACCATGCTGGGGAGTGATACTCTGTGGGGAGAGGGATGCTTTTGCTGAATTGTTGATAGTAACTTGTTGGGGATACCCTTATTGTATTGGAAGTGTTGATAGATTTCGCTGGGGGGTAAGAGAATTTCGTCGAGGACGCTCTTTCCATGGCTTTTGGCTGAGGATAACCCAGTTATATCCTGTTAAGGAAATAACTTTTTAAATAAAGCCGGGCGACGCGTTCGTGCTCTGCGAGGGGATAAGCTTCCAGAATCTACTGGGGATAAGCTTACTGCTTGGGGGAGGTGAATTCCAACTTTCCTGGGGAACTAGATTGGACTCTTCTGGGGAAGTTTTGATATGCTGGGGAAGTGATTCCTTTGAATGTTTGATGTACCACCGGGGAACAATCTTTAGGTCAAGACTGTCGGGGATGCTCGTTAAGAATGTGCTGCTGGGGAATGTTGATACCTGCCGGGGAACAATCTTCAGACCAAGACTGCCGGGGATGCTTGTTAAGAATGTCTGTATGATGTGCTGGGGAATGTTGAGATCTGCTGGAGGATACTCAACTTCCTTGAGATTTGATAACTCTGCTTGGAGAAGAATGCACTGACTGATGACTTACTCTCTGGGGAATTAAAATGTACTGGTCATGTTCTTTAGCTGAACTTACCTTGGTACCTTGGAGGACAGAACAATTAGATTGCTTAGACAACTCTTCATTGCCCCTGTTTCTAGTGTCACCTGTAATTAATCCTTTGTTTCGTATGCAAATATTCATGAGTTAGCAAATTATTGTCAATGCATATATCACAAATTGAACCTTAGACGTTCTTCGCAAAACAAAACAGGAAAAGAAAAACAATTGGCACGTTTAACTGAAAAGTGTATTTGTATTGATTTTGAATGGCCTGAAAATAGGCGCTTTGTGTACAAGAGGCTGACGTCCTAGTAAGAGAACGCCGCCGAACAAAAGAGTTTATACAAGTTTTGTACAAAAGAAAATAAAACAGCTGTGTGAAATGAATGATCCCACTGGGTTTCAACTCTGCTATTGCCTTTATAACTCCGAGCGTCTCATCACTTGATGACCTTGGTTGAAGGTGAAGCTGACTGATTAATGCCGTCTGAACTTGATGTAGATACCAGATTCTGGATGCAAAGTGATCCAATGAGACATAGTATTACGCTTTTATCCCTAATTTTTGCCTGGACCGCCCTTTCGGGTTTTCAGTCCACCGGGATACCCATTTTTGCCCAAGCCGCCTTTTCAGGTTTTCGACTTGCCGGGTGTACAATTTTTTTCATTTTCATCCCTTCATTTTGCCCGAAACCTTTTGGTTCGCCGGGAAGCCCTAATTTTTGCCTAGGCATGTCAGCCTAGCGGGTCTTTTTCTCATGCGTAGTATCTTTTTACTATGTCTGCATTGGCGGGGTGAGGAAGGTCGTCACCATCCATATTGGTTAGAATCATGGCTCCTCCTGAGAACACATGTTTAACCACAAATGGCCCTTCGTACGTAGGGGTCCATTTGCCCCTTGGATCACTCTGAGGAAGGATGATTCGCTTGATTACCAGATCCCCAACTTGATATTCCTGTGGTCTGACCTTTTTGTTAAATGCCCTGATCATCCGTTTCTGATACGTCTGACCATGGCAGATAGCAGCAAGTCTCTTTTCATCAATGAGGTTGAGTTGATCAAGTCGTGTCTGGATCCAATCATCTTCGTTCAGATTTGCATCCTTCATTATCCGGAGAGAAGGTATTTGCACTTCGATCGGTAAGACTGCCTCCATGCCATAAACCAGAGAGAAAGAGTTGCCCCAGTTGACGTCCTAGCTGAGGTACGGTACCCATGTAGAGCGAACGGTAACATCTCGTGCCAATCTTTATAAGTCACTGTCATTTTCTGCACGATCTTCTTGATGTTCTTATTTGCTGCTTCTACAGCCCCATTCATCTTCGGTCTGTAAGGAGAAGAATTGTGGTGCTGTATCTTGAACTGTTCGCAGAGCTCAGCGATCATCTTGTTATTCAGATTGGTACCGTTGTCTGTAATGATTCTCTCTGGGACGCCGTACCGACAGATCAGATTATGCCGAATGAACCGTGCCACAACAGTCTTGGTTACAGTAGCGTAGGATGCTGCTTCGACCCACTTCGTGAAATAATCAATCGCCACTAGGATGAAGCGATGCCCATTAGATGCCGTAGGTTTAATTTCGCCGATCATGTCTATGCCCCACATTGCAAACGGCCAAGGCGCAGTCAGAACATTCAGGGGAACCGGAGGAACATGCACCTTGTCTGCATAAATCTGGCACTTATGGCATGTCCTGGAATGTTGATAGCAGTTGGCTTCCATTGTGGACCAGTAATATCCTGCCCGTAGGATCTTCTTAGCCATAGTGTGTCCACTGGAATGCGTACCAAAGGTCCCTTCATGTAGCTCTTCCATGATTCTTTCTGCTTCAGTTTTATCCACACAGCGCAGTAAGGTTGAATCATGGTTTCGCTTGTACAAGATGCTGTTGCTAAGGAAGAACTTTGCTGCGAATCTTCTCAGGAACTTCTTATCATTGATAGATGCACCTTCAGGATATTCCTGAGCTTCCAAATATCTCTTCACCTCATGGTACCAAGGCTTCTCAGTCACCAATTCAGTCTCGAGATCACAACAGTATGCCGATTCGTCCAGTTTCCAGATGATGATCCGGGGAGCCTCATTATCCCATTTGGCCTTGAACATAGAAGACATTGTAGCTAACGCATCTGCCAGCTGATTCTCTTCTCTTGGAAAGTGCTCAAAGGTTATCTCTGTGAAGTGGGGGATCAGGGTCAACACACATTCTCTGTAAGGAATCAGGTTTGGATGTTTCGTATCCCACTCTCCTTTGATCTGATTGATCACAAGAGCGGAATCTCCGAAAACACTCAGAAACTTGATCCTTAAGTCGATCGCAGCTTGGAGACCCATGATGCACGCCTCATACTCGGCCATGTTGTTGGTACAGTTAAAACATAGTCGGGCAGTGAGCGGAGTATGAGTGCCTTGAGGTGATATGATTATGGCGTCGATACCGTTTCCCAAAGCGTTGGAGGCTCCGTCAAAGTGCATAGACCATCGGGATCCTTCCTCAGGTCCTTCATCCGGTCCAGGTACTTCACAATCAGTTACTATCATGATGCTTTCATCCGGAAACTCGAAGTTCATTGATTGATAATCATCTACGGCCTGATGTGCCAAGTGGTCTGCCAATACACTTCCCTTGATGGCTTTCTGGGTTGTGTACTGAATGTCGTATTCCGTCAAGATCATTTGCCATCTTGCAATTCTCCCAGACAGAGCAGGCTTTTCGAATATGTACTTTATAGGATCCATCTTTGAGATCAACAAGGTAGTGTGAGTCAGCATATACTGTCTCAGCCGGCGAGCAGCCCATACCAAAGCGCAACAAGTTTTCTCAAGCAGTGAGTATCGGGTCTCACAGTCGGTAAACTTTTTGCTAAGGTAATAAATGGCGTGCTCTTTTCGGCCAGACTCGTCATGCTGCCCCAGCACACACCCCATTGAGTTATCAAGTACTGTCAGGTATAGTATCAGAGGTCTCCCTTCAACCGGTGGCATAAGGATGGGTGGTTCTTGGAGATACTCTTTGATTTTGTCAAAAGCAGCCTGACATTCATCATTCCAACGTACTACCTGATCTTTCTTCAGCAGCTTGAAGATTGGCTCACAGGTAGCAGTTAGGTGCGAGATGAAGCGAGCAATGTAATTCAGGCGTCCTAAAAAGCCTCTGACTTCCTTCTCTGTCTTGGGAACTGGCATCTCTTGAATAGCTTTGACCTTAGCAGGGTCCACTTGAATGCCCTTGTCACTTACCACGAAGCCTAGCAATTTTCCCGATCTTACCCCGAAGGTGCACTTGTTCGGGTTCAATCTCAGCTTGTACAGTTTCAACCGGTCAAACAGTTTCTGCAGATGATCTAGGTGCTCTTCTTCTGTTTGGGACCTTGCGATCATGTCGTCAACATACACTTCTATCTCATGATGGATCATGTCATGAAATAAAGCAACCATGGCGCGTTGGTAGGTTGCCCCAGCGTTCTTTAGTCCAAATGGCATGACCTTGTAACAGAAGGTGCCCCACTGAGTAACAAATGTAGTCTTTTCCATGTCTTCAGGTGCCATCTTGATCTGATTGTAACCTGAGAAACCATCCATGAAAGAGAACACTTTGTGCTGAGCTGTATTGTCAACAAGGACATCAATGTGAGGTAAAGGGAAATCGTCTTTGGGGCTGGCCCTGTTCAGATCCCTGTAGTCGACACACATTCTGACCTTACCGTCCTTCTTAGGTACCGGCACCACATTAGCAACCCACTGAGGGTAAGAAGTCACTGCAAGGAACCCAGCGTCAAACTGTTTCATAACCTCGGCCTTAATCTTTTCAGACATCTCTGGACGCATCCGACGGACCTTTTGCTTAACTGGAGGGCAGTCTTCTTTAGTTGGCAAGTGATGGACCACAATATCGGTATCCAACCCGGGCATGTCTTCGTAGGACCAGGCAAAGATCTCCATATAATCATGCAGCATTTGAGTCAACCGTTGCTTCACGCTGAGCTCTAGGTTGGCACCAATCTTTACCTCTTTCCTGTCTGCCTCAGTACCCAAGTTTATTGTTTCCACTGGCTCTTCATGGGGCTGAATTGCCCTCTCTTCCTGGAGCAACAGTCTTGCAAGCTCGCCAGGCACTTCGCAATCATCTTCACCTTCGTCTTCGGCTAAGTTGATCGGATTTTCGAAGTCATAACTGGCAGTAGCAGAGTCGTTACCAGTGAGATCCAGAGTGGATTGAAACCTGTATGAGTGAGTGTGTGTGTAAATACAGCTGTTTTGAAATATATGTAAAGGAAAGAAAGACAGAAAAGGAGCATAAGATTTGCAATGCGAGAAAACGTCCAAGATTTTCATTCATGATATATGAAATGACAATTTATATGCCCTCACAAATGAAACCATGGTGCCTCGGGTAAGACACCGGGCCATAGAGTTTATTTATTGTTTATTACAAAATAACGAAACAAAGAAATTTATTACTGCGTCACAAAGGTAACAGGAGTATGGTCTTTGGCAATCCAATTGTTCAACCCTCCTTCAGTCGTTGGATAGATCCAGCTATTGAATTCAGCCTCATCCACTTCATTGTCTTCCCCAACAGCATTCACTCCTGGATTTGTAATTAACACAGGAGGTCTTCCGATCTTCGCTTTCCGCATAGCTTTCTGACCCTCTGTAGTAAAACCCAGCCCAAATTTATCAGTCTTTTGTGTGAAGTCTGGGAGCCTGCCCCAGTTAGCACATTCACCCTTCTGAACCACAGCCCGGGCATCCTTCAGGGAAGCCATCTTCAAAGGAACACTTTCTTCTGCTGTTGTTTCTGCTGCTGCTGCAATTGGAAGCACCTCCTCGAAATGCTGAAAGGGGGTTTCAATAAACTCCCCGTCCATCTCAATGTATCTGAAGGAGTTCAGGTGGCTTACCATGTATTCCTCCTCTCCTTGCACAGTGACGATCTTCCCTCTGACGGGGTACTTCAGCTTCTGGTGCAAGGTAGAGGTCACTGCCCCAGCCTTATGTATCCAAGGTCGACCCAGTAGACAAGAGTATGATGGACGGATATCCATCACATAAAAGGTAGAGTCAAACACCTGAGAGCCCACACGAATCGGAATGTCGACCTCTCCGTGAACCATCCTTTTTGAACCGTCAAAGGCCCTGACGATAATATTGCTGGGTTTCAATTCCAGGCCTTCACAATCTAAACGGTCCAAAGCCTTCTTGGGCAGCACATTCAAAGAAGAACCAGTATCCACCAATACATGTGCCAAGGTAGTGCCCCTGCATTCGATAGAGACATACAGGGCATCATTATGGTCTCTTCCCTTCGCAGTCAAGTCAGCATCTGAGAAACCCAAGCCATTGTCTGCTGTCAGGTTTGCTACGCAATCAGTGAACTGGACTGCAGATGTCTCATGTGGCACATGGGCCGTCTTGAGGAATGAGATTAAGGCCTTAGCATGGGCCTCGGAGCACAGCAATAAAGAGAGCATGGAGATTTTGGAGGGCGTGTGCCCCAGTTGTTCCACAACATTAAAGTCACTCTTCTTTATAATTTTCAGAATCTCCTCCATCTCTTGTTGGGAGGCCTCAACAGCTATAGGTACAGCTGCCTCCATCTGGGCAGGCTCAACTTCAATTCCTTTGCCCCGAGCATTGGATGACTCGGCAGAAGGGGAAACAACTTGGTCAGCAACAGGAACAGGTACATTTGTAGGTGTTATGAGGAGTGGTCTTCGAGCAGCAGGCGGTGCAATGTCAGGCGAGAAGAGCCTGCCACTGCGGGTGACTTTGGTTGGGCCAGTGATATCACAGATGCTGGCGCCAGCGTTGAACTCTTGTTTAATCCCGTTTACATACACATCTGCCCCATAATGCCAGGGGACGGCTTTATCAGATACATAGGGCAGGGGCCCCAGAACAGTGATGACAATAGGTGCGACGGTCATGATTTGAACAGGCTTCTTCGGGAGAGCCTTGATTGGATTATTGAATATGGTAACCACAGAAACTTCTTCCACCGGAACCAACTGAACAGCAGACTTCTTAAACAGAATCTCCTTGCTATCCATCAGGCTTTGGATGCCTAACTTCAGCAAGGGACAACCAGATAGGGACACAGCACAGAACAGGCAACCCTCACTGCAACCCGGAAATAAACCGGCCAGCAGCAGGTTCTTCTTGACAGTCTTCAGAGGAGTGGCTAGATCATCCACAGAAGCAGCATAAACATCTTCGTCAACAGCATTTACCCCATGTTGAGGCATAGGAGCAGTTACTACATTCGGCCTCTCAGGCGCTTCGAACTGTATCCCCTTCGCGTCGATAAGGTCTTGCACCTTACTCCTTAATGCCCAACAGTCATCGGTAGAATGCCCCGGGCTATCTGAATGGTAAGCACAACGAGCATTCGGGTTGTACTTAGGAGATGCAGTATTGGGGAACTTTTGAGCCTCCCTGACAGTCACTAAATTGGTGGATAGCAACTGTGGCAGGATCTGTGATAAGGTCATGCTCAAGCGGGTGAACTCTCTCCGGGGTCTTTCAGCCCTTTGAGGATTAGTTGGCCGAGGGGCGGCAGCAGGCTTAGCAATCATTACCGCACTGATAGATTGGCGGTGCTCAGGTCTCTCTGATCTCTTGGAACCGTACACGGCACTAGCCTCCTTCTTGAAGGGTTTCTTCTCAGAACTAGGTGATGCACCCTTTGGGATCTTACCAGACTTTAACCCAGCCTCAATTCTCTCTCCAGTCAGAATCAAATCAGTGAACCCTGCAGACGAGTTCCCAATGAGATGGTTGAAAAATGGCCCAGATAGGGTCCCCAAGAACATGTCTACCAACTCCCGGTCAGTCAACGGAGGCTGCACCCTGCCAGCCAGGTCTCTCCACTTTTGAGCGTACTCCTTAAAACCTTCACTTGAACCTAACGACATACCCTGGAGTTGGGTACGTGTAGGGGCAAGGTCGGCATTATATTGATACTGCTTGTAGAAAGCAGTAGCCAACTCCTCCCAGTTACGAACCTTGGTCCCATCCAGTTGATAGAACCATTCGAGATGAGTCCCTGAAAGACTCTCCTGGAAGAAGTGGATCCACAAATTCTTATCCGCAGAGTACGGTTGAATTTTCCGAACATAGGACCTGAGATGTAGCTTGGGACAAGACGCCCCGTCATATTTAGAGAAAGATGGTGCTTTGAAATTCCGAGGGATAATCACACCAGTAGACAAACCCAGATCTCCAAAATCCAGCCCAGGTACCTATTGTATTTCCATGGCATTCAGCCTATCCTCCAGTTGCTTGTATCTGTCTTCTGCCGGAGGGTACTGCTCTTCATCAAAATCAGTCTCGTTGTCGGAGACTACCAGACTGGGAACCCTTGCTTCTGCCTGAGGAGTACTCTTTCCAACAGAAGAACCAGCCTCTTCCTGCTGCAGAGCATTGCCAAACCTTCGGCCCGAGTTGAACAGAACAGTTCTTCTCTTCTTCCTCTTCTCCTTCTTCAGGAGCATAGCCTTTAGCTCTTCTTGGCCTTGAGCCAAACCCTTGATTAATTCCTGAAACCGCGCATTCTGCGCCGGAAGAGCCTTGATGGATGTCTCAGTTGATGACGAGTCGGGATTTATGATGCTGAAATAAACAACGAAGAACTGTAAGCAACCTGAAAAGAGGAAAAAACCTGCTATGCACATGATGTATGAAATGCGTATGAATTATGTTTTCAAAGACAATCGGGAATCAACTTTGTAAACAAAAAGGAACACACTTCATTAGATTCAACTTTGAAACTGAAATTATTCAACAGGTTGCCCTTAGGCGTTACATGAAAGGAGATACTGAAAAGGAAATAAAACTGTAAAAGCACATCTGGAGTTCCTTATTGATCCCATGGTCTCCTCTTCTCAGTACGGATGTAGGCATTCAGAGCTCTCTCATTCTCCAACTGTTTTGTCAGCTTCTGGATCTTTGATTCCTGCTCGTTGAACTTTTCCCGGTAAGAATCCCTCTCTTCTCGTAGTTGCGACCAAGATCTCTTCAATGTTTCATAATCAGTAGGTATCTGAGGAGGAAGGACAGTTGGAAGAACACCATCTTTGTCAGGACACTCAAGAATGACGGGTCTGACAGCTTCATATGGCATACCTAACTTTTGAGCACGGATGCGAACCCATTTGTAGTAGGCTTCCATAGGTAAAGAAGTCTTTGGCCCTAACTCCTGCGGGTCAGCTTTATGAACCTTGTCCCAAGCCTTGATGAACCTACGACGCAGCTCGTCACTATCCACCTGAAACTCAAAACTGATGTGAGGCACTAACATCTCATGGGGACCTGCTCTTCTTGCTCTTCCAAAATGACGGAGTGTTAGACATGGATTGTAAGAGATCCCTCCTTGGGTACCAATCAGAGGAACATTAGGGTATTCCCCACATCGATCAATAATAGCTATCTCATCCAAACCTCTGCAAGTCCAAATGATGTCTTTATCGGTGAGAGACATTAACCTATGAGCCCAACCTCTTCCTTCTTGATTCTTCAGTACGAATTTGGGGAGGTGGGAAGTAAACCACCTCACCAACAAAGGGATACAACACCATAGGGTTCCTCGTTTTCGGGTAGTACGGGCATGAAGTTGTTGCAAGATGTCACCCAAGAGAGTGGGCACAGGATTCTGAGACATAAAGATCCTTATGGCAGTGACATTGATGAAGTTGTCAGGATTAGGAAACAGGACTAACCCATAGATTAGGAGAGCCAAGATGTCTTCATATGCCCTAAAGTCCAGGTCATTCCAGAAGCTGTTAGCTTTACCAATCAGAAACTTGGCCAAGAAACCCTTAACTCCGCTTCTAGTCACCCAGTTGTCTGTTACCTCTTGATGGGTCAAAGGAAGAGCTGCAGCAATATCCTCAAGCCTGAGGGTCTTTTCCCAGCCAGTAAAGGGAGTCTGATCCAAGATAGGGATACCAAGCAAATCAGAGAACTCTTCCAGGGTAGGGACCAGCTGGAAGTCTTGAAAGGTGAAACACTGGTACAGAGGGTCATAGAACTGGGTCAGAACACTCATCAACTGTTGATCCCGCTTTGCAGTGACTAGACTGAGAAGAGAACCATGCCTCTGGATGAAGGAAGTGGTATTTGGAATTCTGCTAACCAACTCATCAAGCAACTCAGGTGAACGAACAAAGTTGAACCAGATAGTATTCCTTCGCACAGGCATCATAATGTCCTACAAAACAGAGCAAAGGTGAAACCCTCTTGTCTTTGAAATGGTCAGTCCTTATGCAGGATGCATGCAATGCTTATGATGCTATGATGTTATGATAAAGCACACCACATATAGATACAAAGGCAAACATGGTAAGGCACACAAGTCACACAAGGCAAGCCCCTAAAGTTTAGGCCAGCATGAGGTCTAGGTACTACCCTCTTTCAGTTTGTTGGTTCATACCTGTCCTAATCAAGAGTAACCGGGTTCTTAGAGGATCCCAATATCATTGACTACCCTCAATCGGTCATAACTCCAGCATCGCAATCTTTTCTTGCGGCCAGAACCATCACGAGAGTTTAGCCTCAATGGGCGTAGCATACTGCTACAATTCTAAAGGCCAAGTTGTGTCAATTAAGGTTCTAAGGTTGTTGGTGCTTAATGACTCCTTAGAAGACCCATATTCTCCTCGTTGCGACACAAGGGATATCGGTACAGACCAAGGTGCCACACCAACGTAGCCACTGCTTCACCTGTGTCGGTCTATGCCGGACAGGTCCCTCACAGCTTATGCTACCTAAACAGGGTATCCCCAGATCCGGGTTAGGATCTATGTAACTCCCATGCAACCCACAATAGTAAAGCAAGCAAATCAATACAATTGAAAACACAGTTATGAACTAGCCCTAAGGTACACCTCACTTTAAGTTTGGTCCCCAGCAGAGTCGCCAGTTCTGTGATCGGTGGATCTGGAACTGACTGTTTAACGCTGGTTCGCGAAATGTCGCGGAAGCAAGAGTCGCCACCGTCTTTTATTTTCTCCAAATGGAAAGGACAAAAGCACAGAAAAATTCCTTATAGAGATTGCTCTCGGTTCGGGAGGTAGATTATAGAAAGGGAAGGTGTTAGCACCCTTTCTATCCATGGTTATCCATGGGCTCTTAGATACTTGCTCATTGTGTTTTCAAAAGGTTTGTTTGCTTTTCAACTGTGGGTTTAAAAAAAGTTTCTTTGAAAATTCCAGTTCGACTCTTGTATCAGTCCTCAAGAGTGTTTGAAAAATTGCTTTCGAAAGCTTTTTGAAAAGGTGTCGGTGTGAAAAGTATTTTTGATTTGTTTTGAAATTAGAGCAAGTATCTAGAGTCGTCTACCTACCCTAAGGAATTCGTCTGTGTAGGTGTCCTTTAAAGTAGTGCCATCCCACCATTGAGAGGTAGGTAGCACCACCGTTGGAGGTATTCGGGTCAATTCGGGGTTCGGGACATGGTGATCACCGGAGCAATAGGAAGACACCTTAGAAGCTACCCTCATGCCAGGTTCCCGGATCATGAGGACTTACTAAGACATCCTCTACTCGACGATCACCTTTCGAGGCAAGGCAACAATGAGGCGTACCCTAGGGGTGGTGTGTGCGATTCGTGTGTCGTTTTCATTTATTTTTGTCTTTTGTCATGTTATTGGTGATCTAACGTTTGTTTTTATTTAGACATTCATACATTCTTTCATGCCATTTGTTAACAGTTAAAATATTGCGAGAAAGATAAAATTCTAAGCTATTACAAAAGGCGCGGGTCCACATCGCCAAAATTAACCAGGACCCGATTTGACAGAAAAATAAAGAAAGAAAAGAAAAGTGCGAGAAAATTAAAAGGTTACATGGCCTTGGGAGAGATACATAAATATTTAAACGAAATAAAATAAATATGCGAATAAATAAGAAATTGAGAACGAGGGCGTTGGACCCTTTTGCAAAAATTAAATTAATGATGGAGTTAATTAATTAAAAAAAAGAAAGAACTTGTTTTTTGGTATTTTTTAGTATTTTAGGATTTTAAGGAAAAAGAATTAATTAAAATAAGATGCAAACCCTAATCCTAATTATTTTTAATTTATAAAAAAAATATTGAAGTTTTTTAACCTAAAATTAACCCTAATTTTTATATGCAAATTTAATTATAAAAATAAATAAAATAAATAATATTATTTATGAAAGAAAAATAAAAAGGATGAAAAATTATTAATTAAACCTAATTCTATGTTTTTTTTAGATTTTATGAAAAGAATTAAAATTACAACCTAATTTAAAACTAAGTAATTATATACAAATTATTTATGGAAAATATTAAAACAAAAATATTTATTAGATTTTTCCTCTTTTCTGATTTTTTTTGTTGTGTTTGTTATATTTATGAAAATAATTAATTAATTGAACAAAACAATAATTAAAAAGAAGATAAAAAAAATAGAAAATATGGCAAACCTAGGGGGGTTGTAGTCCCCAACATGGAGGTGAAAATTTAAGAATCCTGGCCCATTTAGCATGGTCCGTTTGACTTTTCCAGGCAACGTGCTGGCATGTTGACTCATGTTTATGGTGTTCCTCCAATCTATGCCTTTGATCTGATGCTCCAGGACGCGTGGACGCTTGATTTTGTGGGTGTATGGTGCGTCCCAATATGGAATCTGCATATGATCATTAATTGCAAAATAATAATGAGAATACTGAAGACCTGGGGCTCGAACCCAGGTCATGCACTTTACCAGCCAACACATATGCCACTGAACCAATTCACGCGTGTTTATTATATAACCACTAACAAATAATATAAAAGAAAAATGGTCAATAGCTTCAAACACGCGCGAAAATTTTAAACCTTCTAATCAGCGCTCCACACGTCACCATCTTCTTCGCGTGGCTTTCTTCTTCCTGAAACACAAACACATAAGCAACGGTTTTTCACGCGTTCTCTTAGGCCAGCTATTAAAAAATAGCGATTAGCCCTGTGACGCTCATAAATTGAGCGCGAGGGTCTCAAACTTTTCGTCCAAGCTTGCTTGTGTCAATGGTGGTACTCAGGGGTTCTAATTTTTCTTCATTCAAAAAACCCTAATTCCAAACTCTGTAAACCCTAAAAAGCAACAATGGTATATTGGCACACAATGCATAAAAACACAATTAAACACATGGGTTAGCTTCAGAATAGCATAAGGAATGTAAATCAACAATTAAAATGCCATAAGAATGCATAGATGTTAAAACACGATCATGGATTTTTTTCTGTACAGGGGCGGTTCATGTTACCAATTCTTTAAGCTTTGAGGAATGTTTTTGATTGGGAAACGTTCAGTGAACCTTCAGCAAGCTAATGAAACAAAAATCGTGCCTTGAATCGCCCTGGAATGAGGTTTTCAGTTTTGAGTTTTTTGACAAATTTTCCAAGTTTGTGAATGGTTTCTGCGCAGCTTCAATGATCCAAGGCATTAGGTTTTCGTTCAGGCTTATGTATAGAATAGATTAGGTCAACAAATTTGATCAAAATCTCTTGTATTCATGATTTTTGAGATTTGATTTCCAAGCATTATTTTTCAAATATTTTCCATGTGCTTTTGTTCAAATCATGATCCAATCAATCCAAATCTTTCCATATTGAATCATGCACGAATTATTGAGTAGATTACATGTGCAAAAAGATTTGATACTTAGGTTAAATATTTTCCATGTATTTAATTTGATTTAAATGAATTAATATAAATAAAAATTCAAATAAATAAATAAAAAATGAAGAAATACTTCCCTTTGGGCCAAGTGGTCGTGCACATGCCTTGGATAGTTAATTGTGGAAGAAAAATGGGCCCATTAGCAATTTTAGGTCATTTGAATCAATGTTGACTTTTCAAAATATCCAAAAATTTCCCAACTTCCACAAGGCATAACTTGATCAATTTTTAAGATTTTCTCATGTTCTTGGACATTTTGGAAAGGTCTTTGAGTCCTCTAACCAATGCCTTTGGTCCCATGTCATTTTGATTTACCAATCTCAAGTTATGGCCTTTGACTTAAAGTCCCTTTTTGTTGACTTTTGAAAATGACCTATAATGTTGAAATTGATAACTTTTTGTGAGAGCATTTCTTGGACTTGAAGTATGAAGATGAGTTGTAGGAAATGTCTTTCTCTTCAAAATGATCTTTGGATGGAATTTTTCTGATAATCCATGTGAAAGTTATGCTCTGGTCAATTTACAGTTGACTTTTTCAGCTGTTCAAATAAGGAAACTTTTGCATTTTGATGATTTTTGAGCCAAGCTTTGAGAATCATGATCAATCTTTGATAAAATGATGTTTGTGGCTTCAAAATGATATGTTGACCAAAAATTTGAACTTTTGACTGCCAAATGACCATTTTGCCCCTACAGTTGATTGTAGTGCAATTAGGGTTTTTGACTGTGCAATCTTGTGCTGAAGGTCTTGAAACTTGATATGAAGATGTTTGACCATATTTGTAGGCATGTGAGACTTGATTGGACCTTTGGAAACTTCCTTTTCTTGATCAGAACACAAACCCTAATTTTGACTGTTTAGGAGACCCTTGCACTGTGCAACCCTTGGGGAATTTTGAAGCTTGACTTGGCAAATCTTTGAAGAATATGGGAGGGCAAATTTTGGGGTACAACAGTGAGGAATAGACCTCTCCAAATTGCTACTACTTCACAGGTCCAACCACAACCCCGCCCAGAGCAACAGGTTGATCAGAGTAAGCCAAGCAGGTCCAGGAGGCAATTCACCCAGCTCAACGTGTCGTTGTTTCAAGCTTTACAACACCTGTTGAGGTTGAATTTGATTACACTAAGAGCTCCTCCCCAGAATCCCAACATCTCTTCTCCTAACTATCATCCCAACAAAAGGTGTGCATACCACTCTAATAGTCCCGGACATGACACTGCTGACTGCTGGGCTCTGAAGAACAAAGTCCAGGATCTGATTAATGAAGGAGCAGTGGATTTCACCCAAGTGGGTCAGGCTGAATGTTTCTACCATCCCTACCGGATTCACCATTTGAAGTAACAAGCCTTGAGATGAGAAGACTTTTGTTTATTAGAATTTTCAAGTTGTAACTTTATTTTGACTGTTCAAACATTTATTCATGTTAAACGTTGTTATTTCATTAATGCATCGCATATGTCTGTTTTGAAGCAATATATTCGCATTCGCTATATTCAAACTGATTTCATATTTTTTGATGTCGACTCTCAATTAATAATTCTAAGCCTCTTGAGGGAGGATGACGAAAACGATACCACGATCTTTACAGTATGCTTTTGAACAGACCCTGCTGATGAGGTACATGCATTGTTTACATTCCTAAACACTGGAGTTATAAGGAAGATAATCCCTCGTCAACCCCTCTGAGCCAAAGAAGTAGGAGTTTTTCTTTTCGAAAATTAAAACCCTTTATCATAACCTGGGGCAGGGTAGTTCTCTCAGTTGATCCAAGTGCATAACAAATGGCACCAAAGAGGTCCTTACAAAAAAAAAGAAGACAGTGATGATTCCGAATAATCATAAGGATAGGCAGTCATTATATCTCAAAAATAAAAACCCAATAAGTCAAAACCTATGAAGGAGACTTACAAAACTGGGGCATCCCGCTGACTGTAATCACAAAAGAAACAGTTTAGGCAAAATTTAGGGATAGCGAAATCAAAAAGAAAGAGGTCATACAAACCCTCAACAAAAACAAAAATGACTGCCTATTCAAATAAACGTTCAACATCTGAACCATCATTGGAATTTCAGAGCAAAGACTCAAACAAGGTCTAACGCACGATCAACTGAGTTTAGGTTTGAAGAACATCACGAAGAGCGGGTGGGTACAAATAATTTGAGCCTTTATCCTTTATTTCTTAAACCGTGAACCAGGCCACGCTACAACCCTTAAAAGTCCTAGCTGAAGCATGGGTTAGTTCGAAAGCATACTGTTACCAAAGGTATCCTGACTCCTTAAGGCTTGCTATAAAATATTGAGTTGACATCACATTTTACAAAATTTGCTGGTTTTACTGAAAAATGCATTTTTCAAAAACTTCAAGACAGACATAAGCTTTGCATTTTTAACATAACTTTGTTTGCATATGACTTTTTGTTTGAACATCATAGAAATTCGCACGACGAATGCCTAATGAACAAAAGCGCCTCCAATCAAGGGGCATGGCCTGATCATTATCCATCATCTGGGGCAGTGCAGTCAAGATTCAAGGAATCTCTCAAGATGCCAAACAGCCAGGGGAAAACCTCCGCCTGAGCCACTTGGGGCATTGGACATGAATTCCCAGCAACAAATCTTACATGACCAAACATCTTCTGGTAGCGTGGCAACACAATAACAGGGGCACCTCCCTACATCCTGAGAGCATGGACATAGTCGAAAAAAATACTACGCGTAATCAAAGACCCGCTAGGTTGACACACCTAGGCAAAAATAAGGGCTTCCCGGCGAACCAAAAGGTTTCGGGCAAAAATGAGGGATGAAATGAAAAAAATCTGTATACCCGGCAAGTCGAAAACCTGAAAAGGCGGCTTGGGCAAAAATGGGTATCCCGGTGGACTAAAAACCCGAAAAGGCGGTCCAGGCAAAAGTTAGGGATCAAAGCGTACGACTATGTCCTGTCATCTCGTCACTTGCCTACCAGAAGAAGATTTGTCAATTGGCAGTCATCAAACACCTTCACAGGTACCTTCTTCTCCAACAGAAACTGGGGCAATAATGAGTTTTCTAAATGATCCGGTTGCCCTGTCCACCGAAGTGCCAAGGTAAGTTCAGCTGAAGAATGCGACCAAGATACCTTCATTTCCAACAGAGCACAACAATGGTATCCCCAATGGAGTTATCATCAAATCTCAGCAAAGTACCTCTCTTTCCCCACAGAGTTACCTCCCCGCAGAGTAATCTATTCGCCAAGTTTATTCCCCAACGGAGTTATCTTCTCCGACCGGTATTCTTGAAATCATCATCCCCAACGGAAACGAAGAATCTCACTCTTCAACATCAGCCCAGGATTTGACTTCCCGGCATCCGTCAAGGATCTATTTTCCTAGACGCAGATACATTCATAAACATCACATTGTTATACATCATGATACATGCATATACGCATCATATCATACAATCTCATGTGTTGAAAAATATTATTGCTTGATCCATATCATGCATTGCACATGACTGACCTTTACCTTTCAGGAAGGATACAGTTAAATGATCAGCTATGTAGACGAATACAGTCAAAAGAGACCAACCCAGTCAAAGAATATAAATCCAGTTAAATCAATGCCAAAAGATTTCTCTGATACAACTCGTCGTTATAGACACTCGCCGTTATAGACACTCGTCGTTATAGACACTCGTCGTTATAGACACTCGTCGTTATAGACACTCGTCGTTATAGACACTCGTCGTCATAGACACTCGTCGTCATAGACACTCGTCGTCATAGACACTCGTCATAGACACTCGTCGTTATAGACACTCGTCGTCATAGACACTCGTCGTTATAGACACTCGTCGTCATAGACACTCGTCGTCATAGACACTCGTCGTCATAGACACTCGTCGTCATAGACACTCGTCGTTATAGACACTCGTCGTCTTAGACGCTCGTCGTTATAGACACTCGTCGTTATAGACACTCGTCGTTATAGACACTCGTCGTCATAGACATTCATCGTTATGGACTCTCGCCGTCATAGACACTCGTCGTCATAGACACTCATCGTCATAGACACTCGTCGTCATAGACACTCGTCGTCATAGACACTCGTCGTCATAGACACTCGTCGTTATAGACACTCGTTGTCATAGACACTCGTCGTCATAGACACTCGTCGTTATAGACACTCGTCGTTATAGACACTCGTCGTTAAAGACCACCCGTCCATGGAAATAACCTGTCAGTAGAGACAACTCACCAACCTTTCTATATTCCAGACTTGATTCCTGTATCCTGTCAGGGCACGTCTGAAGAGTTCGAAGATCCGATTCCTGTATCTCGCCAGGGTGTATCTATTAACGACTATATTCCAGACTCGATTCCTGTATCTTGCCAGGGCACGTCTGAAGAGTTCAAAGATCCGATTCATGTATCTTGCCAGGGTGTATCTGTTGACGACTACATTACCAGACTCGATTCCTGTATCTTGCCAGGGCACGTTTGAAGAGTTCGAAGATACGATTCCTGTATCTTGCCAGGGTGTATCTGTTGACGACTAATTCCAGACTCGATTCCTGTATCTTGCCAGGGCACGTCTGAAGAGTTCGAAGATCCGATTCCTGTATCTTGCCAGGGTGTATCTGTTGACGACTGTATTCTCCGGACTCGATTCCTGTATCCTGCCAGGGCACGTCTCAAGAGTTTAAAGATTTGATTCCTGTATCCAGCCAAGGCACATCTACGTAAAGAGTTTGAAGATCAACTCCTGTAACAGGCCAGGTAATTATTTTTCTTTCTCAGGTACGCAAGTTCTCGCTAAGGAATCTCTCACGCGATCGACACCTAGGTGGCGTCTATAAGCCCATTCCCGACAAGGTACTATCATACTTCCAGATGGCATCTATAAGCCCATCTCCACATACCTACAGTCTCCAAATGGCATCTGTAAGCCCATTCCCTGCATCACGTTGCTGATACTCTACTATGCGAGTGCAAATTTCTGGGCACTCTAGTGTTCAATCATCTTCCACCTTCGGATCACGAAAGGCACGCAAGCCAATCTACATCCTCAAGTTTAAGAAGATTGAACAGGGGCAACTGTTGTATCCCAAAATTTGCCCTCCCATATTTCTCAAAACATTTCAAGAAAAATTCACAAGTTCAACCCGGCGCGTCATATTCAGGTGTTCTTTCACCAAGATATCTCTGATAACATATTCTCAAATTCAGGTTTGGCTCAAGAGTCAATTCTTTAAAGAAGGTATCCGAATATGCGAGTTTTCTTGAAGAAATAGGGTGAAAAAGCGTGCTGAAAGTGTAGTTTTTACGCGCTAAAAAATTCATAAGTTGAAGATAGTGGCTCGTTTTGAACCCGTTCCGGTGGCCTAAATTCCGTCTTGACATTATCTACGTTTTTATCTCTCACGGCTGGAAGCCAATTTCGATCAGAAGGTCTTCAAAAATGTGGATTTATCAAGTATTTTCATACAAAAAATTTGTGACAGAAGTTTATTTGTGCCATGTTCAGAAATTCATAACTTGGTCGATTTTCATCGTATCGAGATGGTTCCGGCGCCAAAATTTCAAAAATTGAGTTGGCTACATTTTCACAGAAGGTATTAAGTTCAAACGGTATTCAAAAGGACTTCGTTTTTTGCTCAGAGTGCGTGACACACTGAAAATCCTGAATGCTGAATATTATTTCATCTGGGCCGAAACTTCGAAAATTCATAACTCGGTCAATTTTTATCGGATTGGGCTCATATGTTTACACAAGGTCACTGACTCATAGATCCACAACTTTTCTTCAAAAGTCGAGACCGGATTATGCTCCAATCAATACCAGTTTTTTATTGAAGAACGTGTCAGAGTCGACACTGGAGCCCAAAATAAGTTTGTCTGAGCTGAAACTTCAAAAATTTATAACTAATTCACCGTTTATCCGATTGAGCCGATTTTCGGACAGGAGTTAGTTATCGATATCAGCTACATTTTGTTTTCACATTTCAACTTCAAAAATTGCACTTAAGTCCCTGCGATTTAGCCTGGAAAGTGACGAACTCAAGTGAACATTGGAGGCCCAATTGCACATTCAAAGCCCATTTTCTTTACCCTAATTTCCATTATATAATCACCTTCTTTTCACACAAACCGGAGAGGAGGAAAAGAGAGAAAAAAAACTTTGCCACAACACTGTTAGAATATCAAATTTTTTCAAGAACCCTAAAACCTTGAAATCCTTATTACAAATCCCTCTCTCACTACAAACAAGTCATCCCAGTTACAAACCAACATCTCACTACTTCTTCAGTAAGGGTAAGGCTGGCTTGATCTCCATGATCAAAAGGGCATAAAAGCATTCATGTCACTAATTTTCCAGTAAGGGTAAGATTGATTTGATCTCCATGATCAAAAGGGTATAATCATTCATACATGTCATATTGTGCCTAAACATTAAATTTCTTCATATATTGGCTTTATTTGCATTTTATGATTTTATTTAATGTGTTCATGAGATTCAGCACTGCAGATTTAGACAGGATCCCATGCAGGTTCATTAAGGAACGTTGAGGCCAAAACACAAATGGCCAAAAGCCAAAAGCCAAATGGCCAAAGTAGAACAACTTATGCATGACACCAATACATGGCGAGACAGACGTCCTGAGAAGATTAAGGAACGTTGATGCCAGAACACAAATGGCCAACAGCCAGAACACAAATGGCCATGAAACCCAATCCAATGGCCAAAGAATGCAGACCACGATACTCATGAGTCAATGAACACGCACGTGATGCCAGAAAGTCAAACAAGGCTTTTTGTCTAATGGGCCAGAATACTTCAAAAAAACCTCCCCTTGGGCCTGAAACCCCCCTTGATTTGCATCCTTTTTAATTTTATTTTCTTTTCTTTTCTAATTCTTTTTTAATTGTTTTAATTGTTTTTTTCACCATAAAATAATTTTCTATAATAAAAACAGAAAAATCAAAAATACAAATATATTTAATTATTATTAATTTCATCACTAACCTATTTTTTGTAAATAAACTCTAACAATTAACTTAGTTTAATTTAGGTTTTTAAACTTTAATCTTTTTCTTAATAAGTAAAAAATATCTAGAATTAGGTTTTTTTTGACATATTCATCTTTTTCTTAAATAAATTATTAATCATCATTATTTATCATTATTATTAATTATCATTAATTTTGTAAATAAACATGTAAATAAATTAATTAACTAGTAAATTAGGTTAACTTTAATATTTTCATTAATAATTAAAATAATCTAGATTTAGGGTTTCCTTTTAATTCTTGTTCTTTATTTTTCATAAATACAAAAAACACTAAAACACTTTCTTTTCTTTAACTAAATAATTAATTGGACTTTAATTTAATTTAATTTCATGAAAAGGGTCAAAACCCTCGGACGTCCTAATTTTAATTCTTTTCACGCATTATTTCTTTCGATCATTATGTAACTGTTTCTCACATGTAATAGTAATTAGGTTTATCTTTTCGTCTTTACTTTCCGCATCTTTATCAAAAACGGGTCTTTGTAATTTGGCGATGTATAGACCCGCGCCTTGTAATAGCGTAGGATTTATCTTTCCGTATTTAAATTTCCGCACTTTTAAATTCTAAACTTTGCATGAAAGAATGAATGGCTAAATTAAAAACAAGCGTAGCTCACGATATAATGATCAAAGATAATTGTTAAACTGAAAACAACACACCAATTCACACACCACTCTTAGGGTACGCCTCACTGTTGCCTTACCTTCGAAACGTGGTCGTCGAGTATAGGACGTTTTAGTAAGTCCTTATGTCCATTGATCCAGTTGCCTCAAAACAAGTTGCCTCGAAACGGTTGCCTCGGAATATTTGCCTCGAAACGGTTGCCTCGGACTAAAAAATGATCAATGGCATAAGGGTAGCTTCTAAGGTGTCCTGCTGTTGCTCTGGTGACCACACTGTCCCTAAAAACGAATTGACCCGAATACCTCCAACGGTGGTGCTACCTACCTCTCAATGGTGGGATGGCGCTACCTTAAGGACATTTACACAGCCTAATTCCTTAGGGTAGGTAGATGACTCGTAGATACTTGCTCTATTAAAAAATAAATCAAAAACCTTTTCACACCGACACTTTCAAAAGCTTTCAAAATAATTTTTCAAACACTCTTGAGGACTGATACAAGAGTCATTCTGAAATCTTTAAACGAAACTTTTTCAAACTCACTCACAATTGAAAAGCAAACACTTTTGAAAACACAATGAGCAAGTATCTAAGAGCCCATGGATAACCATGGATAGAAAGGGTGCTAACACCTTCCCTTTCTATAAATCTACCTCCCGAACCGAGAAACATTCTCAAAGAAGGAATTTTGATGTGCTTTTGTCCTGTCCATGTTGGAGAAAATAAAAGACGGTGGCGACTCTTGCTTCTGCGACATTTCGCGAACCAGCGTTAAACAGTCAGTTCCAGATCCACCGATCACAGTATGCTATTTTTGCAATGCATTCAAGGGTTCGAAAATTCAAATTTATTATAGACAAACAAGAATACACGTTATATTAAAAAGTAATCTGTTTAGTACATCAATGCCTCATGGGCGAAAAATTACAAAATACTTAATCCCAAAAGATATTGCGCATCCTCTTTGGAGCGATGTAGGTGTTGAGGGTCTTTTCCTCGTGAAGTAGGCGGGTGAGCTCCAAGACCTTCTTCTCACTGGCATGTAGATTGGCTTCAAGAGAATTCCGCTCTTCCTTTAGTTGGATCCAGCTCTTTTGCATTTCTTCCCAAGACGTTGGCATGTCAGGATGTAGAATAGTGTACGGAACCTCTCCTTCCATAACTGGCTCTTTGATCACGGGGAGAATGTGAGGATATGGCATCATAAGCTTCTGGGAGTGGGCTCGTACCCACTTGAGGTAAGGCTCAAGGGGAATGGAATTCTTGTGCCCCAGTGTCTTACTATCCACCTTATTATGCATCCTCCAAGCTCTGATGAATCTCTGGCGAAGTCCTTGTGTATCGTTGTCAAAGTCAAAAACTATGTCAGGAATCAACATGTCATGAGGGCCATCCCTCTGAGCATATCCAAACTGTCTCAAAGCCAGACATGGGTTGTAAGTGATGCCTCCTCTAATTCCAAGTAAAGGAACATTAGGAAATTCTCCGCAACGATCAATGATAGTGACATTTTCTCTGGACCGAGAACACCAATGTATATCAGAATGCGTAAGAGTCATTAATCGTTGTGACCACCTTAGACCCCGCTCGTTCTTCAAAACTGATTGTGGAAGGTGTGAAATAAACCACCTTGCCAGGAGAGGAGTGCAGCACATGAGAACACCTCTTTTTCTCATGGTTCGAGTGTAACATGAGTGGAGGATGTCCCCAAGCAATGTAGGTATGGGATTCCTGGACATAAAAATCTTGACAGCATTTATATCTATAAGTTGATCCGGATTCGGGAACAACACCCACCCATAGACAAGGAGTGCCACAACTTCTTCAAAGGCTTGTAGGTCAAGAGAATTCCAACATTCTTGGTCCTTCTCAAACAGGAACTTTGCCAAGAATCCTTTGATACCACTTCTGATTTCCCAATGCCCCTTGATGTCAGATGGTTGCAGACGTAATGCTTTAGCAACCTCTTCAAGTTTTGGTTCCTTTTCCGTACCGTTGTAGGGTAGTTGACTAAGAATAGTAATTTTCAGAAGTTGAGAAAACTCTTCCAAAGTAGGCACCAATTGATAATCCGTGAAAGTAAAACAGTGGTGCAGGGGGTCAAAGAACTGGAAGAGAACTTTTATCATATCTTCTTCAATGTTGGTGTTGACCAAGCTGATGAGTCTACCATGCCTTTCACTGAAGGAAGAGTTCTCGGGAATCCTGGATGTAAGCTCCTTAAGCTGAGGAGGGATCTTTACAAGGTTGACCTGAATTGTTTTCCTGCGGATAATCTCCATGTCCTACAAAACAAGAACAAAGATGAAGATTCTAACCCTTGAAGTGGTTAGTAAATGCATATGATGCTTTATGATGTTATGATAAAAGCACACCACAAGTATTCACAAAAAGCAAACATGATAAGGCACACAAGTCACACCAGATAACCCTTAGAGTTTAGGCCAGCATGAAGTTTAGGTACTACCCTCTTGAAGTTGGTTGGCTCAAACCTGTCCTATCAATAGTAACCGGGTTCTAAGGAGCTCAATATCATTGGGTTGTTTTCTATGTTCATTGTTTTGATTTAGCCACTTAACTGGCGACCAAAATATTCCAAGAAAACAACCCTCAATGAGTGTAGTATCGAGTATCTACCAACTTCGGACTGCACCAAAATCGGTCATCTCACTACCCTTAAAGAGGCCAGGATGGTCAAGTAAGGATCCTAAGGTCAGTTGATGCTTCACGACACCAGGCAGCGGCCCCGTACTCTCCTTGACTTGACTCAAGGGTTACCGGTACTCACCAAAGTGCCACATCAATGTAGCAACTGCTTCAACCGTGTCGGTATACCCCACACAGTTCCCTCACAGTTTGTTGCTACTTCTAAAAGGGTATCCCCCAGATCCAGGTTAGGATCTATAGAACTCCAATGCAAGCCCACAATAGTAAAGAAAACAAAGCAAGCAATTGAAAACAATAGTGGTCTAATCCTAAGGTACACCTCACTTATTAATATTCCCCAGCAGAGTCGCCAGTTCTATGATCGGTGGAAATAGAACTGACTGTTTTGAAATGCTAGTTCGCGAAATGTCGCGGTAAGCAAGAGTCGCCACCATCTTTTATGTTCTCCAGCAAGGAAAGGACAAAAGCACAGCAAAATTCCTTTTCGAGATGTTTCTCGGTTCGGGAGGTAGATTATAGAAAGGGAAGGTGTTAGCACCCTTTCTATCTGTGGTTATCCGCGGGCTCTTAGGTACTTGCTCACTATGTTTTCAAAAATGTTTGCTTTTCTTGTGTTTGTGGGTTTTGAAAAAGTTTAGTTTGAAAAACTTCTAGGTAACTCTTGTATCAGTCCTCAAGAGTGTATGAAGTGTTTGTTTGAAAACTTTTTGAAAGTATAGGTGCGAAAAGTTGTTTTTGTTTTTTGAAAGAGCAAGTACCCAGGAGAAATCTACCTACTCTAAGGAATTAAGTTGTGTAAGAGTCCTTTAGACAATACTATCCCACTATTGAGAAGTAGGTAGCACCGTCGTTGGAGTTATTCGGGTCAATTCGATTATAGGGACATGTGGTCACCAAAGCAATAGTAGGACGCCTTAGCGGTAACCCTAGTGTCCTAGATCCTTTTTATCCGAGGCAACCGTTTCGAGGCAACTGGATCTTTAGACAGGAGGGCGACCTCTAAAACACCCTATACTCAATGACCACCTCGAGGCAACCAAGTGAGGCGTACCCTAAGAGTGACATGTGCGAGTGTGTCAGGATTCAGTTTATATTATCTTTGCACATGTATTATGGTGAGCTACATGTTGATTTTATTTGTCAGGCAAATCTTGTCATGCATAGCAGTTAATAATTGTGCGGAAAGTAAATTGCGGAAAGTAAATCTACGCTATTACAAGGCGTCGGGTATTTACATCGCCAAAAACATAACCCTTTGGAAAAGTAAATGCGAGAAAATAAAGAAAAGCAATAAAAGTCCTAATTATCTATTACATTCTCGGAGCAGTTACATAAATATAATCAAAAATAAATATGCACGAAAAGAAATTGAATCGGGAAAAGTCTTAGGGTTTTGACCCTTTTTGAGAAAAGAATGGAATTTTGGTCCTTTTTGCAATTAATTCATGTTAAACCTAATTTACTAATTAATTAAATAATTACAAGAAGAAAAAAGTATTTTTAATTTTTTAGGTCTTTAATGAAAATAAAATAAAAGAAATTAAAATTGTCAAAAGAAAAAAAAACCTAATTCTAGATTGATTTTATTTATTGTGAAAAAGATTAAAGTTAACCTAATTTACTAGATTAATTATATTTAGAATTTATTTACAAAAAATAATTAATAGTGAAATTAATAAATAATAATAATAATAAAAATATTTTTAGGTTTTCTGAGTTTTATTGTAAAAAATAATTAATTTGTTAATTAAATACTAATAATAATAATAATTAATGAAAAGATTAAATGGAAATAAAAAAAAGAAAAGAATAAAGAAACCAGGGGGTGCTGGGCCTTTTTGGAGGTTTGTTTGGAAATCTGGCCCATTAAGCTCTCCAGCCTGTTTGACCTTGGGGAATTGTCCACGCTTGCTTTGACTAGAGAGCATGGTAGTCACTCATATTTTGCCTTCAGATCTGCCTTGCCAGCCACTTGGCGCTTGGATGTGAGAGGTGCATGATAGAACACCTTTGAAAGCCTGCATGGGATTACATAAGGAAAAAATAGAAACAATTATTTGGGGGACCTGGGATTCGAACCCAGGTCCCAATGATACACAGCCAGCACACCATCCACTGAGCCATCTTGCACGCTTTGTTAATATAATAAGAAACAAATATAATATATAAAAACTAATCCCTATGTTGTAACAAAACACGCGCGCCTTTTTATTTGAATGGACCAGTGATATATCAACAGCACATCGTCTTCTTCCTTCGCCTGCATAAAAACATATCAAATAGCGGGGGGTTTTAACCCCCACAAAACAAGATGACCAAAAATAGCGAATAGAGTTGTGCTCTATATAAATATTTCGCGATGGTAGTTTTGTGTTCGTCTAGCCTTGACGATTCCAACCATATGCACTAGAGGTTCTAATTTTTCCTGGGTAATAAAGCCCCAATTTGAGAACTCATGAACCCTAAATTTCTTCAATGGTAACCTGTGATTCTGGGCATTATAATGCAATTAACTAATACCATTAGCTTCATATGAATTCAAGCAACACAAAACAATGATTAAAGCATGTTAATTATGCATGAAATATGAGTTTCGATTCTGAAAAAAGTATGCAAACCGTGCGACTGTTCTGGGTAGTTTCTTGAGCTTTAGCGTATGGTTTTGATTGCAATATGTTTCTGGGAACCTCTGCAATGTATTAGAAACAATAAAATGCTTTGAATCGTGCTGGAATGCAAAAAATAGTTTTGACTTTTCTTGATTTTTTTCAATGTTGTTATGGCTTTGTGTGCAGCAATTTCACGTCCAATGCATTAGGTTTAGGTTGTGTACTTATAGTAGAATAGAATTAGGTTAAATCTTGGCCAAGAAATCCATGGAATTGATGTTTGTATATTTGATTGAAAATCAAATATTTTTCAATATTTTTGATTGGAAAAACTTGCCAAACTTGGAGATTCTTGTCCCTTTGATTTGCACACGAATTGCCAACATATCTTGAGCTTGTTTGCTTCACAAAAAAGATTGAAAAACCATATCTTTGAATTTCCTACATTTTAAATTAATTAAATGAATTAAAATAAATTAAAAATCCAATTAATTAATAAAAAATAAGAAAATAAATTAAAATAATCTCAATGGGTCGTGCATAAGCTTTGAATAAAGTTTCAAGAAGGAATTTGAGGCCCATTAGCAAAAACAAGGTGTTTTGAGCAAAGTTGACTTTTGCAAATTCACAAAAATTTTCCAACTTCTCCAATGCATATCTTGCTCAATTTTGATCATATGAACATGTTCTTGGACATTTTGAAAAGGTCTTGAAGTCCTCTAACCAATGCCTTTGGTCCCATGTCATTTGGATTTACCAATCTCAAGTTATGGCCTTTGACTTAAAGTGCATTTTTGTTGACTTTTAAAATTGACCTATAATGTAGAAATTGATAACTTTTTGTGAGAGCATTTATTGGACTTGGAATGTGAAGATGAGTTGTAGGAAATGTCATCCCCTTCAAAATGAGCATTGGATGGAATTTTTCTGATGAACCATGAAAAAGTTATGCCTTGGTCAAGATACAGTTGACTTTTCTGCTGTCCAAAAATAGTAACTTTTTGCATCTTGATGATTTTTGAGCCATGCTTGAGGAATCACGATCAAGACTTGATCAAATGATGATTGTGAGCTCAAAATAAGATGTTTACCAAAAATTCTGACTTTTGACTGCAAAATGACCATTTTACCCCTGTAGTTGATTGTGAAGCAAATGGAGCTTTTGACTGTGCAATTTGACATTGTGAGTCTTGAGACTTGTCATGTAGATGCTTGACAATATATGTAGGCATATGAGACTTGTTTGAGCCATTGAAAACCTCAAATTCCTTGAAAGAAACAAAACCCTAATTTTGACTGGCTTAGGAGGCATTTGGACTGTGCAATCCTTGAGTAGTCTTGAACCAGTTGAGATGATTCTTGAAGAATATGGGAGGGCAAATTTTGGGGTACAACAGCAAGGACCATTTCCCATTACCATTCATTGATCAAATGCTCGAGCGCTTAGCCAAACATTCCCATTTCTACTATCTTGACGGATACTCAGGATTCTTCCAAATTCCCATTCATCCCGATGATCAAGAGAAAACCACGTTCACATGCCCCTATGGTACCTTTGCATAGCGAAGAATTCCATTTGGACTATGTAACGCACCTGCAACTTTCCAACGATGCATGATGGCAATTTTCGCAGACTTTTTAGACGGAATTATGGAAGTATTCATGGACGACTTTTCTGTCTGTGGAGAAAGCTTTGACGGATGTTTATCAAATCTTGAATTAGTACTGAAACGCTATGTCAATGTCAACCTAGTGCTCAATTGGGAAAAATGTCACTT
Organism: Vicia faba; assembly: GCA_948472305.1. NCBI lineage: Eukaryota > Viridiplantae > Streptophyta > Magnoliopsida > Fabales > Fabaceae > Vicia > Vicia faba. The sequence continues at coordinate 889,526,863 of OX451738.1, forward strand.
CGTGGTGAGACAAGGAATTGTGTTGGGTCACATTGTATCAAACAGAGGGATTGAAGTCGATAAAGCAAAAATCGAGATTATCAAAAACCTTCAACCACACAAAACAGTTAGAGAAATAAGAAGTTTTCTAGGACACGCTGGTTTTTACCGACATTTTATAAAGGATTTCTCTAAAATCACTAAGCCACTAACTGAATTATTAATGAAAGAAGCTGAGTTTATTTTCGACGATAAATGCTTAAACGCATTTGAGGCGCTTAAAGAAGCGTTAATTTCAACACCTATTATGCAACCTCCTGATTGGAACCTACCATTTGAAATAATGTGCGATGCGAGCGATTATGCTGTAAGCGCAGTTCTAGGACAATGCAAGGATAAAAAGCTTCACGCTATCTACTATGCAAGCAGAACACTCGATCCCGCACAAATGAATTACGCCACTACGGAGAAGGAACTCTTAGCTGTTGTATTCGCATTGGATAAATTTCGTTCCTACTTAGTGGGCGCCAAAATCATTATTTACACATATCATGTTGCGATCCGATACTTGCTAAGTAAGAAAGACTCCAAACCACGACTACTTAGATGGATCTTACTCCTACAAGAGTTTGACTTAGAAATCAAAGACAAAAGAGGGACCGAAAACGTGGTAGCGGATCATTTATCAAGATTAGATGGAATCCAAACCAAGAATGTTCCCATAAACGAAGATTTCCCATATGAACGCCTTATTGTTAAACTAGAGATAGCTCCTACCGACAATTTAGATCAACACAATGAACCTTTAACAACTGCGGTAGTTAAAGCCATTTGTACCAACACCACATTACCATGGTACGCAGATTTCGTTAACTATTTAGCGGTCGGTGTTCTACCACCTGATATAACGTACCAACGGCGAAAGAAATTCTTCCTTGATCTTAAACACTACTTTTGGGATGAACCACTACTCTTTAAAATAGGCGCCGATGGTATCTAATGTCGCTGTGTTCCTAACGATGAAATAGAGGACGTCGTTGCCCATTGTCATTCCGCACCTTATGGTGGACACGCTAGTACATCGAAAACTTCTGCGAAAATACTTCAAGCTGGCTTCTTTTTTCCTACTCTATGGAAAGACGTCCACGTAGCAATTATGAACTGCGATAGATGTCAACGCACATGGAATATATCTAGACGCGACGAAATGCCGCAAAAAGGGATTCTCGAAGTAGAAATTTTCGATGTGTGGGGAATTGATTTCATGGGACCATTCCCCGCATCTTTTGGAAATAAGTATATATTGGTGGCTGTTGACTACGTATCAAAATGGATTGAAGCCATCGCTGCACCCACAAACGATACACGAGTGGTACTTAAACTATTCAAGCATGTTATCTTCCCACTATTCGGTGTACCAAGACTAGTAATCAGTGATGGCGGTTCCCATTTTATCTCTAGGATTTTCGAAAAACTACTTTCAAAATATGGCGTTAAACATCGCATAGCCACACCATACCATCCTCAAACGAGTGGACAAGTGGAAGTGTCAAATAGGGAAATTAAACAAATCCTTGAGAAAACCGTAGCCACATCCAGAAAAGATTGGTCCTCCAAGCTAAATGATGCTCTTTGGGCATATAGGACAGCTTTTAAAACCCCTATCGGAACAACGCCGTTTAAATTAGTTTATGGAAAATCATGTCATTTGCCAGTAGAATTAGAACATAAAGCTTACTGGGCCATTAAAACCTTTAACTTAAATTACAAGATTGCTGGCGAAAGACAAATATTAGATATCCATGAATTAGAAGAATTGTGTTTAGACGCTTATGAAAATGCTATAATCTATAAGGAGAGAACAAAAAAATGGAACGATAAGCGTATCTCGCGGAAAGAATTTAAGGAAGGAGACATCGTACTCTTATTTAACTCTAGACTGAAACTTTTACCGGGTAAATTACGTTCCCGATGGTCAGGACCGTTCAAAATTAATAAATTTTTCCCAAGTGGTGCGATAGAAACTAAAGGAAATTCTATCGAACCATTCATAGTCAATGGCCAGCGCTTAAAGCACTATTTTAACGTCGGAAATCTAAACTATTCGGCTTATCTGCAGTTAAGTGAGCCACATATCCCGATACCTAACTGATTAGGTACTATCTATCGAGCCATCGACATAAAAATAAAGGCGCTTCATGGGAGGCAACCCATGTTTTCTTTTAATTATTTTTATTGTTTTACTATGTTTTTATTTTTCTTTTCTTTTTCTTAATCTTTAAAACTTTCATGTTGCATCTCTTACTCCTTTTTATTTTCTTTTTCTTTTATTTTTATTTTTCTTTTAAACTTTCTTTTTCTTTTTGATTTAACTTCGGAATTTTTAACCTGAAAATACTAACTTAGTTTTTCATGCATTTATTAAACATTTTCAGGGGTAGTTCTTTAGCTTTAATATCTAGCTCCATGGCATGAGTAAACTACATGAACATAACCTTGAGGAGTAGGCACCAGAAAAGACGCTTTGAGGATCTGGCTGAGCGTGAGATGTGTCCTACAATTTATGCTGATGACCATGCTATGACTGCTTTAGGCATTCATGAGAGTGTCATGTATCTGCTACACCAGATAGGCTGGGACACTGCTCCTATTCGAAGACGTTATTGTACTTATAGAAAGTTGACCCTTTAGTTCCTGAGCACACGGAGCTACCTACCGAATCATGGGTTAGGGTTCAACCGCGGGCTGATCACTTTCAGACTGTTTGACATGGAAATCCTACTATAACCATAGGGAGTTTGCCAACCTGTTAGGATTCCCTTATGACCGTGATGTTATTACTATGACCCAGGAGGACCTATTGCTTGATACTGACCTTGATTTCTTCTGGGGTAGCATTGTTGGCAATAACCATCCCGAGCTATCTGACCTTTATTCTGAGTCCACCCACAACCCCGCTATCCGGTATTTTCATAAGATTATTGCCCACACCCTTTTTGGTAAAGAGCAAAAATGTTACATCAGTGTCACGTGATGAGGTCTTCATCATGTATTGTGCTTCTCAGAGCCGTCCAGTAAACGGTGCCGCCTATATGCTTGCTAACATGGAACGAATTATACAGACACCAAATGCCCCAATCCTTTTAGGTGGTTTAGTCACTATGATCTCTAATGCCATTGGACTCCGAAGGCCTATGTTAGGATCAACACCGCACTATGGAATCAAGCCAATGAACATTGAATTCTGCTTCAACACTAGTTTTATAGGAAATCTTGGGCCAGATCAATTCGAGTTGCTAATTAATCATGAGACTGTCCACCAATTTGTGCTCCCGAACCCTATAACTAGTGTCCACAATAGAGCAAACTGGCTCTTTGACCTCCACCATCCTCCTACACCGCCTTCGTCTCCTTCCACTGTTGACATCTATGAAGTGCCTAATACCTCTCGCGATGCTGAAGATCCTAAAACACCATCGGGATACCACCAGTTTCTCGACCCGTGGGAGTAGCATGTAGCTTCTACTGAGACCACCTTCCAGGCTCCAGAGATACCACCACCGCCTCCACCTACTGTCACCCTCAACTCTTTGCATGAAGAAATTACCGAAATGCGGGGTGAGCTTACATCTCTACGAGTGGATTTCATCGCTTTCATGGATTTGGTGACATACCAGCTAGATTTCATGCACCAGCATATGTTCCCTGCTCCTCGTGGCTAGAGTTTGCCGATGTTATACTGATTTGTTCTTCTCTTGCATTTGTACATACAGTGAGGTCACTGTTTAATTTAAGTGTGGGGGAGGAATCTAGTTTGTTTTAGTATTTTATCATTTTTATTATTATTATTTAAGTTATTATTTCCAAACAATGTTTACACATTAATGAAATTTCAAATTATTTATCAAGTTTCAAGTTATATTGCCTTACTGTCATTATTTCATTTCATACATGTTATTTTAATTTTCAGTATATTTTTCAATTTGTTATTTTACTGTTAATATTTTACTGTTCATTTTTCATTTTTCATTTTTCATATATTACTGCTTACTATGCTAGAATTTTAATTATAATATTAGAAAATAAAAAAAATGTCACGTTCTTTCCATTAATATAATGAAAATGAACGCGTGACGCTCGTAACACCCTCATGACGAGCGTAACACACGTTTCACCGTGTTACGCCCGTCACACCATCGTGACGACCATCACGCGCGCAATATATCAGAACCTGCTATTACAGAGTTGTTCCATCTTTGTTTCAAAACCTCCCAACCTCCATTACTGCTAATGGTAACATCACCCACTCCATTTTTTTTCAAACTTCCAACATTCTAACACTAAAAACCCCATCAACCCATTACCCCATTCTCATTCCAAACCGTTTTCAACCCGTTTTACAAACACCATGGCCAACAATCAACAAGCTCCCGCTCTCACTTTCAGATCCGGCGAACAAGGCGAAACCCAACGGGTCAAATTCCAGAAGTTCCAACGTCGCGGTCTCCAACCTACACGGTATGTTGATCTTGACTGTTTGAGGAATTTGGGACTACTTGACAGTGTCCAACAATTGTTGCAGAGTGTGGATTTATGGAACCTGTGCCGCGAACCGCAACCCATTTATGAAATTCTAACTCTTGAGTTTCTGAGTTTCTTTGTATACATCACTCCCCCAGGTGCCACGAACCAATTGTCAGGCCTGGCCAAGTTTCGTATGTTTGGCATAGAGCACGAGCTTCCCCAAACTAACATCGCACGACTTTAAGGCTTCTATTCTGACGAAGGTGTCCATCTCCGGGTACCGGATAATTTTGGTGAGGAAGCTTTTAACTTATGGCACAGCATGATGAACATCCGTGTCGGATCCTACGACCACCTTAATGCCACACACATTCATAATCCGGCTATCCGTTATTTCCACCACATCCTCAGCAACACCATCTTTGCCCGTGACAGCAACCACAAGCTCAATTCCAAGGATCTCTTCTTCATGCATTGCGCATTCACCGGGCAAAAGATCAACGCCGCCCCGTTCTTACTGGCTCACATTCACTCTATTTGTGCTAGAGGAGGAAAACCCTTTTATTTCGGAGGGCTGGTCATTTCACTTGCCATAGCTCTGAACTACGGTGCTGCTCTCGTGGATATGCCTTTTATGGCACCGGCTTTGCTGACTTTGGATTACTGCAAGGCCGCACATCTCATTTATGAGCGGGAGGATGGAAAATTCCACCCTGTGATCAGAAACACTATTTATCATAACATCATTTTGCCTTGCAAGGAACGAATCGATCCACGAAACCGAGCTAACTGGTTGTCCGATCCTGCAGCTCCCGCGGGGCGTGCTCCTACTCATGAAGACCAGCCTAATGCCCCCGCAGACGAAATGCAAGAAGAGCTGGACAGTGCTCCCCCCGTCCACAACATTCCAGGACCTTCATCTGCACCACCTCCTATTACTCTTGAAGAGGTCCTCCGCGCCATTCATATATAAAATCAAATGAGCACAACACTTGAAAGAAGACAGCAGGAGCAATATGAGTATCTATGCGCTCAAAACACTCAGATCTTGACTGGACAACGGAGCATGTATGAGAGGTTGGACGAGGCCCTGTCGGAACTCAACGCCTTAAGGTTGGACGTCAACACCCTTGGTTACCAGGATACTGACACAGAAGCCACTCCTACCAGACGCTCTTGCACCAGGAGTAGAGGACGTGGTCACCAGTAGTTTTCTTTATTTTCTATGTAGTTTATTTTTTCTGTTTCATTTCCTTTCCATTTGTTTTTGTAATTGTACTTCCCCGCCTATATACCGCAACATTGAGGACAATGTCAGATTTAGTGTGGGAGAGGTACCTTTCCATCTTTTATAAACTAGTAAATTTTTATGATATGTCTCGATTTAAATTCTTTGCTTTATTTAGCCATGCCGAATTTTTTTAATCTTCGCATTAGCCCGACATACCTATTTTAACGAAATCCCAGTTGAGGAAGCCGAAAATGACATAACAAGATCGATACGGTTATGACACCGTAGACTTCATACTTACACGATCCGTTTCAATAACCATTATACCGATATCTTGAGTTTTAGTTCTAAAAGTAACCCCTAGTAGTTTATATTAGCAGTCAACACCGTCTTGACACAAACCACGTGGAGAATCGATGAATATAAGTGTTTGATGCCTGATCATTGAAATATCCTTCTTATCTCGCTGCTAAAAGAAAAGAAATTTTGTGCACCAAAATATACGGTCACATATAAGAGTTGAGCAAATAATGAAGGAATCCACTGTTGGTTGGTTCAGAGGTATCTGGTTCTGAACTCGGTAGGGCGTGCTACGGCTCGATCCCCCACAACCTCCAATTTGGATAAAATATGTAGGGTTGCCACATTCGTGTACCAGACCCCGTGCTAAAAGGATCAAAGTCACTAATCGGTTACTCCACTACGTGCGTGCTAAGACAAAGGGCTTAATGTGATTGCGCTAGAACGAAACCGGGTGAAATAGATACGAGGAACTCTAGGCAGAATTATAACGGAATTGTTGGATAGCTCATTTGAAATGGAAGCCTACGACTAAGCTTATTGCTTGTGTCATCAGCGTATCTTTAGTGTTTCACTCAAGTATTGGCCGAACTGACGAGGATTTCCCGAAATTGCTTTATAAATCGAAGGTATGTCATGCATATGCGCTTGACAAAACTTGTCCGATCTTTGGAATGACTATTTGCTTGAGGACAAGCAAAGGTTTAAGTATGGGGGAATTTGATAACGAGAAATCGTATCATATAATTACTACGCTTTTTACCGATTTTTATAATACATTGAGTCGTCTAACTCCCGATTATTCTGAGTTTTTGTGTCTTTTCACAGGTACAACATTTGTCAACTCAAATCAATGAAAAAGGACCACATGAAGGAAGCTAACCAAGAAACATAAGTATCTTTAGTGTTTCACTCAAGTATTGGCCGAACTGACGAGGATTTCCCGAAATTGCTTTATAAATCGAAGGTATGTCATGCATATGCGCTTGACAAAACTTGTCCGATCTTTGGAATGACTATTTGCTTGAGGACAAGCAAAGGTTTAAGTATGGGGGAATTTGATAACGAGAAATCGTATCATATAATTACTATGCTTTTTACCGATTTTTATAATACATTGAGTCGTCTAACTCCCGATTATTCCGAGTTTTTGTGTCTTTTCACAGGTACAACATTTGTCAACTCAAATCAATGAAAAAGGACCACATGAAGGAAGTTAACCAAGAAACAGAAGAGAAAGAACCAAATCTGCAAAGTCTACAGATTTTGTAACAGTGACGACCGTCACACCCTGTGACGACCGTAACGCCTCCACAACCAGAAGAACGTTCGTCACACATCATTGACGAGTGTAATGCGCTATTTAAGCGCATTACGATCGTCACCCCCTTGTGACGTCCGTCACACGCTTAAAGGGCAACGTTATGAATTAGTGGAGACGTGGGCAACGTTGAGGGCATAACTCTTCTCCTATATTTCCTCCACTCAGTAACCATGCATCCGGGTCTTTCTCCACTCAAGCCTTTTCCAAGTTTTTCTGAACTGCAATATTTTCTTCTATATATATGTGGTAGTTCAATGGATGATGGTCGAAGAAATTTATCCAGAGCCAAATTTATATTTTTTCTGCATTATTCTATTTTCTTGCTTTTGCACCCTTTTCTACACCTACTGTAATTTTATTTCCAGCATTAGTTTTAGAGTGTTAATTCTTCATCTAAGAATTAACACAATTATTGATTTCGATTGAACTGCAAGGAATTTGTAAGCATCCAAGATTACCATAGCAACATTATTTACAGGTTTTTTATGCAATTGATATTTATTTATTCTTGTATTATGTCATTTATTTTTATGGATTATATTTTAAACTGCATAATTACTAAATATATTATATCCGGCTAAATTAATTGTACCGGTATGTGACTCCTAAGTACCGAAAGAATTCAGTGATAACTTGGCTAAAAACATTTACAAATAATTTCTGGTTTCCAATTTCCATGTTTAATTTAACTACCCTTGTCACGAGAGTGAGAGGATAATTAACACGATTTTGCCACGAGAGTGGGAAATTAATTAAGGCAAGAACCTGCATGCGAGAGCTGGGGTTCGACCCAGACAGTGGTAACGAAACATTAATTTTTAAATATATGAGAGTGTTTTAACAAATTAATTAAACTCAAATTGTTTTCAAAAAGTGTTATTAAATATAAAGTGCATCCACTAGGTTTAGTAGCATGACTTATTTCATGAACACGAGAGTGTATGGCTCAGGTTTTTAAACAATTCGTTTTTACTGAAATACTTTATATGCCAAGCGATTCACCGAATTCCCGAAGTCCGACTATCACATACCGGTATAGCTATTACTATTATTTTTAATTAAACTATTTCCCCCCTAAAACCAAATATTCATCGCTTAGTTAGACAATTGTAGCATTAGATCGTATGCGATTGATTCTCAGTCTCTGTGGGTTCGATAATCATTTAAAACTAGAACGACTAAACTGTATACTTGCAGTTATTATCCCAATAGACTTATAAAGTCCCGAACAAGTTTTTGGCATCGTTGTCGGGGACTTATTAGTCAATTAAGTACGATTCTTCTGTTGCGCGTTTAGACTAGGCAACAGAAACCCTTTTTCGATTTGTATGCCAAGGACTTACTCACAAGGCGAACCACTTGACAAATCTACGGACGAACCTGGACGCATCCTTTCTGTAAGACGTGCAGTCAGGGATTACTGTTAAAATCACTCTATTCCTTTACCCAAACCCGAAATCAAGATTGATTGTGAAACAAATTCTAATTCTTCCTCTGAAACCGAAACTAATCCGGAAGTAGACATGGCCGAAGAACAAAGGACCTGTCCACTGAAGGAGTACGCGGCTCCATCACAACAAGAACCCCATAATAGCATTACTGCTCCAGCAATAAATCGAAACGATTTTGAGTTGAAACCGTCATTGATATCAGCTATCCAACAACGCCAATTCTCTGGAGATCCTACCGAGGATCCAAACGAACATCTTACAAAATTTGTTCAATTTGCCGACACAGTTATAGCAAATGGTGTTAGTAAAGATGCAATAAGATTACGTCTTTTCCCTTTCTCGCTAAGAGATAGAGCTTGGGCTTGGTTGCAATCCTTGCCGTCAAATTCCGTCACTACGTGGGAAGGACTTAAGATTGTATTTTTAGCACGATACTTTCCCCCAAGCAAGACTGTTGCACTAAGAGCCCAAATCAACGGATTTAGGCAGAAGGATACTGAATCACTATTCGATGCATGGGAACGCTACAAAGATATGATGCGAATGTGCCCACATCACGGACTAGAAAAATGGCTGATCATCCACACGTTTTATAATGGACTCTTGTACAACACAAGACTCTCTATAGATGCCGCCGCAGGTGGTACACTAATGGACAAGCCTTACGACGAAGCTAACCAACTCATTAAAAATATGGCTCAAAACCACTATCAGTGGGGAGGAGAAAGAACATTTGTGGAGAAAACTCAAACCAAAGGTGGGATGTACGAGATTAGTAGCCTAGATAAAGTTAATGCTAAGGTAGATGCTCTTACCCAAAAGATAGAAAGCTTGACCTTACCTCCTGCGGCCACTGTGGCTGCAGTTACCCCAAACTGCGAAGTTTGTGGAGTCCCTGGTCATGTTGGAACTGAATGTCAAATCTTAGCAGGAATATCAGTTGATCAGGTAAATTACGCTCAAGGTAATCCTTATGCTAATACCTATAATCCTGGTTGGAAGAACCATCCTAACTTCTCGTACAAGAGCAATAACGCTTTATACGCACCTGGCCAAGCACCTGTTGTACCTCCAGGTTATCAAAAACCCGCTATTAATGTTCCTAACATTCCTAAGAAATCTAACCTTGAAATCCTAATGGAAAATTTTATCGTTAATCAAGCTCAACAAAACAAAGAATTCCTCAATCAAAATGTTCACACCGGTGAACAATTGAAGCTATTAGCAAATAAGGTAGATGCCCTAGCAATTCACAATAAAATGTTAGAAACCCAAATCTCCCAAGTAGCACAACATCAAGCTAGTTCTTCCGCACCTGCTGGTACGTTTCCTGGATAGCCACAACCCAATCCTAAAGGACACGCTAATGCTATCACATTACGAAGTGGGACAGCCCTTGATGGACCGGTAGATCCTAGACTCCAAAATCCGACCATGTATCAGAAACCTTAAAAGGAAGTAGAGAAATCGAAAGATCAATCTGAGAATGTAGAGGAAGACGAGAATGAGAACATAGAGGTTTTAGAAAAACCTTACGTACCTCCACCACCATATAAACCACCAATTCCATACCCTCAAAGACTTGTAAAATCCAAGAACGAGGGGCAATTCAAGAAATTTGTAGAACTTCTGAAACAATTAAATGTTACTATTCCATTTACAGAAGCTATAACCCAAATACCGTCATATGCTAAATTCCTAAAAGAGATATTGTCTAATAAGAAAAAAATCGTTGAAAACGAAACCGTTATGCTAACCGCCAAATGTAGCGCCATAATTCAAAATAACATGCCTCCAAAGCTAAAATATCCTGGTAGTTTCTCCATACCATGTGTAATTGGAATATTTGTCATAGACAAAGCTCTATGCGATTTAGGAGCAAGTGTTAGTCTAATGCCCTTATCTATTTGCGAGAAGCTCAAACTAGGTGACATGAGACCTACCAATATGTCCCTACAACTAGCCGACAGATCCGTTAAATTCCCTGTTGGTATGCTAGAAAACATCCCTGTCCGAATAGGACAATTTTACATACCGACTGACTTTATAATAATGGATATCAAGTAAGATTCAAACATTCCCATCATACTAGGAAGACCATTTTTAGCTACTGCAGGAGCCATCATTGACGTTAAGAAAGGAAAGCTTACCTTCGAGGTAGGAGAAGAAAAAGTAGAATTCATTCTTTCCCAATTCTTCAAAGCCCCTGCTTTAGATGACTCATGATGTCTCCTGGATATTATTGATGAATGTGTCAAAGAACTAGAAAAACAAGAAGACACTTATTCTGGGATGCTGAAAATTCCGACACCAACTATCCTCAAGGATGATGATCGGAAGCAAGAATATCTAGATGCCAACCTAAGCGAATGTTTCGCCTTAACACCCGATCCTACCCCAACTGATAAGAAAACTGGTATAGAACTTAAAACGTTACCTGAAGATCTTAGGTATGAATTTTTAGATAAAGAACTTGAACGGCCAGTTATAGTCAATGCCAATTTAGGGAAGATCGAAACCGAAAAACTTCTTAGTGTGTTAAGGAAATATCCAACTGCGTTAGGCTATAATATATCAGATCTAAAAGGAATAAGCCCTTCTCTCTGTATGCACCGCATTATGCTGGAGGAGGACTGCAAGACTTCTAGAGAACATCAAAGACGAATAAATCCTATCCTAAGTGAAATTGTTAAGAAAGAAGTACAAAAACTACTAGAGGCAGGCATCATATACCCAATATCAGATAGCAACTGGGTCAGTCCAATTCACGTAGTACCTAAGAAAGGAGGTGTTACAATTATAACAAACACAAAAGGCGAATCGGTGGCACAACATACTCAAACAGGATGGAGAATGTGTATTGATTACAGAAAACTAAACAAAGCTACGTGCAAGGACCATTTCCCATTACCATTCATTGATTAAATGCTCGAGCGCTTAGCCAAACATTCCCATTTCTGCTATCTTGATGGATACTCGGGATTCTTCCAAATTCCCATTCATCCTGATGATCAAGAGAAAACCATGTTCACATGCCCCTATGGTACCTTTGCATACTGAAGAATGCCATTTGGACTATGTAACGCACCTGCAACTTTCCAACGATGCATGATGGCGATTTTCGCAGACTTTTTAGACGGAATTATGGAAGTATTCATGGACGATTTTTCTGTCTGTGGAGAAAGCTTTGACGGATGTTTATCAAATCTTGAATTAGTACTAAAACGCTGTGTCAATGTCAACCTAGTGCTCAATTGGGAAAAATGTCACTTCATGGTGAGACAAGGAATTGTGTTGGGTCACATTGTATCAAACAGAGGGATTGAAGTCGATAAAGCAAAAATCGAGATTATCAAAAACCTTCAACCACCCAAAACAGTTAGAGAAATAAGAAGTTTTCTAGGACACGCTGGTTTTTACCGACGTTTTATAAAGGATTTCTCTAAAATCACTAAGCCGCTAACTGAATTATTAATGAAAGAAGCTGAGTTTATTTTCGACGATAAATGCTTAAACGCATTTTAGACGCTTAAAGAAGCATTAATTTCAACACCTATTATGCAACCTCCTGATTGGAACCTACCATTTGAAATAATGTGCGATGCAAGCGATTATGCTGTAAGCGCAGTTCTAGGACAACACAAGGATAAAAAGCTTCACGCTATCTACTATGCAAGCAGAACACTCGATCCCGCACAGATGAATTACGCCACTACGGAGAAGGAACTCTTAGCTGTTGTATTCGCATTGGATAATTTTGTTCCTACTTAGTGGGCACGAAAATCATTATTTACACGGATCATGCTGCGATCCGATACTTGCTAAGTAATAAAGACGCCAAACCATGACTACTTAGATGGATCTTACTCCTACAAGAATTTGACTTAGAAATCAAAGACAAAAGAGGGACCGAAAATGTGGTAGCGGACCATTTATCAAGATTAGATGGAATCCAAACCGAGAATGTTCCCATAAACGAAGATTTCCCATATGAACGCCTTATTGCTAAACTAGAGATAGCTCCTACCGACAATTTAGATCAACACAATGAACCTTTAACAACTGCGGTAGTAAAAGCCATTTGTACCAACACCACATTACCATGGTACGCTGATTTCGTTAACTATTTAGTTGTCGGTGTTCTACCACTTGATATAACGTACCAACAGCGGAAGAAATTCTTCCATGATCTTAAACACTACTTTTGGGATGAACCACTACTCTTTAAAAGAGGCGCCGATGGTATCTACCGTTGTTGTGTTCCTAACGATGAAATAGACGATGTCATTTCCCATTGCCATTCCGCACCTTATGGTGGACACGCTAGTACATCGAAAACTTGTGCGAAAATACTTCAAGCTGGCTCCTTTTGGCCTACTCTATGGAAAGACGTCCACGTAGCAATTATGAACTGCGATAGATGTCAACGCACAGGGAATATATCTAGACGCGACGAAATGCCGCAAAAAGGGATTCTCGAAGTAGAAATTTTCGATGTGTGGGGAATTAATTTCATGGGACCGTTCCCCGCATCTTTTGGAAATAAGTATATATTGGTGGCTGTTGACTACGTATCAAAATGGATTGAAGCCATCGCTGCACCCACAAACGATACACGAGTGGTACTTAAACTATTCAAGCATGTTATCTTCCCATGATTCGGTGTACCAAGACTAGTAATCAGTGATGGCGGTTCCTATTTTATCTCTAGGATTTTCGAAAAACTACTTTCAAAATATGGCGTTAAACATCGCATAGCCACACCATACCATCCTCAAACGAGTGGACAAGTGGAAGTGTAAAATAGGGAAATTAAACAAATCCTTGAGAAAATCGTAGCCATGTCCAGAAAAGATTGGTCCTTCAAGATAAATGATGCTCTTTGGGCATATAGGACAACTTTTAAAACCCCTATCGGAACAACGCCGTTTAAATTAGTTTATGGAAAATCATGTCATTTTCCAGTAGAATTAGAACATAAAGCTTAATGGGCCATTAAAACCCTTAACTTAAATTACAAGATTGCTGGCAAAAGACGAATATTAGATATCCATGAATTAGAAGAATTGCGTTTAGACGCTTATGAAAATGCTAGAATCTATAAGGAGAGAACGAAAAAATGGCACGATAAGTGTATCTCGCGGAAAGAATTTAAGGAAGGAGACATCGTACTCCTATTCAACTCTAGACTGAAACTTTTCCCTGATAAATTACGTTCCCGATGGTCAGGACCGTTCGAAATTAATAAAGTTTTCCCAAGTGGTGCGATAGAAATTAAAGGAAATTCTATCGAACCATTCATAGTCAATGGCCAACGCTTAAAGCACTATTTTAACGTCATAAATCTAAACTATTAGGCTTATCTGCAGTTAAGTGAGCCACCTATCCTGATACCTAACTGATTAGGTACTATCTGTCGAGCCATCGACATAAAAATAAAGGCGCTTCATGGGAGGCAACCCATGTTTTATTTTAATTATTTTTATTGTTTTACTATGTTTTTATTTTTCTTTTCTTTTTCTTAATCTTTAAAACTTTCATGTTGCATCTCTTACTCCTTTTTATTTTCTTTTTCTTTTATTTTTATTTTTCTTTTAAACTTTCTTTTTCTTTTTGATTTAACTTCGGCATTTTTAACCTGAAAATACTAACTTAGTTTTTCATGCATTTATTAAACATTTTCAGGGGTAGTTCTTTAGCTTTAATATCTAGCTCCATGGCACGAGTAAACTACATGAACATAACCTTGAGGAGTAGGCACCAGAAAAGACGCTTTGAGGATCTGGCTGAGCGTGAGATGTGTCCTACAATTTATGCTGATGACCATGCTATGACTGCTTTAGGCATTCGTGAGAGTGTCATGTATCTGCTACACCAGATAGGCTGGGACACTGATCCAATTCGAAGACGTTATTGTACTTACAGAAAGTTGACCCTTGAGTTCCTGAGCATACTGAGCTACCTACCGAATCATGGGTTAGGGTTCAACCGCGGGCTGATCACTTTCAGACTGTTTGACATGGACTACCGCTATAACCATAAGGAGTTTGCCAACCTGTTAGGATTCCCTTATGGCCGTGATGTTATTACTATGACCCAGGAGGACCTATTGCTTGATACTGGCCTTGATTTCTTCTGGGGTAGCATTGCTGGAAATAACCATCCCGAGCCATCTGACCTTTATTCTGAGTCCATCCACAACCCCGCTATCAGGTATTTTCATAAGATCATTGCCCACACCCTTTTTGGTAAAGAGCAAAATGTTACATCAGTGTCACGTGATGAGCTCTTCATCATGTATTTTGCTTCTCAGAGCCGTCCAGTAAACAGTGCCGCCTATATGCTTGCTAACATGGAACGAATTATACAGACACCAAATGCCCCAATCCTTTTAGGTGGTTTAGTCACTATGATCTCTAATGCCATTGGACTCCGAAGGCCTATGTTAGGATCAACACCACACTATGGAATCAAGCCAATGAACATTGAATTCTGCTTCAACACTAGTTTTATAGGAAATCTTGGGCCAGATCAATTCAAGTTGCTAATTAATCATGAGACTGTCCACCAATTTATGCTCCCGAACCCTATAACTAGTGTCCATAATAGAGAAAACTGGCTCTTTGACCTCCACCATCCTCCTACACCGCCTTCGTCTCCTTCCACTGTTGACATCTATGAAGTGCCTAATACCTCTCGCAATGCTGAAGATCCTGAAACACCACCGGGATACCACCAGTTTCCCGACCCGTGGGAGCAGCATGTAGCTTCTACCGAGACCACCTTCCAGGCTCCAGAGATACCACCACCGCCTCCACCTATTGTCACCCTCAACTCTTTGCATGAAATTACCGAAATGCAGGGTGAGCTTACATCTCTACGAGTGGATTTCATCTCTTTCATGGATTTGGTGACAGACCAGCTGGATTTCATGCACCAGCATATGTTCCCTGCTCCTCGTGGCTAGAGTTTGCCGATGTTATACTGATTTGTTCTTCTCTTGCATTTCTACATACAGTGAGGTCACTGTTTAGTTTAATTGTGGGGGAGGAATCTAGTTTGTTTTAGTATTTTATCATTTTTATTATTATTATTTAAGTTATTATTTCCAAATAATGTTTACTCATTAATGAAATTTCAAATTATTTATCAAGTTTCAAGTTATATTGCCTTACTGCCATTATTTCATTTCATACATGTTATTTTAATTTTCAGTATATTTTTCAATTTGTTACAACTAAAGCAAAGTCGGGCAGTGAATGGTGTATGACAACCTTCCGGAGAAATGAGTATCGCACCGATACCGTTGCCAAGTGCATTTGAAGCACCATCAAAGTATAGGGTCCATCGGGATCTTTGTTCAGGTCTGTCATACGGTCCGTTACCTTCAATGTTGTGCAATGTCATGATGTCCTCGTCAGGGAAGTCGAATCTTATAGATTGGTAATCTTCGACGGATTGATGAGCTAGATGGTCAGCGAGTACACTCCTCTTTATAGCTTTTTGGGTAGTATACTGGATGTCATATTCAGTCAGGATCATTTGCCATCTAGCGATCCTTCCAGATAAAGCAGGCTTCTCGAAGATATACTTGATCAGATCCATCTTGGAAATCAGTAAAGTGGTATGAGTCAACATATACTGCCTTAGCCGGCGAGCAGCCCATACCAAAGTGCAACAAGTTTTCTCGAGCAGTGAGTAGCGAGTCTCACAGTCGGTAAACTTTTTGCTAAGGTAATAAATGGCATGCTCTTTTCGGCCAGACTCGTCATGTTGGCCCAGTACGCACCCCATTTAGTTATCCAAAATAGTCAGATACATGATTAACGACCTTCCTTCGACGGGTGGCATCAAGATAGGAGGTTCCAGCAAATACTCCTTGATCTTATCAAAAGCAACTTGACAATAATTGTTCCATTCAACTACATGATCTTTCTTCAACAGTTTGAAGATGGGCTCACAGGTAGATGTTAGGTGAGAGATGAACCTTGCAATATAGTTTAAGCGTCCCAAGAATCCTCTAACCTCCTTTTCAGTGCGGGGGGCAGGCATTTCTTGTATAGCTTTGACTTTAGCAGGATCAACCTCAATGCCTTTATTGCTGACGATAAATCCCAAAAGTTTACCAGACCTAACTCCAAAAGTGCACTTGCTTGGGTTCAGTCTGAGCTTATACTCCTTCAATCTGACAAACAGCTTCTGCAGATGATCAAGGTGTTCTTCTTCTGTTTGTGATCGGGCTATCATGTCGTCTACGTAAACTTCAATCTCATGATGTATCATATCATGAAACAAAGCTACCATGGCGCGTTGATAGGTTTCCCCGGCATTCTTCAGTATGAATGGCATCACTTTGTAGCAGTAGGTACCCCATTGCGTAACAAAAGTAGTCTTCTCCATGTCTTCAGGGGCCATTTTGATCTGGTTGTATCCCGAGAATCCATCCATGAAGGAAAATACCTTGTGTTGAGCTGTGTTGTCAACCAAGATGTCGATGTGTGGCAGTGGAAAATCATCTTTAGGGCTAGCCCTGTTTAAGTCCCGATAGTCCACACACATTCTGAACTTGTCGTCCTTCTTAGGTACGGGCACAATGTTAGCAACCCATTATGGATAGGAAGTAACAGCCAAAAATCCAGCGTTGAATTGCTTCATTACCTCAGCTTTGATCTTCTCAGACATGTCGGGCCTCATTCAGCGGACCTTTTGTTTGATCGATGGACAATCTTCTCTTGTAGGGAGACGGTGAACCACGATATCTGTATCTAGTCCCGGCATGTCTTCATAGGACCAGGCGAAGATTTCAACATATTCATTCAACAACTGTACTAAGCGCTCTTTGACACTTGGTTCCAGGTTGGCACCCACCTTAACCTCTTTCTTGTCTTCCTCTGTTCCCAAGTTGATGGTCTCTAGAAACTCTTCGTGGGGCAGAATGGCCCTTTCCTCTTGTTGCAGAAGTCTGGCTAACTCTCCCAGTATTTCACAGTCTTCGTCAACTTCGTACTCAGCATGATTGACCAAATCTTCAGAGTCACCGAAGGCTAAAGCAGAATAGTCACCCATGGAATCCGGAGTGGATGGGTACCTGCATTTTATGAGTGTGGGTGTGTGTAAGGGATAGCCATCCTTAAACAAAACAAGATGCAAAAGGAAAGAAAATGAACACAACAGTTTATAGATGAAAACGTCCAATAATTCATTAAAACATGGCATATGATAATGAAGAAAATCAAACCCTTACAAATGGACCTATATGCCCCGAGCAAGGCATAAGGTGAAAATAGTGTACGAATTGTTTAGTTATTACAGACCAAAATAGGAAATTGTTCAAAGATAAATGACTGGTTGATGAAAGTGATGAGAACGAAGTCCTTCGCTTCCCAGTTGCTTAATCCTCCTTCGACGGTCGGAAAGATCCAATCTTCAAAGTTGTCCTCTTCATCATCATCTTCTAAGGCATTAATTCCATGGTGAGTGATTTTTACGGGTGGTCCTCCAACCCTGGAGCGACGCATAGCTTTCTGGCCAACAGCAGTAAAACCTAGTCCGAACTTGTCCGTCTTGTGAGAAAACTCAGGTAGTTGCCCCTACACTGTACTCCTTCCTTCTTTGATTACAGCCTCTGCATCCTTGAGAGATGCCATCCTAGGCACATGCTTGGAAACGATAGGCACATCGACCATTGTCTTTTCAACTGCGACTTCAGGAGAAACTTCCTCAAAATGTTGGAAAGGCGTTTCTATGAATTCGCCATCCACCTCCACATAGCGGAAGGAGTTGAGGTGACTTATCATGTACTCTTCCTCGCCGTGCATCGTTATAATCTTACCCTGAACAGGATACTTTAGCATTTGGTGTAAAGAGGAGGTAACTGCCCCAGCATAGTGGATCCACGGCCTTCCCAACAAGCAAGAATATGAAGGACGGATGTCCATCACATAAAAGGTGGAGTTGAAAATTTATGTGCCCACTTTGATAGGAATGTCCACTTCACCATGAACCATCCTCTTGGACCCGTCAAAGGCCCTAACCACAATATTACTAGGTTTGAGGGTCAATCCTTCGCAGTCCAATCGGTCTAATGCTTTCTTCGGCAGCACATTCAAGGATGAACTGGTATCAACTAGGACATGGGCAAGGGTGGTTCCCCTGCATTCTACTGAGACATGTAGCGCGTCGTTGTGCTTCCTTCCTTTAGGGGTCAAATTAGCATCGGAAAAAACAAGACCATTATCAGCAGTAAGGTTGGCCACGCACTCTTGAAACTGGTCAGCCGAAGTTTCTTGAGGCACGTGTGCCGTCTTTAAAAATTTGATTAAGGCCTTAGCATGAGCCTCAGAGCAGAGTAAGAGAGCCAACATGGAGATTTTGGAATGGGTCTGCCCTAGTTGTTCCACGACGTCGTAGTCTCTCTTTTTGATTATCTTCAAGATTTCTTCCATTTCTTTCTGGGTGGTTTCGGGGATAACCATAGTATGAGCCTTCATCCTGACAGGCGCTTCTAGTATCCCCTTACCCTTATCGGTAGTATCAACGAAGGGTCTAACTTCAGGAGTATCCAATTCTTCAATTATCGAGCCTTGCACAGATGGCTTGACAGGCACAGAAGCTTTTGAGGGTCCGAAGACTGCTCGGGGGGGAACAATCTCCGGAGAGAAAATCCGTCTGCTGCGAGTTATCTTGCTTGTTCCTGCAATGTTCCCTATATCAAGGGTTTCATCATCAGAATTCTCTTGGACTGATTCAATTTGTTTGCCACCATGGTAGAAGATTTCTCCTCCGTAGTTCCATGGTATCGTCTTGTTAGATTGATACGAGACAGGCCCCGACATGGTGATTTTTAACGACACAAATTTAGGATCAGGCGTAATCTTGACAGGCATTTTGCAAGCCTTGGGAAGATTGTCGGAGATGGTTATTATTGCAATGTCATTGGTTGAAGTAACAAAGGTAGCAGGAGTAACAGGAGCGAAGGTATAAGCAGGAGTCTTTTGAAAGAGTATCTCTTGAGTATCCATCAGGCGTTGGATGCCTGATTTCAACAGTGGGCAGTCAGCTTGTATGTTTAAACAAAAGTAACAGTCCTTTCCACAGCCTGGGAATATCCCGGCTCTCATCAAATTCACTTTAATCACTGGTAACAGAGTCAAAAGGTCAGCAACATTGGTAACGTGAAGGTCTTCCATAACGGCATGAACATTATGACCGTGCTTGGGCATTGGGGCAGAAATCACATTCGGCTTTTCGGGCGCATCGAATTCTACCTCCTTGGCGTCGATCAGGTCTTGGATTTTGTTCTTAAGAGCCCAACAGTTGTTGGTATCATGCCCTACACTGTCAGAGTGGTAAGCACATTTTGCATTAGAGTGGTAATATGGAGAAGAGGTATTAGGGTTCTTTGGTGCTTCCTTCAAATTGGTAAGATTCAACTTTAGCAAATGAGGGAGTACTTGAGCCGGTGTCATGATGATTCGGGTGAATTGTTGTTGTGGCCTTTCTACCCTTTGCTGATTAGATCTTGGTTGATTGCTGCGAGGTTGATCATTTGAAGAGTTTTGGATCATCACAGCCCCTACCGTTGGTCGGCGCCCCATTCCTCCTTGGCTTTTCTGAGAATAAACAACAGAAGCTTCCTTCTTAGTTGGGAAGGTCTTCTTAACAGCGGTGGACGCAGAGGCATCTTTCTGAATCTTACCACTTTTAATGTCGGCCTCGACCCTTTCACCGGTCAGAATTAGTTCGGTGAATCCCGCAGAGGAAATCCCGATTAAATGATTGAAGAAAAGGCCATACAGGGTCCCTAAAAACATGTCAACCAGCTCTCTATCCGACAATGGTGGCTGCACCCTTCCAGCCAGATCACACCACTTCTGGGCATACTCTTTAAATCCTTCATTAGAAGCCATACCCATACTCTGTAGTTGAGTACGAGTGGGCGCTAAATCAGCGTTGTATTGGTATTGCCGGTAGAAAGCAACAGCTAAGTCTTCCCAGTTATGAACCTCCGATCTCTCGAGTTGATAGAACCAGTCCAACTGTGTACCCGACAAACTGTCTTGGAAAAAATGGACCCAAAGATCCTTATCAGATGAGTGGGGTTAGATCTTTCAGACGTAGGATCTTAGATGCATCTTTGGACATGACAGACCGTCGTACTTAGCAAATGTAGGAACTTTGAACTTGGGAAGAATAACGATCCCAGCGACCAACCCTAGTTATTCGAAATCTAAACCAGGTACCCTTTGCAACTCCATGGCTGCCAACCAATCCTCAAGATTTTTAAATTTAACATCCGCCGGGGGATATTGCTGTTCGGAGTAATCTTCGTCTTCTTCCTCTTCCTCTTCTTCTCCTTCAACTTCAGATTCAGAAGGCAATGCAGTTCCTTTTCCTTTACCAGCCCCTTCATCAGACGTTGAGGGGAACTCGAGAACTTTTCTAGCGTTGCTTTCAAACCTTCTTCCCATGATGACTACACCAGGTTTTTTCTTATTTTTCTCTTTATCTTTCTCCAACAATGCTTTAAGGTCCTCTTGACCCTTTTCTAAGGTCATGAGGAGTTGTTGGAATTGAGAATTTTGTGCTTGAAGATCCTTAACCGTCTGCTCCAAATCCATCTTGCTGAAATAAACAGCAGAAAGATGAGGAAACCTGGTGTGAAGACCTGTTTATGCATATGATGAATGGTATTTTATTCATGTAATGCATTCAAGGATTCAGAAATTCAAATTTGTTGCAAACAAAAAGAACACACGTCATATTAAGAAGAATTTTGTTAGTACATAAGTTCCCCATGGGCAAAATATTACAAAATTCTTAATGTAAAAAGATATTGCGCACCCTCTTTGGTGCGATGTAAGTGTTGAGAGTTTCCTCCTCATGAAGTCGGCGGGTAAGTTCCAAAACCTTCTTCTCACTGGCATAGAAGCTGGCTTCAAAAGTATTCCGTTCTTCTTTGAGTTGGATCCAACTCTTTTGTAATTCTTCCAATGATGTTGGCATGTCAGGATGTAGGAGGGTGTATGGAACCTCTCCCTCCATAACAGGCTCTTTGATCACGGGGAGAATGTGAGGATATGACATCATAAGATTCTGGGCGCGGGTTCGTGTCCACTTGAGATAAGGCTCGAGAGGGATGGAATTCTTGTGCCCCAGTGTATTACTATCCACTTTGTTGGGCATCCTCCAAGCTCTGATGAACCTTTGTCGAAGGCCTTGCGCATCGTTGTCAAAGTCAAAAACCAAGTCAGGAATCAACATGTCATGAGGGCCATCCCTCTGAGCATATCCAAACTGTCTTAGAGCTAAACAAGGGTTGTAGGTAATGCCTCCCCTAATGCCAAGTAGTGGGACATTATGGAACTCCCCACAACGATCAATGATGATGACATTTTCTCTGGACCGAGAACACCAATGAACATCAGAATGTGTGAGGGTCATCAACCGTTGTGACCACCTTAAACCTTGCTCATTCTTCAAAACTGATTGTGAAAGGTGAGAAATAAACCACCTTTCTAAGAGAGGAGTACAACACATGAGAACACCTCTTTTCCTCATTGTTCGTGTGTAAAATGAGTGTAAGATGTCCCCAAGCAATGTAGGCACGGGATTCCAGGATATGAAAATCTTGACAGCATTCACATCTATAAGTTGATCAGGGTTTGGGAACAAGACCAACCCATAGATGAGAAGTGCTACAATCTCCTCAAAAGCTTGTAGATCTAGAGAGTTCCAGCAGTCTTGTGCCTTCTCAAACAGAAACTTTGCCAAGAAACCCTTGACACCACTTCTGGTTTCCCAATGTCCTTTGATATCATATGGTTTCAAGTGTAATGCTTGAGCAACATCTTCAGGCTTTGGTTCTTTTTCTGTACCACTGTAGGGTAGTTGATGAAGAATAAGGATCCTCAGGAGTTGAGAAAATTCCTCCAAAGTAGGTACTAGTTGGTAATCAGGGAATGTGAAACAGTGGTGTAGGGGGTCAAAGAACTGGAAGAGAACTTTCACCATGTCTTCTTCAATGTTGGAGTTGACCAAGTTGAGAAGTCTACCATGTCTTTCACTGAAAAGAGAATTCTCTGGAATCTTGGAAGTAAGCTCCTTGAGTTAAGGAGGGATTCTCACAAGATTGACTTGAATTGTTTTCCTGCGAAGTGATTCCATGACCTACAAAACAAGAACAAAGATGAAGATCCAAACCCTTGAAATGGTTAGTGGATGCATATGATGCTTTATGATGTTCATGATGTATGCACAAGCACATGTACAAATAAGTCACACAAGATACTAGTTTCAGGCTTGCATGAAGTTTCATATGTAAGTACCCTATTGAGTTTAGTTGGCTCAACCTGTCCTATAAATAGTAACCGGGTTCTAAGGAGCTCAATATCACTAGATTATTTTCTCTGTTCATTGTTTTGGTTTAGCCACTTAACTGGCGACCAAAATATTCCAAGAAAATAACCCTCAATGAGTGTAGTATCGAGTATCTACCAACTTCGGACTGCACCAAATCCGGTCATCTCACTACCCCTAATAAAAGGCCAAGATGGTCAAGTAAGGTTCTAAGAGTTCATTAGTGCTTCATGACATCACTCAGCGGCCCCGTATTCTCTTTGATTGACTCAAAGGCTACTGGTACTCACAAATATGTCGCACTAATATAGCTATTGCTTCAACCATGTCGATATACCCTGCACAATTTCCATAACATATTGCTATTTACCTATGAATGTTTCCCAAATCCGGGTAGAGGATTTCAAGCCCAAACAAGAGAACCAAATGTAAAGCAATCAAAGCAATCAAGATAAGCATGCCAAGGTGATCTAAGCCCTAAGGTTACTCCACTTTTAAAGTACATCCCCAGCAGAGTCTCCAGTTCTATGATACGGTGGGAGAACTGACTTGAGGTTTTGTGTTTGTATTCGCAAATGTTTCGATTTAGCAAGAGTCGCCACCAACTTTTTATTTTATCCTAAGGAAAAGTCAAAAAGCATAGGAAATACCTTTGCGATGTTTTCTTGGGTTCGGGGAGTAGATTATGAAAAGGGAAGGTGCAAGCACCCTTTTCATCCATGGTTATCCATGGGCTCTTAGTTACTTGTTTAGATCACTTGCTTTGCTTTTCAATTGTTTGAAATGGTGCTTTTGTGTGTGATTTTTGAAAGATGTTTTGAAAAGAGGCCATCGTTGTGGCAACCTTTGTAATGATTCTTGTTTGAATGTATACAAAGGTGTTTTTGTCTTTTTGAAAAGTTTTTCAATGTTTGAAAGTACGGTTTTGAAATTGTGTTGTGAAGTGTGTTTGAAGATAGCAAGGATGTTTTGCAAGCTTTTGATCAAGTAACTAAGAGCTATCTACCCTACTTTACTCAAAGATCTTTCTTATGTTTTTAACCCTTTTAACAGTGTTGTTTCACCATTGTATTTGGTGAACAACCTTGTGTTAGGATGTTAAACGGGACAGGCGCGGGTCATCGTATAGACCATGATAGCAATGGTGCTAAGTATTTTTGGCAATTTTCTTGAGGGACTTGATCATTTTGTTTAGGCAACTCAGATAGCGTCATCAAGGGACTATGATCTTTTGTTTTGTTTTTGTTTTGCCAAAGTACTTAACATGCATACCATGGCCCATTTTTTGAAGGCAACAAGTGGATTGTAACCCTAGGGGTGCAAGTGTGCATTGTATTTGTTTTTTCATGCATTTTTGTCTTTGATTAGGTCAAACTATTTGTTAATTTGATTTTGGCATACAAACCCTAATTCTCTAATCATGACAGAATTGAAAACATTTAAGTGCGTAAAAATAAATCTAAGCTATTACAACTTTGATATAGGGAGGGGGGTACAATTTTGAATAGGGGATTATTTGACAATAAATTTAAACCCTAAGTTATTACAACCAAATTGAATTTACAATGCATAATATTTAAATGTACAATTATTTAAATAAGCAAAATAAATAAATGTTAAATAAAATATATTATGTAAAAAGAAATTTTTATTTGTTTATGTATGTAAAGCATTTTTAATATGAAAAAGATGTAAAGAAATAAAATAAAAAAAGTTGGTTTTATTGAATTAAGGGGTAAACCCTAATTTTCCTTAAGAAAAATAATATTATATATTATTTATATACAAAAATATATTAATATGTACAAAAATGAAATATATTGAAGAAAATGTATTTTTTAGTATAAAAAATAAAAAGGGTAATATTTTTATATTTTTATTCTAATTATTTAATACAATGAAAGTATATATATATATATATATATATATATATATATATATATATATATATATATATATATATATATATATATATATATATATATTAAGTATGTATAAAATAAAATAAAATATTTACAAAAATAAAATATATTCAAGAAAATATTTTCAGTGTGAATAAAAATAAGAAATAAAAATAAAAGTATTATTTACATTATTTTTCAAGTCTTAATAATATATAAAAAGTAATTAATATGTTTTCTATATTAGAAAAAATAAAATAAAATGCCAAATAAATATAAAAATTTACAAAAATATTTTTGGAGCATTTTTTATGTTTGAAAATAAAATATCAAAGTCAGAAATGAAATTAAAATGGAAAAATAACAAAAATACAAGAAATTGGGCCAGGGGGTGTGAAAAGCAAGCATAGGGGTGCAAAAAGTGAGAAATAGCCAGGCTCAGCCCAACTACTTCATCTTCTTCCTTGTGACAACAGAAAACGCGCGCCCTGTATCCAACTTTGAACATCCTGGAAACGTGACTTTTTGCCAAAACTCTCAACATCAAACTTGTAGAGAATTTAAATACGAATCTAACCATATAAAGCATTGAATCTAACTCTCAAAGACCAGAGAGAATTTCTCTGGCCCTAAAATCTAACCTAACTTTTCCAGCATGTTCATGGATGAAATTCTCCTAGCACACTTAATATAAATTAAAACTGAGCATATGTATGGTTTCAGGGCAATGAGTACTACATCTTTCATTCACAAACCTAAGGCTAAATGTTCCTAAATAGAGAGATAGAAATTGATGAAAAACCTATTTCAGTTGGATTCGAGTTGGTCAATGCAACAACTTTCAGTGAGGCCTGAGGTTCTTTTGAGCTTGCTTGATGTTCACTGGACCTTTCCCAATGCTTAGTTTGCCTTGAATGTCTCTGAATCAACCTCTAGAAGTCAACCTGCATAAGCTTGAAACGAAAATGGTGAACACTGTAAATGGAGTTACAGTTGGCAATGGAGGTTTGTGATAGCTTGAGTGAGTTGAATGGAAGGTATTAGAACAAGTTTGAGGCAAAACGCACGAGGCAATGTGAAGATGGAAGTGATTCTGCAGGGCCTGCCCTGTCTTGCAAGAAAATGTGGTTTTTGTGTACAAGGGTGTTTGAGGGATGAATGGCTCGTGTTTCTGGCTCACAAGGATGTGCAAAACTTGTTTGAAATGTTGGCTTAAGTTGATTATATCAGATATGCAAGTTATGTCCTTTTGGCAAGTTGACTTGTTTTGAAAGAAAAGTGTGAAGTGAAATGAGATAGGCCTGTACAGGATATCTCCAAGCATGCACAAGTTTCGTGTACCTTTGCCTAAGTTTGTGGAACTTGTTTGCTGCAAAGAAAGAGGTCCAAGGCTCAAGAGAAATAACTTTGCAAAAGTTATGCTTTATGAAAATGGAAGTGTTATCTTTATGCCCAAAATGGAATTATTCATTGTATAATGCTCCCTTGATCAGAACAATGCCTCTAACCAATGTGTTTGCATTCAATTTTTGAGTGTAAATTGGTTTAGAGACCTGTAATCAAGTACAAAGCTAGTTTGGTCAGATTTTGCAACTTGTATGAACATGTATTGGCCATGGTTACAAAGTGAGTTTTTGCCAACTTCAAGCATTCGATTCTCCCTAACCACAAAGGTGTTTGAGGAGTTCTTGGATAATTTGGAAAGCTTGCAACATGTAATATAATCCACCTTTGAAATGAAACTTAGGACTCCAAGTGTAACTATGTGAAAAATGGCCAAGAAGATGGGTCAAAATCCTGCCTAAACTAGGGCAAAATTTCTCTAAGTTAAAAGTTTTAGGGACCCTTGTTCCAAAAATCATAACTTGAGATCCAAGCTTCTTTTGAGAAAACTTTGTGAATCAAAGTTGTATACTTTGTGGAGTACTACAACTTTCATGTTGTAAGTTTTGTTTGAATCCATTTTCATCATGGTGAAAATACGGGGCAAAGTTAGGAAAAATTAAGAAAATTTCATAACTTAGAAAATTTCTAAGTTATGAAAATTTTCAATTTTAAACCCTAATTTGCAATTTTGGGTTTCTTGATGAACAAGTTTCATAATTTGAAACATCTTGATGAAAAATGACCCTTGGCACTTGATTTTGACCAAAAAGTCAAAGTTTGACTTTTCAGTGTACAGTCAAATTTTGATCAGTTGACTGAAAAATTCATCTGTCAATCCTATGCATTTGAGATCTTTTGAATTTGTTGAATAGGTCAAGATGATGCCATTGAGTCCTTGAGCCCATGGTTGATCTTGATTTGCCATTGGCTAGGTCAAACAGTCAAAAATTGCCTTTGCACAGTCAAAACCCTAAAAATGATCATTTTGCCCTTTTGATGATCTGATCAAATTTCTTGTGGAATTATGGTCCAAACTTAATCAAATGGTTCATATAAGTTCATAATGTTTATGTGGGTCAAAATTCATGAGGTTTGACTGTCAATTGGCCACAATTGACTTTTTCCCCAATACAACTGATTTCTAGGTCAACTGTCCAATTGACTGGGCAAAAATTTGATTCAAGGCTTGAAACTTGGTATGGACAAACTTATGAGTCCAACATGAAGTATGAAAGTCAATTTGGGCATTTTAGGTCAAAATATCCCTGTGCAAACTCAAACCCTAATTTCAGGTCAACAATGCAAAGAGAGGTCTTGAGCAGAGTAAACCATAGCTTGGTCTTGAGTTCCAAGAGTCTTGTGATGAGAAAATATTGATAAAATGAGAGAGAAAATTTTGGGGTACAATAGTTCTCCACCTATTATTCTCCCAGAAACTTCTCATACTCATCAGATCTCCGTTGAGATTTCTCCTAATATTGATTTTGCTGAAAAACTAGCTCAACTCAAAATTAATGTTGAGAGAAAAATGGAGAGGCTCAAGAGAAAATTTGTCTCAAGCAACTGTTTTTCCCAAGTAAAAGCCTTCTGGAGAAGGTTTGACAGGTGGATGAATGTTAAAAATCCGAAGGCTATCAACTAATATGAAAAACAAGTATGCTAAGGATGTTGAGGAAAGACGTAAAGCTCTTGAAGCTCAAGAGGCTGTAGAAATGGAAGCAACTGAGAAGGAGAAAGCAGAAAGAGGAGCTGCAGAAAAGATAGTTGTTAAAAAGGTTGAAGCAGAAAATGCAATAGGAACAGAAGAGGAAAGAGAAATAGCAGAACTCTCAGAAAATTCTAGTGTTTTCTCGCGTCTTCAAAGTTATTTTGATAATATGCAGAAAGAGCATACATCAATCAAAGAAACACTAAAAGAACAAGCTGAATTCAACAAATCTTTTCAAGGATTACTTGAAAAGCTTCTTCAGCAAAGCCAAAATTCTTCCAAATCTTAGGCATTTTTTCCTGCTTCTTATAAGTGTTGTGCCGTTTTAAAAAAAAACAAGTACTTAAGTTTGCTTAATCAATGCTCTCTTATAAGATTATTTTATGTTTTGTTATGAACTATTGTCTTTTAAACTTAGTTAGTTGTGTTTAACATGTCTCAAAAATCAATTAAGCATTTTTTTATCTTTTTTATTATGACAAAAAGTGGGAGAAAGAGTAATACTTTTAGTTAATATTAATTCTCTAAAATCCTATGATTTACATGACATTCTAACATGATACAAACTGCAAAATTACGTAGAACGTGCATGATTGTTACAAGAACATTACGAATGAAACATTTCATTCACTCTGATAAATCAAATTCTGATAAAGAACGACCATTGCTTCTAATATTCTAAGAAAGCATGGATGATCTGATAATCTTAAAGGTTAAATCAATGATGCTGATCAGATTCAAAAATGATAATAATGCTCTTAAACTCTAAAAAAATCATAAATTTATGATTTAGGAGGAGATTGTTTATCTTAGAGGGAGTTTCTAACTTAGGGGGAGTTTTCTAAACTCTTATACTATTTTTGTTTATGATTCAATCTCTTAAATCAAAAAAATAATTTATCACTTCATTTTCATAATCAGTAAAAATAAAACCAATAAAATTACAAGACAAAAACTTTGTTATTTTTCTTTAAAATTTATAAAACCTAATTCATTTCTTCTTAGGTGCACACTTTGGTACTTACATATTATTTATTCCCCTTTTTTAATCTTATTTTATTTGATCCACAAAATTGTTCCTATGTTTTAAACTTAAACACTTTTGATTGTTGTTTTATACATTATTTAAAGTTAATGATATTTTAGTTTTTAATAACAAATTTAAATAAATATTTTTATTCAATATCAATTTCGGTAGAATTGTATAATGCATTTACACTATTTACTACTACCAATTAGTTAATAAACGTTTATTTCGTGACAATTTTTTTTTCTTAACAGTGAATTAACGTTGCAAACTACCTTGTTTTTATATATAAGTAAAAAATAAGATAAATGTTGATTATAAAAATTTGTTTTGCGAATTATGATACTAATATATATAAAAGATAAATAAAGATTATGATTTACGTGATAAATTAATGTCATATTTTTTTATTTATAAGGTAAATTTCATTATTTTTAAAATTTGGTTGATTACTTACTCATCGTCTAATAATCAAATTTCACATCACTTTTTGATAATGATTTATTTAAATAAGTTAAAATATTAAAAAGATTGTATCTAAAAATATCTATAGTCAAACAAAATTCATTGATACTTAAAAATCATCTTATTTGACAAACATTTTTATATTCTATGAAAATTTTTTAATTTTAATTAATTGCTTAAAAAAAGTATATAAAATTTTATTGAAATTCATGTTTCCATTCTTTCACATGAAAATAATTTTATGAGAATAAAAAAAGTTATTATTTTCCTTAAAAGTTTTATATTTAGAAATCATTATTTTCAATGTTGTAATAAACATAAATATATTTATCTTTTATTCATGTATTTCTGAAAATCTTATTTTTAAACTTGAAATAAATATTCCGTTAATAAATATTTTAGTTTGAATTTATAAAATAAAGAAAAAAGAATATGCAGTATCAACCAATTAGAGATATATATTTAATTTTAATAAATTATATTTTTAACTTTAAAATATATGATTGGACTAAATGTATCTTAAAACATAAAGTGTATCTTAAAACTTAAATAAATAATAAATTTCAAAAAACAAAATATTTGATTCGGTAATTCACGAAAACTATGCTTTGTAAACCCCCTTATTTTCTTTACACTAGACTCTTTTCTCATTCTCCTCTCTGCCGCTGCGTATTAGGGCGTTTTTCTCTCCTTCAAGGTAAATACTCTCCGATTTCGCTTCTCATTCATGTATCAGTATCATCGTTACCATCGCGATTCCCAGGGTTTTCTCACATTTTACTGTATGTATATTTGATTACATAGAATCATTAGATATTGCTATTTTTTCGTTTCTTCATTTGCTTTTCGATTGCGATAATCTTTCTAGGGTTTCTGTGCCTGTTTATCTGTTTTTCTGAATCTAAATAGTGTGATAATCTTTTATGCTTTTGAATTTTATATTTTTACGTAGGGTCGTTAGGTATTGGTATGTTATTGTTTCTTGATTTGCTTTTCCATTTGTTATTCGATTAAGAAAACCTACCTAGAGTTTTCTGTGCATGTTTAACTGTTTTTCTGAATCAAATAGTGTGATTATTGTTTATGCTTTTGAATTGGTAGTTTTGTTTTTGTTATCAAAGTAATTATGTATGGTTATTGATATTTTCACCGAGAGTTTTCTGTTGTGATACTTGATGCATATAATCATAATAAACATAAATAAACATAAGGATTTATATAACGCTAAATATGATTGTGTTTGTTATTTGTTCATATTGCGATCTTGATATGCTGAGATGTCGTGATGTATTGTCTGATTATTGTTGTTGCGATTTTTTTTTAAATTTTCTGTTTGAATACTGATGTTTATTTTACATGCGTTGTTTTCTGTTTTGAATTTGTAGATTTTCTGTGGTTTTAAACTTTAGATCAAATGGGCAAAGAAAAGGTTCATATCAACATTGTGGTCATTGGCCATGTCGATTCTGGAAAATCAACTACCACTGGTCACTTAATTTACAAGCTTGGAGGTATTGACAAGCGTGTCATTGAGAGGTTTGAGAAAGAAGCTGCTGAGATGAACAAGCGTTCATTCAAGTATGCCTGGGTTCTTGACAAGCTCAAGGCTGAGCGTGAAAGAGGTATCACAATTGATATTGCTCTGTGGAAGTTTGAGACGACTAAGTACTACTGTACTGTCATTGATGCCCCTGGACATAGGGATTTCATTAAGAACATGATTACTGGTACTTCCCAAGCGGATTGTGCCGTTCTTATCATTGATTCCACTACTGGTGGTTTTGAGGCTGGTATTTCGAAGGATGGACAGACCCGTGAACATGCTCTCCTTGCTTTCACTCTTGGTGTCAAGCAAATGATCTGCTGCTGTAACAAGGTAAATGAGATTTTGAGTCATTTGCATATGATGTTTTTTGTAACTCATTTGTATACTTATTTCTTATTTTCTGTATTGAACAGATGGATGCCACTACTCCCAAGTACTCGAAGGCTAGGTATGATGAAATTGTGAAGGAGGTTTCATCATATTTGAAGAAGGTTGGCTATAACCCAGACAAAGTTCCATTTGTTCCCATCTCTGGTTTTGAGGGAGATAACATGATTGAGCGCTCTACCAATCTTGACTGGTACAAGGGTCCAACCCTTCTTGAGGCCCTTGACAATATCAACGAGCCTAAGAGGCCATCAGACAAGCCACTTAGGTTACCACTTCAGGATGTCTACAAGATTGGAGGAATTGGGACTGTGCCTGTGGGACGTGTTGAGACTGGTGTCATTAAACCTGGAATGGTGGTGACTTTTGCTCCTACTGGACTGGCAACTGAAGTCAAGTCTGTGGAGATGCACCATGAAGCACTCACTGAGGCCCTTCCTGGTGACAATGTTGGGTTTAATGTCAAGAATGTTGCTGTTAAGGATCTTAAGCGTGGTTATGTTGCCTCAAACTCCAAGGATGACCCAGCCAAGGAGTCTGCTAACTTTACATCTCAAGTGATCATCATGAATCACCCTGGTCAGATTGGGAATGGATATGCCCCTGTTCTTGATTGCCATACCTCCCACATTGCTGTTAAGTTTGCCGAGCTTCTTACCAAGATTGACAGGCGTTCAGGTAAAGAGATTGAAAAGGAGCCCAAATTCCTGAAGAATGGAGATGCTGGTATCATTAAGATGATTCCCACCAAGCCCATGGTTGTTGAGACATTCTCCGAATATCCTCCACTTGGCCGTTTTGCGGTCAGAGACATGCGTCAAACTGTGGCTGTTGGAGTCATCAAGGCTGTGGAGAAGAAGGAACCCAGTGGAGGAGTTAAGCCCACCAAGTCAGCTTTGAAGAAGAAGTGAACCGTGATGGATTATCTAGCCAGGAGAGTCTGTCTTCATGGCTACAATAATAAATCGTCCATGGTTCCTAGTATTTCCGTTTCGGGTTTAGTTAAATTTTTCTTTGGATTAAGTGTGAAGTCTGCCCCATCATCCCGCAGCTTTTGTTCCCAGAACTGGGTTCTAGATCGACGGTGGCATGGCTATTTCCTTTTCGTGTTTATGCTTTAACTGGTGTGTCTTGTGTGAACACTTGGATTTTATAAGCAGCCATTAGGCGATTATTTGGTTAATATGTTTCTGTTTTTTAGTCTATGGTGTTGCTGCTCTTTATCTGCTAGATAATTTTTCGCCAGCTTAAAACGTAAATGCATGTGTGGCGTTTATGTGGTAATTTCACAATGCTAGGATGATTGTTAGAATAGATCGTGTTTTTGTAATGCTTGAGAAATGATTAAGTTAAACTCATAATCTGAGTCTGTCATCCAGCTTCCACATTGCTCCTCCATTACTATCCCAGTTTGTTTATCCTGTACATAGAAACCCGATTGTAGAAAGTGTAGACGTTTGAAAGTCATAATTTTAAGAGTTGCTTATGAGCGACAATAATAGTTCTTTCCATCCATTACCCTGCATGATCCTTCCCTTCAAAACTTTCAATGTCACTTAGTGCGACTCTTGTCTTCCGTATTACTGTTAATTTATGAAAATTATTTACTACCTAACGTCTTTTATCTTAGACGGTCCTCCAATTAGTTCTGCATCCGTTTTTTAAAACACCACACCGCATTGGAGTGATTTTTTTGGTATACACATCTCCCTGCAGTTTATTTTAAATAAATAAAAAATTAAAAAAGTGACTTGTTATTTTGTCATTTATCATAGCCTTACTTAAATTATGCTTGTTACCAAGTTATATTCTCAGGGGAATGTGATCCGAGAGTTCAACTTACAAAATTTAAATTTGAGTTTTAAACAATTCATTGTTTATTAGAGTTAACAATGATTTGTACTCAATCATTTTAGTTATATTTTCAAATTTCTGAACAATCACATTTTCTTATGATAAGAAATTTTATTTACTTATATTTATAATTTTAAGGTGGCCATGATTTTCCCTATATAATATTTGAATTAGAATAAAAATTGAAAACAATTCTCGTCATTACTTTTTGAGTTGAGGAAATGCATCTTGAATGATGAGTGGTATGATAAAAAAAACTCTTAGTATTTGAAATTGTAGGGTTATAAATCATTTTTCTTCTTTCTAATCGTTAAATGACATTTTGATATAAAGGTTGTAAAAATTGGGTATTACGACTTGAGACAACGGTGACAAATTGAGACAGAAGAAAAATCAGTTTCAATTTGTCCTACAGAAGATAAATCAGTCTCGATTTTTCTTCTATCTCAATTTGCCATCGTTGTATCAGGTCGTAATACCCAGTTTTTACAACCTTTATATCGAGTTGTCATTTAGACTTTTGCACGTGTAGCGTTTTCACATCCTTTAGACCTCTTTAGGGTAAGTTATGTTTCTTCTCTCTAATCTACCATAATTAAGTTATTCTCTCTCGGTTTGTGTTTTATGTATCAGTTTGCTATTTTCGTCTTATATCGCTCGAGACAAAAGAAAAATCAATCTCGATTTGACCCACAGAAGATAAACCAGTTTGCTATTTTCGTCTTTATATCGAATTGTCATTTAGACCTTTGCACGTCGCCCTTTAGACTTCTTTTAGGGTCATAAGTCAATTTTCTTCTTTCTAATCTACCATAATTAAGATACTCTCTCTGTTTGTGTTTTATGTATCAGTTTGCTACTTTCGTCTTAGATCACTCTATCCCGTTTTCACTACCTCTCTATCAAATCTTCATTTAGACTTTTGTATGTCCTCCTCAGAGTCATAAATCACTTTTCTTCTTCTTTCTAAGATATTTGATCTTCAATAAACATTTCATGGTATTCTCACCTATTAGATTTTTTAGATTTATTATGAAACTAATATTGAATTCGTAACAAATCTTGATTTTTATTTTTTTAGAGTTCTATTGCCTTTTAAATGGTTGGGTCTAGTCATCATTTCTTAGTTCACCTCTTCCTTCTGCCTCGAATACCTCGTCTACACGATCTCCATATCAAGTAGTCTTTTAGACCTTTGTGCATTTTAGGAGTGCGTGTGGATCATGAATTGCATTGAACTAAATCATATTAAGGACCAATTCAGTTTTCAATAATCACTTTAATAAAAAAAAGTTAACCACTAAAGCAGTTAATCATTAAAGTAGTTTGTTTCAGTTCATTTTAAAACCAATTTAGAACCCTTTGTATTATACATCGATTTATAATCAGTTTACATTTATAAACTTTTTTACCAGACAATATATCTAATTTAATATAATAAAATTTATACAGAAATAAAAGTTAAACGGGCAACAAGTTGCGCCCTACTCCTTTTTGGATGGAAAAATCAATCCTCTTAAAAATTACATTTGTAGACCTATGAGACACAATATTACTATTCATAATCATTTGAACTCTATATAAAAGATCAACTGCTTATGGTGCTAGGAAACTAAAAGTGTCAAAAGCAAATGACATGAAAGCATGTTGATTATCGGAACACGCTTTCTATTGTTTGACCACCTTACTTTACATAACTTTGAGAGTTTTCTGTCTCACACTATAACCGCTAGTCCCCAGTACATACACCAGTAGAGAAACTTAAATCAAGTCCACACAAGCATGTTTCTCTCTTACCCACACACACACCATAACATTTGCTAGCCTAAGTATCAATTTCTCCTCATGTGGATTTAGTTGGTTATAAACAAATTTTTATTGCAGATGAGGACGTGCCGAAAATGACATTTCCATACCCATGAGCCCTAGGCACTTATGAATGGGCGGTGATGCCCTTTGGCTTGAAGAATGTCGGAGAAACCTATAAGAGGATAATGAGTTCAATTTTCTATGATTATATTGAAACTTTTATGCAAGTGTATATTGACAATATAGTCATTAAGTCTGCATCGGGAAATGGTAACATCGACCACCTTCGACAATCATTTAAAAGAACGAGAAAATACATACTGAAAATGAATCCTCTTAAGTGTGCTTTCTGTGTGGAGGTTGTAACACTCTTTTAAACTCCACATAAAATCACGATTAATTTAAGAATAGTTAAAAATAAAATCATCATACAAGGGTACCACACTTCATAACAAAACATCATAATTACTATCTTGCTCCGTAACACTGGTTACCACAATTATAATAACACCTCCTTATAAAATCAACACATCATTTAGAAAAGCATCGCAGCAGGATCATCATCATAATATAATACTTAACTTCTCAAAACTCATAATAGATTAGTCTCATCCCAAAGTGGAAATTAAAATCAGTTTAACAATAAAAAACCTTCATAAATTATGTCAACATAAAAAGTAACATAACATTCACAAAACAAAGTGTTCCCAACCCGATGTTACATATCAGAGAAAGACACCTCTAATTAATGGAAATCAATAAAATACTCCAAAGCTATCTTCAAGACCCCTTACAAGTTACTCCTGAGCATTTGCGCGTTATCCACGTAGAGGCAACATTCGAACAGAAAGGGTGAGTAATCACAATTCATTTTAAAATATATAAAGAAATGATTAGTAGTAACATCATCATCATATCAACACATATCATTTATAAATAAGTCATTCTCGCACTTATACGTCATAATAGTACTGATACACCTTTCGTCATGAAAACCATCATATAGTCACATAATTCTCAAATATCATCACATCTCATCAACAAAACTCATGCAAATACCACATAGAATATTAATACAACAACACCAACTCAATGCATGTGGTACCAATTTATGAACACCTAGCTCATTACCCTCCATGATCCCCACCATAGGATTGATTCCCTCTTGGAACCAGAGCACATCACAAGCGCACTCAATCCACACAATGGGATTGAGGCCCATCACAAACGGACCACCATCCAAAAATGCCATGAATGCATGATGTACAACAACGTCACTTATAAGTTCGACTACGACTAGTCAATTGCATCATCGTTCACATAACCATATTTACATAACATGTATTCATATTAAACATGCACATCATTAACACATCGTCATAGATAACATCAATCACTACACAACAACATCATATCAACTTCACAACATCATAAGTACATCCTTAAAATAGAACATCTTGGTATATCAAACAAATAATAATCCAAATTCATGAATACATAGGTTATGGAATAATACATCAAATAACTTATATTAATCTATTATAACACAGTTATGCACATCATCTTCCCAATGCTTCGAACTATGCATCAAACAGAGTCTTAAAACTCAAGTTACGACATTTCAAAAAGTTACTGCCAGACTGCTTGCCTAAGCCTCGCCCGGTGAAATGAGTGATTGGGTCCATCGTTGCTTTTCTCGCCCAACGAAGCTCTGGCAAAATCCTCATCTTATGTATTTTCCAGGAACCCTCCTTTTTCCAAAAACCCTCTCGCCTACTAGGTCGCCCGACGATGCTTGGGAGATTCGTTCGCCTGACGCAATTCTGCAACTTCCTATTGCAATTTTGCTATTGTTTCAGGCCATACCAATTTTGATTCCAGAAATCATACTCATTCCAAAATGCATTATAAACACCATATATCACATATTAACATCAAAACATTCATATACACATAATGGGATTGAATCATTGCATCTCAATATTATCGATATCACGATTTCATCATGTATTACATCACACGTTTCATCAAATCATCATACAATACATAAGCCTACATCTACCTTAACCCCTATCAATCATAATAAACCATTATTACACTCCTTACCTCAAATTCCTAGCAATTTGATTCTTCCTTCGAATTCTACAAAAATCTCCTCTTGGTTCTCTGTTCCTTAGCTCTCTCTTCAAGGTTTCTCCTAAATTTTCACGATCGTACATAATAACTCCCTTCTCTCTAATTTTCTCTATTTAAATAGTACCTTTCTATGGTTTTCCTCTTCTACCCCCACTTACTCACACACACGCACACACACACATACACACTTACCATTATGCCTTCATTCTCCTTTTCACCTTAATTTTCCATTTTATTATTATTATAATTCTAAATAATATAAACTAAAATTATTTAAATCCAAGTAATTCTAATTACCATCCAAATATCACTAATGTCCATCCACATATCATCACACATCACATAAAATCAATAATAAATTACAAATAATCGATAAAATAAAGAATTCTAGATTTAAGGGTGTTACAACTCTACCCCACTTAAGAAGTTTT
Organism: Vicia faba; assembly: GCA_948472305.1. Lineage (NCBI taxonomy): Eukaryota > Viridiplantae > Streptophyta > Magnoliopsida > Fabales > Fabaceae > Vicia > Vicia faba. Next base: position 889,564,680 of record OX451738.1, read on the forward strand.
CGTCTCCGTAAATTGCCTGAGGAGAACAGAGTCGGGTACGACTCTCTCACACGATCCTCACGCTCACACGTCAAAATCCCACCAACTGGTCCACCCCACAATACCTTCACTAAGGAAATCTCTTTACCCTGTAACTTCTTCACTTCCTTACCTTCTATCCGCACGAGTGATGCTATAATTGTCAGGTTATCTCTCACATGTACATCATTCATTTGGATTACATGCGAAGATCTGAAATGTATTTCCTCAACTTAGATACATGAAACATGTTGTGAAGATTCGCAAGCGACAATGGTAAAGTATTCTGATAGGTCACTTTACCTATATTCTTTGAAATTTGATATGGACCACCAAAACGTAGCATAAGATTTCACAACATCAGATCTCTACCAACACTAGTTACCAAAGCAACTCTCAAGAACACGTGATCTCCTTTATGGAACTTAAGTGCTTTACTCCTCTTATATGGTAACTCTTTTGACGACTATGTGAAGCTTTCATCCTTTCTTGGATCATCTTAATCTTCTCAATCGTCTCCTGTATAATCTCTGGTTCAAGCACAACACTCTTTCCTGAATCATTCCAACACAAAGGGGTCCTACACCTCTTACCGTATAATGCTTCATATGGTGTCATTCCAATACTAGCATGAAAACTGTTGTTGTACGTGAACTCAATCAAAGGAAAGTGGCCATCCCAAGCTCCCCTTGTTCTAACATACAAACCCTCAACAAATATTCTAACGATTAGATAGTCCTCTCCATCTTATCATTTTTCTGTGGATGGTAAGCATAGCTCAACTTCAACTTAGTGCCAAAATCCTTCTGTAAACCTTCCCAAAACTTTAATGTAAACCTTAGATCTCTATCCGACACAATAATCAAAGGTATACCATGTACCCTCACAATCTCTTCGATATATATCTCAGTTATCTTCTACATGGGATGATTGATCCTCATCAGTAAGAAATGATCTGATTTAGTCAATCTATCCACTATCACCCAAATCGAATCATTGCCCTTAGCAGTCTTTGGAAAACCTGACACAAAATCCATGGAAATGTTATCATATTTCCACTCCGGAATATTCAACGGATGCATCATACCCAAAGGATTATGATTCTCAATCTTCGACTTTTGACAAGTCAAACAAGCGTAAACAAATTCAATAACTTCCCTTTTCATATCGGGCCAATAAAATAATTTCTTCAAGTCCAGATACATCTTCATAGCATCGGGATGAATACTTAGACCACTTCGATGTCCCTCCTCATGAATACTCTTATTAAATTCTAGCACATCGAAACATACACCCTATCACCAAACCTCATTACACCATTTTCATCAACTCAAAATTCACCTCCATTACCTTGGTTAATTAGCAACAACCGGTCAACCAAACTCAGATCATGTTTCTGACTTCCTCTAATATCTTCAAGGATACCACTAGTCAGCTTCAACATCCCTAACTTCACACTGTTAGGAGTTTCTTCACACACTAAGCTCATATCTCTGAATTGTTTGATCAATTCTAACTCGTGCACCATAAGAATTTACATATGCAAGGAGTTTCTACTCAAAGCATCTGCCATAACATTTGCTTTACCAATATGGTAACTCAAATTAAAATCAAAATCCTTCAACAACTTAATCCACCTTCTCTACCTCATATTCAATTCCTTCTGATCGAACAAGTACTTCAAACTCTTGTGATCACTAAACACCTCAAATATGGATCCAAACAAATGATGTCTCAAAATCTTCAACACATATACCACCGCTTCCAACTCCAAGTCATGCATAGGATAATTCATGAACCTTTAGTTGTTTAGACGCGTAAGCAACAACTTGACCATTCTGCATTAGCACACCCCCAAGACCCATCTTCGAAGCATCACAATATACCAAAAAGATTCACTCAAATTAGGAAAGACATATATTGGAGCAGTCACCACTTTCTTCTTTAGTTCTACAAAACTTTCTTCACACGCAACATCCCACAAATAAGCTTGACCCTCTCGAGTCAACTGAGTCAAAGGTAATGCCAACTTAGAAAAGCCATAAATGAACCTGTGATAATAACCCACTAAACCAAGAAAACTTCGTACCTCAGTAGTAGACTTTGATGTCTCCCATTGTAACACAACATCAACCTTAGAAGGATCCATATAAATTCAACCACTTAAAATCACTTGGCCAAGGAAACTCACTTCCTTCAACCAAAAAATCATACTTTGACAATTGTGCATACAACTTATTCTATATCAACACTTTCAACATAATTCGTAAATGCTCAATATGCCATTCTTCTGATTTAGAATAGATCAAAATATCATCAATGAAGACCACTATAAACTTATCCAGATATAAATGGAAAGTTCAATTCATATTCTCCATGAAAACACTCGGTGCATTAGATACATAAAATGGCATTATAGTGTACTCGTAGAGACCATACCTTATTCTGAAAGCCGTCTTAGGAATATCATATGGTTTAACATGAATCTGATGATAACTGGACCTCAAATAAATCTTGCAGAACACAGAAGCACCTACCAATTGATCCATCAAATCATCAATCCTAGGAAGTAGATACTTATTTTTGACAGTCACCTTGTTCAACTGCTTGTAGTCCACACACAACCTCATACTACTATATTACTTCTTAACCAATAACACATGAGCACCCCACAGAGAAACACTCGATAGAACAAAATTGTTTTCAAGTAATTCTTCCAATTGTTTCTTCAATTCAAACAATTCATATGCTAACATCCTATAAGGTGCCATTGACACGAGACTCGTACCTAGTACTAGCTCTATGGCAAACTATATTTCGCACCCTGGAGGCAAATCACTAATGTCATCTGGAAACACATATGGTAATTCATAGACAACAGGTAATTCAACGCTTTCAGGTTCCCGATCAAATTCCAATGATACAAAAATTGCAAACATTAAGGCCTCATTTTCTAAGAGTCCTTCCACTTGCTTAGCAGACAAAAATATCATCTCTCCACTATCACCAAACTTAGGGAACCTCACAGTCTTATTATAACAGTTGATATGAACATATTTGAACTCCAACCAGTTCATTCCGAGGATAACATCAATTTGGTGCAAGGGTAAACACACCAAATCCATCACGAAACTATTACCAAAGATAGTTAAAAGATAACTCGAACAGACAAAAGTAGTAGTAACATGACCATTAGCAGGAGTGTCTATCACCATACTACCATTCATATAAGATAATTTCAATCCCAATATCATGTCACATTCAAGAGAAATAAATGAATGAGTAACACCAGTACCTATAATAGCAATCAACTTAACATTGTTAATAAAACAAGTACCTCGAATCAGGTTATCTTTCTTGGGAACCTATGGACCATTCAAAACAAACACTCTACCATTAGTTTGAGTAACAATCTTCTTTAACTTCTGACACTGGATACTGATGTGATCATGTTTACCACAGTTGAAACAAGTTGGACATTCATTCTTGCACTTAGAAGCATGATGACCTGTATTTCCACATTTGTAACATCTCAACAACTTAGTGTTGCTGCTATCAACATAGTGACCTTTCTCACCACACTTAAAGCACTTGACAGAAGTGGAAGCTCCTCCCCCACTTGACTTCTTCTCATATGAAACTTTATGCTTCCTCTTGTCAGCAGAAGTACTATACAGCTTACCACAATCCCGATTCTTCCTCTTCTTATCATTGTAACTCTTATAGAAAGAAGATTTGGCTCTGGTATCATGATCATAGATCCTGCACTTATTCACTAATATGAGAAACTGGTGAATCTCTTGATATCCAATTCCCTGCTTAATCTCTAGTTATAGTTGTAATACGGTGGGAGAACTGAATTTTTGGTTTCATCCAAATGTGCGGATAGCTAGGTCGCCACCGACTTTTCTTTTATCCAATAAGGAAAGAGTGAAAAGAACAGTAAAGACCTTGATAGATTTTGAGTTCGGGGGATAGGTTATGAAAAGGGAAGGTGTTAGTACCCTTTTCATCCGTAGTTATCTACGGGATCTTAATCGCTTAGCTCACTTTGAAAATTTGCTTTTTTGTGTGTTTGAAAATATTTTGAAAGTTTGCCAATGTAAGATGAACTTTGTAATAACTCTTTTATCGGTCCTCAAGAATGTATACAAAGCGTTTGTTTGAAAATATCTTTGAAAGTGTGATGTGGAAAAGTGTTTTGTTTTTGTGAGCAAGCAATTAAAAGTTCTACCCACTCAAGTTCATTCTTATACTTTTCCTTCTTCTTTAGATAATGTCATCCGTACCATTAGTTAGTAGGAAGCCCTATCTTTGGATGTGACGGGACAGACAAAGGTCATCATACGGTCATTGAAGACAACTTGTAAGGACACTTTAACAATTTTAGTAAGAGACTAAATCATTTATTGAAAGGCAACGTCGAAAGGGTCATCGAGGGACTATGATCTTTTATTCGAGGGACTTTGCTAAAGCGTACCTACTTTCGAGGGACATGACCGTTTTATTCCAAAGGAAACAAGAGAGGCTACCCTAAAGGTGCAAGTGTGTGAGTGTGTTTATTTCATTTATTTATCTTGAGATTTAGGGTTTTCTATCGTTCATTTTTATCTTTCCATACAAACCCCAATTACTAAGCAGTAATAGCAAGTATAAAAAAACATTAAAGTGCGGAAAGTAAAGTTCCTACGTTATTACATGGCTTTAGGGAAGATACATAATAGAGGTGTGAAGAATAAACCTAACTATTACATCCCGAAAACAGTTACAATAATGAAAAAGAAAGCGGGAAATCTAGGCTATTACAATTGTGAAACCTATACAATTTATCTAAGAAAATAAAATAAGAAGGAAAGAAATGTTTTTTTAGTAATTTTTTTATGAAAAGATTTATGATAATTAAGTAACCCTAAAAACCTAATTAATTTTAATTAATAAAAAAAATTAATTAAAAAAAGTTAATTAAAAAACTAAAAACCTAATTAATTAGGGTTTACAAAAAAAGGTTTTGTTTTTTAGGTTTGTTAAAAATTAAAAAAAAAAGATTTAAGTTTTCCAAAAAAATATAGGGGAAGAAAAACCAATGAGAATAGGGTTAGAAACCAGAAAATTTAAAAATGCCAGGGGTGGATGTTGAACCCACGCCCTTAGCCTCATGTACTGCAAGGTTTACCACCACGCCAAGTATGCATTAGTGTTAGCAAAATGCGCGTTATTCAAAACGTAATTAACCTGCAAGGATTAAGAAAACATGAAAAATAAAATGACAAAAGCAGGGATCGAACCCACGCTTTCTTGTATAAATTCCTTATCACACGCGCGCTTGCCACTTGGGTGGAAGTTTCATCCGGTACCTAAGTGAAAACAATTAAACAAATAATAAACAAAAATCATTAGGCAGGAGAAGCGTCAGAGCCCTAGATTCAGTCGTCTTCTTCGGCGAGCTGGTTCTTCGTTCCTGCAAAATAAGAAGAGTTAGTGGTTCAATGATACCCTACCCCTTAATTTGGGCCTTGTGATTTCAATGGAACCCTTAGTTTTGGCTAATTCCTGCTGTATTATGAGATACGACGAAAATAATGTCGCACGGTGCAATCATGGCCAAACACGATTCAACCATTATGGAGGTCATGCGAGGGGTTGTTATACCTTAGAAACATATTAGTATTGTTACTATGCATTATGCAAAGAAAACAAAAATATAAATTCATGCAAGAATGGAAAAATGGTGATGCATGGATGTGCGTTTTAAGCCCTTTGGATCTTCAAGATTGATCAATTATTACCCTACAAGTTCCCTGGAGTGGAATGGGATGGTTGACTTGCGTGAAAAGAGGCTGTACTAGGGTTTACAATAGTTTTGATAATTTTTGAAGTTTTGGGAAAGGTTTCTTGTGCAAAGTTTTAGTATCATCCCTTGTTTGAAATAGTGAGAATATATAGAGCTTGAATTAGGTTAAACAAGAGTGGGCTTCGGCCTTTGTAAGAAAGCCTTTTATTTTATTTCATTTATTTTGAATAAGTTCATAGGTTCATATTGAGGCCTATACCACGCACGGACCTTGAAACACAAGCCCACTAGCCCAAAACTTCATGTTTGGTCACTTTAGGTTTCATGCATTTTCTCAAAATTTCCCAACTTGCACCAATCATAACTCTCAAAATTTTTATCATATGAAAGTGAACTTAGACTTTTTTGAAAGTTAAATATGTCCTCTAACATCTCTTTGTTGGTCATTTTTCCATCTGAATACTTTTTCTTAATATAAATTGCTTTGACAAAAAATGTCTTTTTGTTGACTTTTGAAATGACCTATAATGTTTTGGCCCATATCTCTCAAATGAAGAATTTTTTGGACTTGAGCTTAGAGAGACAAAGATGTTGAGAATTGAATTTCCTTAAAAATGAGCTTTGGTTGAGAAAAATTTGATGAAGCATGTGAAAGTTATGTTTGGTCAAAGTTCAGTTGACTTCTCCTTAAGAAAACCCTAATTTAGTAACTTTTGACTTTTGATGAATTAGGAGTTTTCTTGGTGAATCATGATCAACCCTTGATCAAATGATGAATGTAACTTCAAAATATTAATTTTGACTAAAAATCTTGAAGTTTTATTGTAAATTTGTCAAAGTTGACTTTTTGCCCAACACAGTTGATTTTCAATCATCTGAGTAATTGACTGAGCAAACTTTTAATGTAAGGCCTGAGATTTGGCATGAGAATTCTTAGAGACATTTGATAAACCATGAAATCCACTTGAGGCCTTAGAAACCAAATCTTCCTTGAGAAAATTGAAACCCTAGTTGTAGGTCAAATGCTTAGAAGACGAGTTTGTCTGATCAATTCTTGAGCATGAGCAACCTTGAGCAATTGAGAACCCTAGGAGCATGTCTTAAATAAAAATTGGAGGGAAAATTTTGGGGTACAATAGCTTCCCCTGTTCAATCCTCTTAAGCCTGGAGAGTTAGATTGGCATGTCTGCCATTCGTGATCTGAAGATGGAAGAGGATTGAACACTTAAGTGCCCAGAAATTTGCACTCGCATGTGCATAGAGTAATACTTGGTTGATAATATTGCTTGAATTGGATTAAATATGCCATTCGGAAAGATGACAGAGTGTCGTCAGAGATGGGCTTATAGATGCCATCAGAAGTAACTGTTGATAAGAGTATCTGAATGAGTCTACGTTCGCTGTATTTGAAGAATGTTTTTCAGAATAAATATATGAGGAAAATGCTTGTCAGATTTGGTCTATAAGGGAAATGCTTATCAGATTTGGTCTCTGAGGGAAATTCTTGTCATATTTAGTCTCTGAGGGAAATGCTTGTCAGATTTGGTCTCTGAGGGGGAATGCTTGTCAGATTTAGTCTCTGAGGGAAATGTTGCTAGGTTTAATCTCTGAAGGAAATCATCTGGTCATGTAGATAGTTACCCTATCCGGTTTCGGGAATTGATCCACAATCTGTTTTTTTGTTGGTAAACCCGTCCTGTTTTGGGAATTCATACCACCTGGTCATATAGATAGTTTCCCTGTCCTGTTTCGAGAATTAATCATTGCATGGTTATATAGATAGTTGCCCCGTCCTATTTCGGGAATTAATCTGGGACCTGCTTTTTGTTGGTAAACTCGTCCTGTTTCAAGAATTCATACCTCCTGGTCGTATAGATAGTTGCCCCGTCTTGTTTCGAGAATTAATCTCTGACCTATTTGAAAATTGCTGATGATATTTGTCTATTTACGGACTAACCTGAAAGAAACAAAGTCAGTTTTATGCAATGTCATGGTGTAAGTAATGCATTGCATAGTTATGCTCTCAAAATAAATAAGAATGTTATATGAATTTCGTATTCATATGCTATGATGTTTTGTAGATAATGTATTGATGTAAGATGTTGTTAACGACAACGGTAGCTTCGTATAACATCTTTGGCTGAGAAAATAAATTCCCGACTGTTGCCGGGGATGAATAATATGAATCTTCAATCTTGTTTAGAATGTCTACGCTGGGGGATTCCTAATTTCCGTTTGAGGATACTCCACTGGGGATGTTCGACTTCTTCTTAGGGATAGAAAAATTCTAGGAAAATTGGTTGTTCATCATTCTCTTGAAGGATTTGATTCTTATGTATGCTGACTGGGGATAAAAGAGATGGAAACTCCTCTGATGTATGGATGTCAACTCTTCTGGGGAGGACAAAGTTGAATGACATCTGACCTGGGAAGAATATCCTGTCGGGGAACTGCAAGAATCAGAGTAGTAACCTTTGTTTGGGAAATAAACCCTATTGGGGAAATAAACTCTGCTGGGGAAATAAACCCTACTAGGGAAATAAACTCTGTTGAAGAAGAGAATACTGTCAGGGATTTTACAGTGTTGAATAAATAAACTCCGGTGGAGAATTAAATTCCTATAAGCTGTGCTGAGGGAATAATTTCTGATGGGAATTGGAATCTCATGGGCTGTGCGAAGGAAGTTTCCATCGTATGCTAGGGAAATGATCAGACTTCCTTATACGCTAGGGGACCTACTGGGGGAGATGATCATGTAAACTGCTGAAAGATGCCTCAATTTTTGTCTAAAGGCATATTAGACTCGCTTGGGAATATATCTCTGTCGAGGATGAGTTTGCAAAGGTAGCTCTGCGGGATTCCTCTATGGGGATTTATGGACGACTTAAACGTTATCCCAACTCTTAGAGTCTTTAGTAAATGCTAACCCAATTTTTATGCACGTATTTGTTAACAATGATCATATTCATATGCATATGTTCACTCAATTTAGTCATTGGAAGTTTTTACAAACGAAATAGAGATCCTAGTAAGAAGAAGTCATCGTAAAAATGAAGAAAGTACAAAGAAAAACAAAGAAAAACAGTTATGTGGAAACAATCCCATTAGGTTTCAACTCTGCTATTGCCCTTAGTCTTCAAGCATCTCATCCCTTGTTGTCGAAAGAAGTTGACTGAATTGATCTGTACCATTTGAACTTGACATTGATAGCAAGCTTGTTGTAAGTGGAGGATCCAATGGGACATAGTTGTACACTTTAATCCCTAACTTTTTCCTGGACCTCTCTTTTGAGTTTTCAGTCCACCGAGATACCCTTTTTTGCCCAAGCCTCCCCTTCAGGTTTTCGACTTGCCGGGTATGCAATATATATATATATATATATATATATATATATATATATATATATATATATATATATATATATATATATATATATCCCTAATTTTTCCCTGAACCCTTTTGGTTCGCCGGGATGCCCTTATTTTTTCATAGGCCGATCAATCTAGCAGGTCTATTTTATGCGTAATGTTTTTTGACAATGTTTGCATTCACAGGGTGTAGAAAATCTTCACAGTCCATGGTGGTAAGTATCATTGCACCGCCAAAAAATATCTTCTTAATCACGAATGGCCCTTCGTATGTGGGAGTCCATTTGCCCCTAGGATCACCTTGTGGTAGGATGATGTTTTTTATTACCAAGTCACCATCCTGGTATACCCGATGTTTGAATTTCTTGTTAAAGGTTTTGATCATGCATTTTAGTACATCTGACCATGACAAATAGCCATAAGCCTCTTTTCGTCAATCAAGTTTATATGGTCAAGCCGGGTCTGAATCCTCTCGTGTTTGTCTATACCTGCGTCTTTCATAATCCTTAGAGAAGGAATCTAGACTTCGACTGGTAAGACAACTTCTATACCGTAGACTAGAGAGAATGGGGTTGCCCTAGTTGATGTACATACTGAAGTGCAATAACCATGAAGAGCAAATGGTAACATATCATGCCAATATTTGTACGTAACTTTCATCTTCTGCAAGATATTCTTGATATTCTTGTTGGCGGCTTTCACTGCACCATTCATCTTCGGTCGATACAATGAAGAATTGTAGTGTTTAATCCTGAATTGCATGCATAGTTCCATGATCATAGTATTGTTAAGATTGGTACCATTGTCTGTGATGATCCTTTAGGGGATGTCATACCGATATATAAGGTTATATTTAACGAACCGAGCCACAACATTCTTGGTAACAGAGGCAAATGATACTGCTTCAACCCACTTCGTGAAGTAATCAATAACGACCAGGATGAAATGATGCCAATTAGAAGCTGTAGGCTTAATCTCTCCAATCATATCCATTCCCCCATTGTAAACGGCCAAAGAGCAGTCAAGACATTTAGAGGAACCAGAGGCACATGTACTTTGTCAGCATAAATCTGGCATATATGATAGGTTTTGGAATGATGATGGCAATCAGTTTCCATAGTTGACCAATAATAACCCACTCTTAGAATTTTCTTAGCCATCGTGTGCCCACTGGAGTGAGTACTAAATATTCCTTCATGCATATCTTCCATAATCTTCTCCACTTCCTTCTTGTCTATACAACGAAGCAAAGTTGAATCATGATTGCGTTTGTGCAAAATTCCATTCCTCAGAAGGAACTTGGCAGAGAACCTCCATAGAAATTTCTTGTCATTGATTGATTCCCCCTCGGGGTACTCTTGATCCTCGAGGTATCTTTTTACTTCATGAAACCAAGGCTTTTCTTCTACTCCATCAGTGTCAACTTCATAACAATGTGTTGGTTCATCTAGCCTCTCAATGGTAATTCGAGGAGCTTCGTTGTCCCATCTGACTTTGAACATATATAACGTGGTAGCTAATGCGTCTGCCAATTGATTCTATTCTCGTGGAATATGTTCGAAAGTGAATTCCTCAAAGTACGAAACTAATGTCAACATATGCTATTGATAAGGAATGCAATTTGGATGCTTCGTGTCCCATTCTCCCTTAATCTGACTGGTTACTAGGGATGATTCCCCGTATACATTCAAGAACTTGATTCTCATATCAATGGCAGCCTTGATACCCATGATGCACACTTCGTATTCGGCCATGTTGTTGGTACAGTCAAAACATAATCTGGAGGTGAAGCACATATGGAAACCCTTGGGAGAGATGATCACGACACTAATTCCATTACCAAGTGCATTGGAAGCTCCATCAAAAACCATAGTCCATCAGGATCCTGGCTCATGTCCTTCATATGGTCCAGGTTCTTCATAATCTATAACTATCATGATATTCTCACCCGGGAACTCTAAATTCATAGATTGATAGTCATCTACAGCTTGTTGAGCCAAATTATATGCCAATACACTTCCTTTGATTGCCTTATGAGGGCTTACTAAATGTCGGATTCTGTTAAGACCATTTTCCATCTGGCTATCCTTCCGGAGAGAGCGGGTTTCTCGAATATGTATTTTATGGGATCCATAGTATAAGTCAACATATACTGCCTTAGTCGGCGAACAGCCATTCCAAAGTGCAACAAGTTTTCTCGAGCAGTGAGTATCTTGTTCTACATTCGGTAAACCTTTTTCTAAGGTAGTATATTGTATGCTCTTTTCGACCAGACTCGTCATATTTCCTCAATACACACCCCATTGAGTTCTCTAACATGTTTAGGTACATGATCAGAGATCTTCCTTCAACTGGTGGCATCAGAATTGGAGGTTCCTGGAGGTAATCCTTGATTTTGTTGAAATCTATCTGACAATTGTCGTTCCACTTTACTACTTGATCTTTCTTCAACAACTTGAAGATCGGCTCACAAGTAGTGGTCAAATGAGAAATAAATCTGGAAATATAGTTTAATCGTCCTAGGAAACCTCTGACTCCCTTCTCAGTACGAGGAGCTGGCATTTCTTGAATGACTTTAACCTTGGCAGGATTAACTTCAATACCTTTACCACTGACAATGAAACCTAGGAGTTTACCAGATCATACCACAAAGGTGAACTTGTTTGGATTCAACCTCAACTTGTATTTCTTAAACCTCTCAAACAGCTTGTGCATGTGATCAAGATATTCTTCTTCAGTCTGTGTAATACGGTGGCATAATTGAATTGGGTGTTTTTCATTTTATCACAATTGTTGCGGATAGCAAGAGTCGCCACCAACTTTTCTTTTATCTAATAAAGGAAAGGGCGAAAAGAACAGGAAAGACCTTTTGAGAATTTTCTTGAGTTCGGGGGTGGGGGGAGGTAGGTTATAAAAAGGGAAGGTGTTAACACCCTTTTCATCTGTAGTTATCTACGGGCTCCGTAGTTATCTACGGGCTCTTAATTGCTTGATCACTTTAAAATTCTTTGTGTTTGTTTAAGTTTGAAAATAATTTGAAAAACGCCCAAGTTTTATAAACTTTGTAATGACTCTCGTATCGTTGAGAATGTATACAAAGCGTTGGTTTTGAAAATACTTATTGAAAGGGAATGTTTGAAAAGATGTTTTGGAAATGCCAATGTAAGGCAATTTTGTAATGATTCTCGTATCGTTGAGAATGTATACAAAATGTTTGTTTGAAAAGTGTTTTTGAAAGTGTGAGGGATAAGTGGTTTTTGTTTGTGAGCAAGCAATTACGAGAAATCTACCTACTCAAAAAATTCTTTGTTATTTTCCTCCTCCTTTAGATAGTGCTATTTACCATTGGTTGGTAAGGAGCCATATCATTGGATGTGAGAGACAGGCATGGGTTGTCGTACAGTCATAGAAGGCAACTTGTAAGATGTCTTAGCAATTTATCGTAAGGGACTCAGATCATTTACCGAAGGCAACCTTTGAAGGATCATCGATGGACTATGATCTTTTAATTGAGGGTCTTTTTCTAAAATCATCTCACGTTCGAGGGACATGACTGTTTTTATCCGAGGCAACAAGTATGGGTTACCCTTAGAGATGCATATGTGCAAGGTATTTTGATTTCAAGTATTTATCTTTGGATTAGGGTTTTGCTAAGTTTGATTTTAAGTCTTTCCATATAAACCCTAGTTACTAGCAATAATATGAAAAGCGATAAATTGCAGAATTTAAATGTCCTATGCTATTACAACATTTTGGGAATGGGGGATACAATTTGTGAATATGGGGATGAAAGAAATAAAGCCCTAATTACTATTACAAACTATTTAATATGAATGGCAATAATCATACACAAAATATAAAGATGAAGAAGAAAAGGAATTGTTGTGTTTAGGGTCTTTGATGGAAAAGGTTTAAAAGTTAACCTAATCAAAACTAACTAATTTAAATTACAAAAGAAATTAATTAATTTTAATTTACAAGAGATATTAATTATTTAATCGATACATAAAATCCAAGTTCATTAAGTTTAAGAAGAAAAATAGAACCTAGGTCTAAATAATTTGTTTAGAAAATAATTTTAAAGGTTGATGTTAATTTGGAAAGAATATTTTAAAGTATAGAAAATGAACAAACCCTAATTCTAAATATTAACAAAAATAGAAGAAGTGTTCAAATTAAAATAATTAATAATTTAATTATTTAAGAAAATATATTTTCAATTTTTATGGTTAAATAAAATAAATAAATAAATACAATATAGAAAAAAAAATATAAAGAATATAAAAGTTTTTGGCTGGGTGTCAAAAAAAGTGAAATGGAGGTTAAAAAAGAAAATGGGACGCTAGGCCCGAAAAGATATTTTTCTTCAAGTCAGAAAAAAAATAAAACAAAATGGGCCTGGTTGTGTTAGTAAAAAGGAAGTATGATGAAGTAAAAATAAAAAAAAATGAAAAGCCCAAGTCTAGAGGGCCCAAGCGCTATTATTGTGATCAAGTGTAGCTGACTTTTGAAGGTCCATGATGCACTTGTGAGCCTGGAGCATGGGATTGGATAGCTAGCAGGTCTGATGGCATTAGTGTGAAGCATATGATAGGAGCACATGGCCTCTTTATACTGAATATGCAAGGAAAACATAAAAAAAATACAAAAGGGTACCACTGGGGCTCAAACCCAGGTCTCTCCATACCAATGCCTTATACGGGCATGCTCTGCCACTGGGGTGGCTTGTACATCCGGTTATGAAACATGTTGCAATAAATTTAAAATAAACCAAGTCCTAAATGTGTCATCTTCTTCTTCCTCGCGCCAGAAGCCATGAGCAACATTTTTGAATTTTGTAACTTTCTTATTTCTCAACTAAATTGGAAAATGTAAACATGAAAGTTGCTTGAAATTTAACCATGATTCCAAATATGTAAATCACTTAAGCTAACAATCAAAGATGAGCATGAATTTTATCTGGTACCAAATTAAACCTAATTTTTCCCTATAAGTTCAACTTCAAAATTCTCTACGCTCAGGCAAGATAAATGAAAACTAAGGGCATGGTTAGCTTCAGGGCTGTGATGTCTACATTTTATCTTTTAAAGTCAAAGGCAAATGATGCTTATATAAGGATTTGAAGGTTCAAAAAACGTACCTTGAAAATGGAAATCGTGTTTGTAGTTTGAGCACTTCTTGATGTGTTATGATTCTCTGAATAGCTTCAATGGACTCCTAGAAAGCTAATGCAAAGCTTATTTTGGATTGCGAGTGGCTGAATCTCCTTGTAGAAGTCAATGTGCGGCTGACTGGTTTTGGAAATAGAGGATGGTGATGGAGGTGTTACAGTTGTGTAACAGGGTCCTGGATCATTTTAAATGATGTATGGAAGCTTTGTGTTTTAATTTGAGTGAGAATGTACGAGTGAAATGTGAGTTTGGAATTCCAAGTCAGAAATGGCACAAAAATGGAGTTTGTGTGCAAATTCTAATTTGAGGGAGTTCGAGGGAGTTTTTGGGCTTGTGAATTCGTGTCCTAACTTGTAAACAATGTCTCTATTTATAGGAAAAGATTTGAGGGAAATATAGCATCAGGTTTGCAAGTTGTAGGGTTATGGCTACATGACTTGTTTTTGAAGCAAGCTTTGACAAACACTGTTCCAAGGCATGGTACAAGACTATATAGAGTGGTTAGAAGCTTTAAACATGTTTATCTGACTTTGTATGTTGAGTGTGTGCAGAGAGAACAAGTTAGAGGCTCAATACAAGTTGACTTTGTGATTAAAGCAACTTTACAAGAATGGAATGGTAACTTTGTGCCATAAATGGAAAAATCATGTGGACAATGGCTTAATCACTTGGATCATACCTAAATAAAACGTTTAAAAATTAAATTAAGGAGTGATTGGCAAGTTAGAAGCCTGCAAAGCAAGATTCATGCAGCATGGCTTGGGATTTGATTAAGTATTCATCATCAAGATGACTTGTAATTCAAGAATGGATGCTCAACTTCTTCTCTTTGATTCTCCTAGCTCAAGCATGATCTCTTCAAGTTCTTGGACATTTTAGAAAGCTTGAAACATTGTATACAACCTTCATGTTTACCACTTTGGATAAAACATCTTGGAACTAGGTGAAAATTGGTCAAGAAGTTAGGTCAAAAATCTGCCTAAACTTGCTAAAATTTTCACTATGTGTTTTATGAAAAATGTCATGACTTCATGAGCTTATCTTCAAATATAAGCATTTTTTGGACATCAACCATTTAATACAAAGTTGTAGAGTTCATCAAGATCTACAACTTTCATGTTGAAAGTTTCCCTTGAATCATCTTGCATATTGGTGAAAAAATGTCATGAAGTAATGAATTTATCAAGTATAAAAACACTTAGAAAATTTTCAAAGTATTAAAAACTTTGACTTTTTGTGGAATTTCTTGACTTTCTTGATTCTTGATGATAAAGTTTGATACTTTTGAGTATCTTGATCTTTGAAATTCAATCTTGATCAAAAAGTCAAAGTTTGACTTTTTGTGTATCAGTTGACTTTTCATCAGTTGATCCAAAATTCAACTATCAATCCATTGATCTTGAGAAGTGATTTGAGCCATGAAATTAGGTTAACATGTTATGTTTGAGTCCTTGATATTATTCTTCAAGCCATTAAGTCATGTACTAGGTCAAAAGTTAATGACCAGTCATCCTCAGTCAAAATCCTAATTTTGACCATTTTGCACCTTTGATGATTTGGATGTTTTTGTTTTGAGGAATTGTGATCAACAATTGATCAATTGATGGATATGACTTCAAAATTTTTATGTTGGCCAAAAATTATGAAGTTTGATTGTATATTGACCATAATTGACTTTTTACCCAATGCAACTGATTTTCAGTCATCTGAGCAAGAAAATTTGTGGTGCAAGACTTGAAACTTAGTATGAGCAATATTAGAGACCTATAATGAACCATTAAAGTCATTTGAGGCAACAAAATTTCAATTTTCCTTGAGAAAAACAAAACCCTAATTTGGAGGCTCAGTGCTTAGTAGGTGAACTTATCTGATCAAATTCATGGAACTTCTTGAGCATTTGAGATCTTTTGTGAGAAGTGTCTTGAGAATAGAGAGGGAAAATTTTAGGGTACAACAGTCTGAGATCTGGCTATCATGTCATCAACATAAACCTCTATCTCATGATGGATCATGTCATGGAACAAAGCTGCCATAACACGCTGACATATCGCGCCAACGTTCTTTAAACTGAAAGGCATAACCTTCTAACAAAAAGTGCCCCACTGAGTGACAAAGGTATTTTTCTCCATGTATTCAGGTGCCATCTTGATATGATTATAACCAGAGAAACCATCTGTGAAGGAAAATGCTTTGTGCTGAGCGGTGTTATCAACTAGAACATCAATATGTGGAAGCCGAAAGTCATTTTGGGGCTTGCCCTATTCAGATCCATGTAGTCTACACATATACGCACCTTGCCATCCTTATTTGTTACTGGAACCAAATTTGCAACCTGTTCTACCCCATAATTTTCCCTCCCATTTTTTATTCAAGATGCTCTCCTAGGGTTTCTCAAATACTCAAAATGGCTCAGCATTTGATCAGACAGATTCTCTATTTCTTAAGTCAAAATTGAGTTTCCAAAGTTTCAAATGGTCTTCATGGTTCTTCATGTATTCTCAAGGATGTTCGTGCCAAGTTTCAAACCTCGCATTGCAAGTTTTCTCCGTCGATAGTTCATATGACCGAAAATCAACTGTATTGATTAAAAGTCGACCTTTTCAAGATCAAATTCAAACAATTGTAACTTCTTTATTATTCAATATTTTTGAGTGATTCTTTTTGCGTATGGCTCTCATTGACGTCATCTCCAATTTCACTTTACAAGTCAAGAGCTGATTACGTGCGAATGATCACTAGAAAATTCAAATACTTTAGAGGTCATTTTGCAAATTTGACCTAATCACAAGAAACTCTTGTCCAATTTTCGAGGTTCATAACTTCTTCAATTCTCAATGTCATGAGGCGATTCTTTTTATGAGGTGTCACGAATAGCGTTGTCTATGAGATTACTTCAAAGATCGAGGTTAAATTATGCTTGGTTCAATTCATGTCATAGACGTTTCTCAAAGGATGTTTGGTTCTTATTTTGAGATAATTCATGAAACTAGAGTTCTAGTTCAATGATTCATTGATTTCTTGTCGCTTACTTCAAGTCATTTGCAACATTTGGGATCATTAGATTAAGGTGGATTGTTTATTAAATCTCTTAAAGGTGCGATTTGTATTATTGGCTCGTATTGCAAGTTACCGCGAATTAACAATGAGGGTTTTAAAGAAGAAGATTTGAGAAACAATTCGAGTAATTCTTTTTTTTTCCTTTTCAAATCAGTTTAAGTGTGCGAGGCGCAATTCATTCATAATTATTTTTATTTTGGATTCAAGATATACAAAAGAACTAATTTCTCATGATGCAAATTTGCTCAACTTTGAAGATCAATACATGAAATTTATTTGGATCTCTAATACAAATGCAAGATTAAAGTCTTAAGGCTTGCATTATTGTTCCTTCATCATTCAACAAATACATTCAAGTACCAATCAATTCTTTTCCAAATTCAAGTGGAAGTTTCCATTTTCAATCAAGATTCAAGAATTGTTTGATTTCCATACAACCAATTCATCATTCATAAAATTCATTCAAGTTTTGTGTTCAAGTTACATTTTTGGGACAATTTACAAAAGGGATTACAATGCGAAATACGAACTACAATTGTTTTGTTTACAAAAAAGAAATGATTCTTCTTCTTCAAGTATCTTTGATACGTCTTCAAGTAACTCGTCCTCCTTTCTCGCCATGAATCTTCTTCATCTTTCAACCTCACTTTGGCCGTCCAATCCTCATGTTCATGAAATAAGAAAAAGGAAAAAGTTAGCAAACATCAACATGTGAAAAATTCCAAACAAGAATTAGTTGTTAAAAGAAATTTGCATTTCATCATTAGGGTTTGCATTTGGAATCAGAAATTCAAAAGGGGTTTTCGACATATGCTATCTTCTCCTATTTTGTAAATCACAAAAGTCTACGTTTTGGTTCACAAAAAGGGAAAATAAATTTGGAACAATTTCATTGAAAAAGAAGCATCAAAACAGTCCCAACTGGCAAGCACAATAGCTAGGAAAACAAGAAAGCAAATACACAAAAACAGTTGCAAGTCAAAGCTGCCAAACCACAGCAAAGCATATATAAAACAAGAAAAATAGCCCACTACAATCAAACCAAAACAACAAGCAGCAACAAATAACACAGAAGCAGCAGCCCGCAGCGACTTTAAGATAGCAGCAGGCTGCTAAAATAACAAAAATGGAAAGACCTGCAACAAAACAAAACAACGCAGCAAAACTGCAACACAGCAGGCCAAGCAAGGCAGCATGGGAACATATAATGACAAGCCAAGGCAGCAGCAATTCATGAAAAATTCAAGCTATCAAATAGCTCATCAAACCCTATGCCTCATCATTTTCCTAATATTGCAAACCCTTCCGAAATTTCAAAGAAAAGCAAAATAGTCCAAACAGCCTGCACAACTTACAAATTACCCTACAAATTACTCTTCCTAATTTTGCATCATTGAAAGACAAAAAGGAAAAGAGACAGGTTTAGAGAGATATCACCTAACCCAAAATAGTCCAAACAACCTGCACAACCTACAAATTACCCTACTACAGCCTGCTAGCAATGCTGAAAGATTAGTCCAACACCTGCTATGTTATGCTGCCCATAACAGTACAAACCTATCCAAAAATACATCAAAATAGCCCAAAACAAACTGCATCGTAAAAGGCCGCAAAATAGTTAACCAAAATATTCAAAACTCATCAAAAATTTCCCTCCATTTTCCTACTACCTCCCCTATATAACATAAGCTAACAACAAAATATTTGGGAGGACTCATCCCAAATTTCACAGAAAATTACAAAGAAAACATCCAAAACCAACAGTGAGAACAATACACAAAAACACTCCAATAACCTTCAATCTGTCTCCTCATCAACTCACCCAAAAAATAAATTTCTTTCAACCCTCAATAACCATACAATATACTCCTATCTAAAAAAAAACTTGTTAAAACCTCACCTTAAACCTCTCCATGCAGAACCTACACAAATTGATTTCCCAAAAAATCTGCTGTAACTTGTAACAACAGTTTGACAGCATCACAAATCTGCATCAATCTCACAACAGGCCTGCAATATGCAATTACAACACCGAAAACCATACTCCATCAAACCCAAACCTACACCTATCAACCATCAACAATTTTCACACGAAAAATCCCACAGAATGAACAGAAGAAATTGCTCAGCTCAACAAACAAAACTCCTTCACTAACCTACTGCCAATCCTTCCCTAAACCTTTATCAGTTCAGAACCTCACAAAATCCCCAGCCTTGCTATTTCTATACACTTGCAACTAAGCAGCGATTTTGCACACTCAAGCTTCACCTGCAAAAGGATATAAACATAAAACACAACAAACTTAACATCTCACTGACAACATACTTCATGCCAACAATCTGCAGAGAGAAATCAGTGAAATAAAAAAGTAAAGAGCAGACAAAAGAGGGAAGATAAATTCAAATACCTAAACTTTTCGCCAACATCAGAACTGTCACACTAGCTTCGACCTCGTAAGTATTTCTTCTCGAATTTCTTATTACTATTGTAATCTCCTTGTTGTGTTGATGCTTACCCATACGCTAATTGCTCAATACTGCACATAGTTCTCATTTAGATTGACTTGTCGGGAGTTAGGGTTTGAACTTTGAACTGAAACTGTTTGTTGAATTTCAAAATCAGATTCGTGATGAGATAGTAAGAACGTAAGTGATATTATTGTTGAGTTTGAGCTTAGACAGAGACGGACTCTGAGAATTGTGAGAGAGATTTTGTTATTACCGTTAGTTCTGAAACCGTAAGTGGAATAAAATCGAACCGAGTCTGAGCTAGAGAGAGTATGTGTCATTTTTGGTTCTTGAGAGAGGCATGTGGAGAGGTTATCGTCGTCGTTTGGCCGGCTAGCCTTTGTTAGGTTGTTGACAAAGCAATTTTTGTGAGAACCTGTGACTGAGAGAAAGGAAAACTGAGAGATTTTGAGTGTTTGATTTTTCTTATCTTCAAAACTATGATTTGAGTGAGAGAAAGAGACAGAGAGAAAAACAAAATTGGATGAAGAATGGGGCTAGAATCGTTCGATACAGAGGAGGAAATTTCGTTGTTGTTACTGCGTAAAAACACAAGGGACAATTGATTGAGAGAGAGTGAGAAATTTTTTGAGCAGCTGCACCATATGGATTCTAGGGTTTCCATTTCTAATTTCCATTTGGGCTTTTCCACCATCATCAACCTGAGCGCAATACATAAATCTAGCAAATCCACCTTTTTTTTTTGTTTTTTTTAAATTTCAGCAAAGAAAAAAATAGATTAATTTGGGCCTTGAAGAAAAGTCTGGTCTGCCCAGATCAGTATCCCATCATCCCATTCGCCATTTTTCACTAACACACCCTTTTTTCTCTCCTATTTATGCTAGACACTAAAAAACAAGTTTGGGCCTTAGGCCCAGCGAATTACTTACCCCACCCCCCTTACTTCTACTTCAAACCCCCGTCTCATTTTATTTTAATAATTTTATTAATCTTTAGTTTTAATTTTAAAATTCAATTAAATAAAAAATATAATTTCTAAATTATTTAATTTTCTTAATTAATTAATTAGGACTTTGTGAATAATTCTATTAACATTTTATATATAGTTTAATAAAATTTCTTTTAAATTATTTAGTTTCGTCATGATAAAACTCAAACAAAAATAATAGAATAGATTCTTTATTTTCTTTAAAAAATTCTCACAAACAAAAATACCAAGAATTTTTATTCCCATACTTTGTTAATTAATTTTTACTTCATAGATTGTTATAGTTTTAATTAATTGTTCGATTCGATTTGGTTGTATTGATTGCTTATTTGGACTTTTAATCGCATTGATCCATCCCCATTTGTAAATTTGTACTCCCCATTCCCGAAATCTCTGTGATAGCGTAGAATTTAATTTCCGCAATTTACTGTTTTTCTTTATACTGTATAGTAATTAGGCGTGTATGGTAAGTTATAAAATCAATCGCTAGACCACCCTAATCAAGAAAATTAACTTGAAAACAAAACACTTTTCACACGTGCACCTCTAGGGTAACCTCACTTGTTGCCTCGGAAAAACAATCATGTCCCTCGAATATGGGATGCTTTAGCAAAGACCCTTTGATAAAAAAGATCGTAATCCCTCGACGTCCCTCGATGTTGCCTTCAGTAAACGATCTAGTCCCTTACGAAAATTGCTAAAACGTTTCACAAGTTGCCTTCTATGACTGTATGATTGACCCGCGCCTGTCCCTTCACATCTAATGATGGGGCTTCTTACCAATCAATGGTAAGATAGAAACATCTAAAGGAGGAGGAAAAGAACAAAGACCTTTTGAGTAGGTAGGATGCTTGTAGTTACTTGCTCACAAACTAAAACCATTTCCACACTTACACTTTCAAAACATCTTAAAAAGAACAAACATCTCTTTGAACTATTTTCAAAACTAACACTTTGTATACATTCTTATAGAGACGAGAATCATTACAAAGTTTTTCGAAACAAATGCGTTTTCAAAATATTTTCAAACTTGCACCAAACACAAACACATTTCAAACAAAGCATTTTCAAAGTGATCAAGCAACTAAGAGCCCATAGATAACTACAGATGAAAAGGGTGCTAACACCTTTCCTTTTCATAACCTACCCCCCAAACTCAAGAAAATATCTCGAAAGGTCTTTCTTGCTCTTTTCACCCTTTCCTTTATTGGATAAAAGAAAAGTCAGTGGTGACACTTGCTATTTGCAACAATTGCGATAAAACATAAAACACCAAGTCAATTCACCCACTGTATTACACAACCCACCGGGGATAAGATGTAACGACCAAGAAACCTGTGTTGAACTGCTTCATAACCTCAACTTTGATCTTTTCAGTCATCTCAGGACGCATACGACGAAATTTCTGCTTTATTAAGGAACAACCTTATTTTATCGGTAGATGGTGAACCACAACATCAGTATCAAACCCTGGCATGTCTTCATACGACCAAGCAAAGATCTCAACATAGTCACATAACATCTGGATTAATCTGTTCTTGACACTGTCGTCTAGGTTTGCACCTATCTTGACTTCTTTCTTGTCTTATTTAGTACCCAAGTTGTTCATAACATCGACTGGCTCTTCATGCAGTTTTATGGCTCTTCCTTCCTGCATTAACAACCTAGCAAGTTCTCTAGGTACTTCAAAATCTTCCTCGCCTTTGTCCTCGGCTTGGTAGATCGTATTTTCGAAGTCATAATTGGCAATAGTCGAATTATTACCAATGGGATCCAGAGTGGATATGGATTCCTAACTAAAGGAGATCGGTATAACGTCTTCAATCTTCCAATTACTGAGCCCGTTGTCGGTGGTGGAGAAAATCCAACTGTCTAGGTCATAGTTAGTATCAACATCTTCTATAGCAGAAACATCATCAATAACATTAACACCCTTGTCGTACTTGGGCATTGGAGCGGTGATCATATTTGGGGTCTCGGGAGGATCAAATTCAATCTCTTTGGAGTCAATCAGATCTTGAATTTTATTTTTCAAATCCCAACAACTATTTGTGTCATGTCTAGGACTATTGGAATGATAGGTGTGATACGGTGGCAGAACCGACTGTTTTTTAGTGGTTTACGTTTTTTGTTTGCAAATGTACGGTAAGCAAGAGTCGTCATCGACTTTTATTTCATCCAACAAAGGAAAAGGGAAAAGAACAGAAAAAACCTTTTTTTCAAGATGTTTCTGAGTACGGGGGTAAATTATGGAAAGGGAAGGTGTTAGCACCCTTTCCATCCATGGTTTTCCATGGGCTCTTACGTACTTGCTCATTCTTAAATTGCTTTTGTGCTTGTGTGTTTGAAAAGTTTTAAAATTTACCTTAGTGCGGCGTTTCACTTTATGGTAATCCTTGTATCATTCCTCAAGGATGTGATAAAATGTTTTTGAAAACTTTAGTTTAAAAAGCTTGTTTGAAAGTGTATGTGTAAATTTTTTTTTGTTTTGAGCAAGTACCTAAACGTTTCTACCTACTCGAAAAAAGTCTGTTCGTTTTCTTATTTCCTTTAGACAACGTTATCCTACTATTAAAGAGTAGGTAACTCCATCGTTGGAGTTTAAGGGACAATCGAAAGGGACGAAAGGGACAAATATGATCACTAAAGCAATGGTTTGGAAACCTTAGTAATTACCCTAGAGTCCTAAAGATCTTTCTGAGGCAACATTCAAATGGGTCATTTTTGATCTTTTGGGACTAGAGGACAACCACTAAGACTCCCTATACTTCATGATCGTTTACCGAAGGCAACCGAAGTGGGGCAAACCCTATGAGTGAACATGTGCAAGTGTTTATTTTTCAGTTTATTTATCTTTGCACAATTAGAGTTTTCTACTATATTAATTTGATTTATCTTATGCATACAAGCCTATTATCCATACATCTAGACAGTTTATAGTTGCAGAAAATTAAAAGCGAAAAAGTAAATCTACGCTATTACAAGGCTTCGGGGAGGGGGCTGCATAACCAAAAAACCGGGGATTGAACAGTAAGATAATAAACAATAAAATAAACCCTAATTAAAAGCTATTACAAACTCAAAGCAAATATAATAATTGGAATTAAAAATGAAATATTGCGCGCGCGACGAATTAAATACGAGAATCAAAGTCTAAATTTAAAGGAAATCAAAGAAAATATTTGTTATTTTTTTATTGAGAAAATTAGATATTTGCAAATTAACCCTAATCTTCTAATTGATTTTAATTATGGAAAAAGAATTTAAGTTGCCCTAATTAAATTAATCTAATTAATTAATGAAATTAATATATATATATATATATATATATATATATATATATATATATATATATATATATATATATATATATATATATATATATATATATATATATATATATATATATATATATATATATATATATATATATATATATATATATATATATATATATATATATATATATATATATATATATATATAAACTAATTCTAATTTTTGTGACTTTTGTGATTTTGTTTTATTTGTATGATTTTATGAAAAAAATAAATAATTTGAAATAAAAATAATTAAAAAAAATAAAAGATAAAAAATAGTAAAATAAAAAGGAATTAGAAATTAGGCCTGAGGGGGGTGCAGGCCCAAATTTGAGGTGATGCATTGCTGAATTCTGTTCAGGCCCAAAACAGGTTGGCCCAAGCAGACGTGGAATCCAGTGTGTTTGGATCAAGAGAGTCTATCATGGGGAGCACCATCATGGAGTGTCAGATCTGAGCCAGGATGATCTAATGATGATGAATTGGAAGCCTATGATGAGCGCGCTTGTGATAGTAACATGGAATCTGCAGTAAATTGTAAAGAAAATAATAAAAGCACATGCCTGGGATCGAACCCAGGATGTTTGCTTTATAGGCACGCTCCTCAACCATCTGCGCTAGCTGGACCATTTGTAAATATAATAAAACAAATAAGTTATAATGGAAACAAAGTGCCTTGCTCAGAAACACGCGCCAAATTCAAATGAGCCAGTGTGTGGCTGCCACGTGATCGTCTTCCTCCCAGAACTGTTGTTTTTGGTATTAGACTTTTCCCTACGGACAAAACCGTTACTAAAGGCTATAATGATAGTTTTTGTCTGTAGCTACATCCCTGCAAGATTCAAAAACGTAATATACGCAACATAAATCCTATCTAAAGGCATAGGTCGATTGGAAATCATGCCCTAAGTCCATTGGTACCCATAATCTGGTCCAATTTTCCCTAGGGAAGGAACCTCAAATTAGAGCTTACGAACCCTCGCCATGGCAAATGCTTATACCTGCACTTAAACTCAGATTAAACAATCCAGAAACATTGCAAATATGATGATAGACACGAATATATGATCAAAACATGTTTATGATGGGTAACTCAATGGATTCGAGTTTGGATAAAAGAGACAAACCGTGATGCTGTAAGGGCACGATTTTGGACGTTTCAGGCCTTGTGGATGATGGGGATAGCTTCCTGAGTATGCATTGATGATTATTGAAGACTCAAAACTCCTTGAATTGGCCTATGGAGAGGGATCCGATCTGCACTTTTTTCCAAAAATTGTAACTTTTTTCTTGCTGTTTTACACGGCCAAAAACCTTATTTTTGCCTTGGGAATGTTATGTGCTTATATTGGAATGAATTAGGTTAACAAAAACTGATCATATCTTTGCAAATTATGGAGATTTGATTTGATTTGCATCTTGTATTTTTGATTTCTAAATTTGGCCAAATCATGATCTTTTCCAATCCAATTATCCCTTGCATGAAAGTCTTGATTCTCCAGCTGATTGTAGACTCATAATGTGCTCACAAAATCCAATCTTTGATTTTATTTCATTATTCCATTATTTTAAATGATTTATTTTGATTTAAATGAATTAAAAATCAAAACAAATATAAAAATAATAAAATAATAGGTGGATAAGTTCAGGGGTCGTGGGTCTTCTTAGGAACAAGTTTCAAACAATAAAACATGGGCCCATTTGGAAAAAAAGTCATTTTGATCAATGTTGACTTCATGCATATTTCCAAAATTTTTCCAACTTTGACAATACATATCTCCATAAATTTTAACCCTAAGAGGGTGTACTTTGACTTTTTAGAAAGCTTAGGATGTCCCCTAAGCAACATCTTTGATTTCATCTCAATTGGATCTTCCATGTTCATGTAAGGAGCTTTGACCCAAAATGTGATTTTGTTGACTTTTTGAAATGACCTATAATGTAGGAACTTGTATCTTTTGATTGAGGCATTTCTTGACCTTGAGGGTTGAAGAGAAGTTGTAGGGAATTGTATTCTCTTCAAAATGAGCCTTGGATGAAAAATTTCTGATAACATATGAGAAAGTTATGCCTGGTCAAAGTTTGGTTGACTTTTCCTGTAGAAACCCTAATTTAGCAACTTTTGAGTTTTGATGAATTAGGAGCATTCCTTGAGGAATCATGATCAACCCTTGATCAAATGATGAATGTTACTTCAAAATGTTTATGTTGACCAAAATTTTTGAAGTTTGATTGTATGTGGGCCACAATTAACTTTTGACCTAGTACAATTGATTTTCAGGCATCTGAGCAGTTGACAGAGAAAACTTCTCGTGCAAGGCATGAAACTTGACATGAATGATCTTGAGGATATATTAGGGAAATGGAGACCAATTGGGACCCTTAGAACTCAAACATCTTGATGAAAACGGAAACCCTAGTTTGAGGCTCATTGTCTTAGGAGGAGGATTTGTCTGGTCAATCCTTAGGCATCCTTGGGCAAGTTGAGGACCTCTAGGAGTATGTTTTGAATAAAATGAGAGGGAAAATTTTGGGGTACGACAGCTGCCCCTGTTCAATCTTCTTAAACCTGAGGATGTAGATTGGCTGGTCTGCCTTTTGTGATCTGAAGGTGGAAGATGATTGAACACTAAAGTGCCCAAAAATTTGCACTCGCATGAAGTAATACTGATCGGTAATATCGGGAATAGGCTTACAGTTGCCATTTGGAAGGCGACAGAGAGTCGTTGGAGATGAACTTAAAGATGCCATCTAGAAAAGATATTGGTTGCGTAAGAGATTCCTTTGCGAGAATTCCTGTACCTGCCATTGAGGAGGACTTCGCCTGGAAATGTTGATTTATGTCATGGGAAATAGAGTTTAGGAGCTTCGGTTGTCCATTACTCTACTGGGGAATATGAAATTGACCATATCTGTTCGGGTCCAGGTTTTAACAGTGTGCTAAACTGTTGTCTGGAGATAAAAGAGAAGGAACCTGGATAGTAGGGTTACCTCACGATGGGTAAAATTGCATTGGGAAATTGTAAAAAAGGAACATGGGTAGGGTTGCTTCAGGATGAGTCTGGGTAAAACTACATATGGACCAAGAAGGAACCTAGGTAAGGTTGTTTCGTGATGAGTTTGTGTAAAACTGCATCGGGAAATTGTAAAAAAGGAACATGGGTAGGGTTGCTTCAGGATAAGTCTGGGTAAAACTACATCGGGACCGAGAAGGAACCTGGGTAAGGTTTTTTCGTGATGAGTTTGGGTGAAACTTCGGAAGGAACCTGGGTAGGGTTACTTCGGGATAAGTCCGTGTAAAACTTCGGAAGGAACCTGGGTAAGTTCACTTCAGGATAAATTCGTGTAAAACTTCAGAAGGAACCTGAGTAAGGTTACTTTGGGATAAGTCTGTGTAGGGCTATGGGAAGGAACCTGGATGGTAGGGTTACTTTGTGATGAGTTCGTGTGAAACTTTATTTGGAAATGTATGAGGAGGGACCCATGTAAGATTTTTCAAGATGAACCCGTGTGAAGCTGCATTTAGGAGAAATCCGTGAAAGATTGCTTCGTGACGAACCCGTGTAAAGCTGCATTTGGTTGCGTAGGTAATTACTCTATTTAGTTTCAGGAGATAATCTTGGACCTGCTGGAAATTGTTGATGATAACTATCTTTCCTAAAAAGGTACATGATTAATTATATGCGATGCATGAAATGCATTGTGTGATGATGTTCTTAAAATAAATGAGATTATGCTGTATGCAATGTGTATGTGCATGTCATGATGTATGAACATGAAATGCTATTGTGACATATCCGAGTCTGGGAAAATGAATCCCTGATTACTGCTGCAGAGTATTGAAAATTGAACTCCTGGCCATTATAGAAAAAGTGGTTCTTCTACTTCCGCTGGGGATGGTGAACGGAGATGACTATGCCGTGGATTTACTCCTGTTTATGAATATTCTGCCGGGGAGAGACTCTGCTTGAGAATAACTCTGCGAGGGAATATCTCTGTTTGAGAGAGGAGATGCTTTGCTGGAAGATTTTTCTGATTCAGAGAAATAAACTCCGCTGGGGGATGAACTTTCGTCGCTGGAGGAATAAACTCTGTTGGGGATTGAGCTTATATTTTCAGAGAAATAACCTCTGCTAGGGAGAAAACTTTATGAATCACTTGCTATTATAGAATTTGGCTGGGGAATATAGACGTCGGTTCTCTGAAGGAGCTTTGCTAGGGAAAGCAACTCCTGTTTGGGGAAGCCAATGTCAAAGCTTTAGTTGCCTCTACTATGCGGGGAGTGTAGGTGTCACGGGGACGTGTGCTGAGGATGTAGCGGTGACTTTGCATCAGGAAGTTTCTGCCCCTGTATCTGCTGAAGAAAGTACCTGCGGAGGCTTTGTGGATGGCTTGAGTGTTATCCTAACTCTTGGAGTCCTTGGTGAGTGCAGATCAGGGTAATAAAACTTCTAATGATTAAACAAGTGACGAGATGACGAGACATAGTCGTAGCTTTAATCCCTAACTTTTGCTTGGACTGTCTTTTCAGATTTTCAGTCCACCGGGATACCCCTTTTTTGCCCAAGCCGCCTTTTAAGGTTTTCGACTTGCCGGTTGTACAGTTTTTTTCATATGTATATCCCTAACTTTTGCTCGAACCTTTTTGGTTCTCCGGGATGCCCTTATTTTTGCCTAGGCCAGTCAACCTAAAGGGTCTTTTTTATGCGTAGTATTTTCTGACTATGTCCATGCTCTCAGGATGTAGGGAGTTGTCATTATCCATAATGTTGTGTTGTAGTACTGTCAAAAATGTTTTCTTGATGGCACATGATTCGTTGCTGGAATGCATACGTAATTCCCCAAGTGATTCAGATGGAGATCTGCCCCTGGTTATTTGGCAACTTTAGAGAGACTGCCCCAGGTGTGTTAGACATCATGTCATGCCCTTGCTTATGGAAGACCTGTTATTGGAAGTGCCTTTACCGCTGAGGTGATTCTATCCATTGAGAGGATGTCTGTTCATTGAATATCCATTGTGCGGATTTCTCTGCTGTCAAAAAATTAGTCATATGCAAACAATGTCATTTAAAGAATGCAAAACTCATGTCTGTCTTGAAATTGTTTTTTGAAAATGTGTTTTGTGTAGTAAAACAAAATTTGCAAGAAAGTGATATCAAGTAAGGATTCGTAACAAGTCCTACAGGAGTTAGGATACCTTTGTAACAGTATGCTCCCAAACTAACCCATGCTTCAGCTAGGACTTTTAAGGGTTATAACATAGTCTGGTTCACGGTTTAAGAAACAAAGGATAAAGGCTCAAAATTTATTTGTACCCACCCATTCTTTGTGATGTCCTTCATTCCTATGCTCAGTTAATTGCGCGTTTAGAATCCCAGTTGAGTCCTGGAGTACTGTCCTTGATGTTCCGGTGATGGTTCAGATACTGAAAGTTCATTTTGAATAGGAAGTCATTTTTGTAATCTTCTTTCTGTTGAGGATTTATAGGACCTCTTTCTTTTTTGATTTTGTTATCCCTTCTTTTGCCTGAACTATTTCTTTTTATCATTACAGTCAGCGGGATGCCCCAGTTTTTTCTTAAGTCCCTTTCATGGGTTTTGACTTAACGGGCTTTTGTTTTGCAAAATAATGACTGCCTGCTTTGATGATTATGCAGAACCATCACTATTTTCAGATTCAGAGGGACGTCTTCGAGGCCATTCATTGTGTGTGAAGTGGAAGATTGCGACTGAATGCGCCTCTGAATTAACTGAGAAAACTATCCTGCCCCAGGTTATGATTAAGGGTTTTAATTTGTGTGAAAAAAACTCCTACTTCGTTGGCTCAAAGGGGTTGACTAGGGATTATCTTCCTTATAACTCCACTTTTTAGGATTTGAAACAATGCATGTACATCGTCAGCAAGGTCTGTTCAAAAGCATAATGTAGAGATTGTGATATCATTTTCGCCATCCTCTCTCTAAAGGCTTAGAGCTTTTAATCGAGAGTTGAATATCATGAAAAGGAAGTATAAAGCAGTTTAAGCATAGTGAAAACAAATTAATTCAGGATAAACATGTGTAATGCATTAATGAAATAACAAATTTTTGACATGACCATAATTGTTCGAATAAGCAAAGAAAATACAACTTGAGAATTCAAATGAACAAAAATGCTTTCAATCCTAGCTATGATTTTGCATAGGATCAGTGATCACGTTGGGAGTCTCAAGAGGGTCGAATTCAATCTCCTCGGCGTCAATCATATTCTGAATCTTGTATTTCAGCGCCCAACAATCGTTAGTATCATGCCCCAGGCTGCCAGAATGATAAGCACACCTTGCATCTGGATTGTAGTTAGGAGAGGAAGTTTTAGGGTTTGGATGAGGGTCTGTCACCGTGATCAGATTCATCTTCAACATGTGTTGCAATGCTTGTGACAATGGCATGTTGATTTGGGTGAACTGCCTTTGAAGTCTTTCTACCCTTGGCTGATTGTTCCGTTGTTATGGTCGTTGTGCGCGTGCCGAATTAGAGACCAGCACTGCCCCTACAGATTGGTGCTAGTCTGCCTTATTACGCCCCTTCTGGCCGTGCACATCATTGGCTTCCCTCTTACTACCAAATAGCTTCTTCTCAGCACTAGAAGATGCAGCCATCTGGATCTTCCCGCTCCTGATACCATTTTCGATCCTCTCTCCTATCAAAACCATCTCTGTGAACCCGAATGAGGAACTCCCAATTAGCAAATTGAAGAATGGTCCTGTCAGAGTGCCCATGAACATGTCTACCATTTCACGGTCAGTCAGAGGAGGTTGTACTCTGCCAGCTAGATCCCTCCACTTTTGTGCATATTCCTTGAACCCTTTTTTCGCGCCCATGGACATATTCTGCAGTTGCACTCGAGTTGGTGCCAGGTCAGCATTGTATTGGTACTTCTTGTAGAAAGCAGTAGCCAAGTCTTCCCAGGTATGGATGTTGGTTCCTTCCAACTGATAGGACCAATCTAATTGAGTGCCGGCCAAACTTTCTTGGAAGAAATGGACCCATAACTTCCGGTCAACAGTGTGAGGCTAGATCTTCCTCACATAGGAACAAAGATGAAACATGGGACAAGACACCCCATCTTATTTTGAAAATACCAGAGCCTTGAACTTCTATGGAATAACAACCCCAGATACCAAACCCATCTCTTTAAAATCCACCCCTGGTATTCTTTGGATGTCCATTGCGCTCAGACAATCCTCTAGCTGTTTATATTTGTCCTTGACCGGAGGATACTGTTCATCATTGTAATCAATGTCATTATCAAAAACCTATGGGCTAGGGTCCTCCTCTCTTGTCTCTCCCTCTTGATTCTCCCCTTCTTTGGATAAGGAGGTCAGATCAACTGGTTGCTTCAATGGTCCCTTGAATCTTCTGCCCAGATTTAGGACACCAGCGATCTTCTTCTTCTTCTTCTTCTTCTTCTTCTTCTTCTTCTTCTTCTTCTTCTTCTTTTTCTCTTTCAAAATAAGGGCCTTCAGATCTTCCTGCCCTTTAGCCATGGCTACGAACATTTGCTGAAATTGGGCATTTTGTGCCTGGAGGTCCTTGATACTTTGTTCAGAAGACATTTTTGCTGAAATAAACAGCGCAGAAGATGAGAAACCTGTTATGAAACATGTTTATGCAATGTCATGGATGATATGCGTATGCAATGATTTCAAGGATTCTTAAAGGCTCAAATTTGTTTAACCAAAAGAAACACATGTTAGTTGTATTAATAAGTTAGAATTATTACAAAGGGTGCCTTTTAGGCTTACAATCAAACAAAACAAGACTAAAAGCAAAAGGACAATTAGGTTTCCCATGAGCGCATCCTCTTTGGTGAAATGTAAGCGTTTATACTCCTCTCTTCATGAAGTAGCCTAGTGAGTTCCAGGACCTTCTTCTCACTGGCGTAGAATTGAGTTTCAAACGTATCCCGCTCCTCTTTAAGTTGAACTTAGGATTTTTGTAACTCCTCATGATCAGTTGGCATGTTAGGATGGAGAACAAGATAAGAAGTGTCTTCTTCAGCAACCAGTTCCATAATCGTTGGTAGGACAACAGGGTAAGGCATCATAAGACTTGGAGCACAATAAGGCTCAAGAGGGATTGAGTTCTTGTGCCCCAGTGTCTTTCTATCAACTCTATGTACCATGCCCAAGCTCGCATGAACCTTTTACGATAACCCTGAGCATCATTCTCGTAGTCGAAGATGATTCCTCAGATAAGTGTATCATGAGGACTATCCCTTATCGCATATCCAAATTGTCGCAGTGCCAAACAAGGATTGTAAGTGATTCCTCCCCTAATTCCTAAGAGAGGGACATTATGGAATTCTCCGCATCGATCAATGATGGTAACATTCTCCGAGGATCGAGGACACCAATGAATACCTGAATGTGTAAGGGTCATTAGCCTATGAGATCATCTCGAACCCTGTTCATTCTTCAAGACGGATCGGGGTAGGTGCGAAATAAACCACCTAGCTAAAAGAGGAGTGCAACACAGGAGGGTCCCTCTTCTCTTTATAGTGCGAGTATGCAGAGAATGTAGGATATCTCCAAGCAAAGTAGGTAGCAGATTGCGTGACAGAAAACCTTAACCGCATTCACATCTATGAGTTGGTCCGGATTAGGGAACAATACCAACCCATAGATGAGAAGGGCTAATACCTATTCAAAAGCTTGTAAGTCCAGGGTATCCCAAAAATGATGAGGTTTCAAGAACAAGAACTTAGCCAAAAAACCCTTGACACCTCTCCTGGTTTCCCAATTTGCCACTACGTCAGCCCGTTGTAAGGACAAAGCTTTAGCAATATCTTCAGGTTTAGGGTCCCTTTCCATGCCATTGAAAGGTACCTTTTTAAGGATAGGCACCCCCAGTAACTAAGAAAACTCCTCCATAGTAGGAACTAACTGGTAATCCGGAAAAGTGAAGCAGTGATGTAGAGGGTCAAAGAACTGGAAGAGCACTTTTAGCATTTTTTCATCAGGATTTGAGGTGACCAAGCTGAGAAGTCGACTATGTCTTTCAGTGAAGGGAGAACTTTCAGGAACCCTTGATACTAATTCCTTAAACTAAGGAGGTACCTTTACCAGACTGACTTGGATAGTGAATCTACGTGCGAGGGTCATGTCCTACAAAACAAGACAAAAGTAAAACCTAAGAATCCTTGAAATGGTTAGCATGATATGCTATGTTATGATGTCATGATTATGCTCAGATATAGCAAACACAATCAAATCACACAGAGACCTTAGGTTTAAGGCTTGCATGGATTTTAAGGTATACCCTCTTGAAGTTAGATTGGTTCAACCTGTCCTAAATATAGTAACCGGGTTCTAAGGGATCTCAATATCACCGATCTTTCCCCCAACGTTCATTCCGATAGACAATTAACTTGCCACCAAACAAAAATCAAGGGTCAAACCTCAATGAGTGTAGCATCGAGTATCAACCGACTTTGGGTTGACACCAAAGACGACTATCTCACTACGTCCTAAAAGACAAGTTGGTCAATTAAGGTGCTAAGGTCAGTTGATGCTTTATGATACCACGTAGCGGCCCCATATTTTCCTTGATTACTCAAGGGCTATCGGTACACACCAAAGTATGGCATCAACGTAGCTACTGTTTCAATCGTATCGGTATACCCCGCACAGCTCCCTCACATTTTATTGCTACTTAGCTAAAAGGAAATCCCCTGATCCGGGTTTAGGATCCAAACAACCCAAACAAATATCCTTAAAAATAAATCAAACAAGACAAGCCAAAGAAGGGATTAAGAATGACCTAGATCCTATGGTAAACCCCACTTTTTATATTTCCTCACCAGAGTCTCCAGTTCCGTGATACGGTGGCAGAACCGACTGTTTTTTAGTGGTTTGCATTTTTTGTTCGCAAATGTACGGTAAGCAAGAGTCGCCATCGACTTTTATTTCATCCAACAAAGGAAAAGGGAAAAGAACAGAAAAAACCTTTTTTTCGAGATGTTTCTGAGTACGGGGGGTAGATTATGGAAAGGGAAGGTGTTAGCACCCTTTCCATCCATGGTTTTCCATGGGCTCTTAGGTACTTGCTCATTCTTAAATTGCTTTTGTGCTTGTGTTTTTGAAAAGTTTTGAAATTTTCCTTAGTGCGGCGTTTCACTTTATGGTAATCCTTGTATCAGTCCTCAAAGATGTGATAAAATGTTTTTGAAAACTTTAGTTTGAAAAGCTTGTTCGAAAGTGTATGTGTAAAAATTTGTTGTTTTGAGCAAGTACCTAAAAGTTTCTACCTACTCGAAAAAAGTCTGTTCATTTTCTTATTTCCTTTAGACAACACTATCCTACTATTAAAGAGTAGGTAGCTCCATCGTTGGAGTTTAAGGCACAATCTAAAGGGACGAAAGGGACAAATACGATCACTAAAGTAATGGTTTGGAAACCTTAGTAATTACCCTAGAGTCCTAACGATCTTTCCGAGGCAACATTCGAATGGGTCATTTAGATCTTTTGGGACTAGAGGACAACCACTAAGACTCCCTATACTTCATGATTGTTTACCGAAGGCAACCGAAGTGGGGCAAACCCTAGGAGTGAGCATGTGCAAGTATTTATTTTTCAGTTTATTTATCTTTGCACAATTAGTGTTTTCTACTATATTAATTTGATTTATCTTTTGCATACAAGCCTATTATCCATACATCTAGACAATTTATAGTTGTAGAAAATTAAAAGCGGAAAAGTAAATCTACGCTATTACAAGGCTTCAGGGAGGGGGTTGCATAACCAAAAACTGGGGATTGAACAGTAAGATAATAAACAGTAAAATAAACCTTAATTAAAAGCTATTACAAACTCGAGGCAAATACAATAATTGGAATTAAAAATAAAATATTGCGCGCGCGACGAATTAAATACGGGAATCAAAGTCTAAATTCAAAGGAAATCAAAGAAAATATTTTTGTTATTTTTTGATTGAGAAAATTAGATATTTGCAAAGTAACCCTAATCTTTTAATTGATTTTAATTATGGAAAAAGAATTTAAGTTGCCCTAATTAAATATATATATATATATATATATATATATATATATATATATATATATATATATATATAATTCTAATTTTTGTGACTTTTGTGATTTTTTTGATTTTTATGAAAAAAATAAATAATTTGAAATAAAAATAATTAAAACAAATAAAAGATAAAAAATAGTAAAATAAAAAGGAATTAGAAATTAGGCCTGAGGCGGGGGGGGGGGGGGTGCAGGCCCAGATTTGAGGTGATGCATTGCTGAATTGTGTTCAGGCCCAAATCAGGTTGACCCAAGCAGACGTGGATTCCAGTGTGTTTGGATCAGGCGAGTCTATCATGGGGAGCACCATCATGGAGCATCAAATCTGAGCCAGGATGATCCAGTGATGATGAATTGGAAGCCTATGGTGAGCGCGCTTGTGATAGTAACATGGAATCTGCAGTAAATTGTTAAGAAAATAATAAAAGCACACGCCTGGTGTGATCGGTGGAAATAGAACTGACTGTTTTGGAATGCTGGTTCGCGAAATGTCGCGGTAAGCAAGAGTCGCCACCGTCTTTTATTTTCTCCAACAAGGAAAGGACAAAAGCACAACAAAATTCCTTTTCGAGATATTTCTCGGTTTGGGAGGTAGATTATAGAAAGGGAAGATGTTAGCACCCTTTCTATCCGTGGTTATCCACGGGCTCTTAGGTACTTGCTCACTATGTTTTCAAAAATGTTTGTTTTTCTTGTGTTTGTGGGTTTTGAAAAAGTTTGTTTGAAAACTTCGTTTTAACTCTTGTATCAGTCTTCAAGAGTCTCATGAAGTGTTTGTTTGAAAACTTTTGTCAGAAAAAGTGTAAGTGCGAAAAGTTGTTTTTGTTTTGAAAGAGCAAGTACCTTAGAACCTCTACCTACTCAAAAGAAATTAAGCTGTGTAAATGTCCTTTAGACAGTACTATCCCACTATTGAGAAGTAGGTAGCACCGTCGTTGAAGTTTCGGGTCAATTCGATTATAGGGACATGTGGTCACCAAAGCAATAGTAGGACGCCTTAGCGGTAACCCTAATGTCCTAGATCCTTTTTATCCGAGGCAACCGTTTCGAGGCAACTTGGATCTTTAGACAGGAGGGCGACCTCTAAAACACCCTATACTCAATGACCACGTCGAGGCAACTAAGTGAGGCATACCCTAGGAGTGGCATGTGCGAGTGTGTCAGGATTCAGTTAAATTATCTTTGCACATGTTATGGTGAGCTACGAGTTGATTTTAATTTCATACAAGTCTTGTCATGCATAGCAGTTAATAATTGTGCGGAAAGTAAATTGCGGAAAGTAAATCTACGCTATTACAAGGCGTCGGGTATTTACATCGCCAAAAACAACCCTTGAAAAGTAAATTGCAAGAAAATAAAAGAAAGCGATAAAAAGTCCTAATTATCTATTACATCCTCGGAGCAATTACATAAATATGATCAAAAATAATATGCGCAAAAAGAAATTAAATCGGAGAAGTCCTTAGGGTTTTGACCCTTTGTGAGAAGTTTTTGATTATTTGGCATCTAATTAAATTAATCCTAATTAATTAATTAATTAAAAGAAAAAAAGTATTTTTTTTATGTTTTTAATGAAATAAATAAAAAGAAATTAAAATTGTCAAGAAAACCCTAATTCTATGTTAATTTTATTTATTGTGAAAAAGTATTGAAATTAAACTAATTAAAAGACTAAATTAATTAATTATATTTATTTACAAAAATAATAAATTAAAAGTGAAATTAATAAATAATTATGAAAATATTATATTTTAGCTTCTCTGAATTTTATTGTAAAAATAATTAATTATGTTAATTAAATAATAATAATAATTATAGTTAATAAAAGAAAATAAAAAAGGAAGAGAAAATAAAAGAGGAATAATAAACCGGGGGGGGGGGGGTGATGGCCTAATAAGGAGGTAAGTTTGGAATTTTGTGGCCCATGAAGCTGCCAGTCCGTTTGACCTTTTTTGATTGTCCATGGTATGTGTTGACTGGGAGCATGGCGTTCCTTCTCTCGTGGCCATTAGATCTGTGCCCATAGCCACATGGCGCTTGGATGATTGAAGGCATATGGTAGACACCTCCTGGAATGCTGCATGTAATTATGTGAAGAAAAAATATAACAAGTATTTTGGGGGACCTGGGATTCGAACCCAGGTCCCAATGATTCCCAGCCAGCGCATCATCCACCAAGCCATTTGCACGCGTTTGATAATATCATAACAAGTGAGTATAATATATGCAAACAAATTAATGGACTGAAATTATAAAAAAACGCGCGCCCTTTTGAATTGTCCAATGACACGCTAACACGTCTTTGTCTTCTTCGCTGCACCTGTAAAAAACAAAGTCAGATAGCGGGGGTTTTTAACCCCCACAATATACCATGAGGAAAAATAGCGATTAGGCCTGTGCTCTATATAAATATTTCACGAGGATGGCTTTGTGTTTGTCTGGATTCAACGGTTCCAACTATGGGTCTTAAGGGTTCTAATTTTGCCTGGACTATAAAGCCCCAAATTCACAGTATAAGAACCCTAAAATTCATCAATGGCATCTTTTGATTCTGTGAGTTTTAATCCAATTAAACTATGCCAATAGCTTCCTGTGGTCTCTAACAACACAAAACAAACAAGAAATCATATCAAATTCTTATGAATCATGAGTTACGATTATGAGAAAAAATGTCAAACCGTGAGACTGTTCTTGGTGATTTCTTGAGCTTTAACGCTTGATTTTGATTGCTATACATTCCTCACACTTCCAGCAACGTGTTTGAATCCACAAAAGTCCTTGAATTGGCTTGGAATACAGAAAACAATTTTCAAGTTTTCTTGAATTTTCTTGAATTGATTATGGCTTTTTCTGCAGAGATTTCACGTGTGCATGAATAGGGTTGGCTTGTGTACTTATAGGAGACTGAAATTAGGTTAAAATCTTGCACAAAAAATCCATGGAATGATGATTCAATATTTGATTGGAAATCATATCTTTTTGAATCTTTTTGATTGAAGAAAGTTTCCAAATTGGGAGATACTTGCATCCTTGATTGGTACACGAAATTGCCAGCCTTTTTAGGTCATTCTTGCTTCACAAGAAGATTGAAAAATCAAATCTTTGTATTTCCTACAATTTAAATTAATTAAATGAATTAAAATTGATTAAAAATCCAATTAATTAATAAAAAATAAGAAAATAATTCAATTAAGCTTGATGAGTCGTGCATAGGCCTTGGATAAAGTTTCAAGAAGAAATTTGAGGCCCATTAGCAAAAACAAGATGTTTTGAGCAAAGTTGACTTTTGCAAATTCACAAAAATTTGCCAACTTCTCCAATGCATATCTTGTTCAATTTTGATCATATGAACATGTTCTTGGACATTTTGGAAAGCTCTTGAAGTCCTCTAACCAATGCCTATGGTCCCATGTCATTTGGGTTTACCAATCTCAAGTTATGGTCTTTGACTTAAAGTGCATTTTTGTTGACTTTTGAAATTGACCTATAATGTAGAAATTGATAACTTTTTGTGAGAGCATTTATTGGACTTGGAATGTGAATATGGATTGTAGGAAATGTCATCCCATACAAAATGAGCATTGGATGGGATTTTTCTGATGAACCATGAAAAAGTTATGCCCTGGTCAAGATACAGTTGACTTTTCTACTGTCCAAAAATAGTAACTTTTTGCCTCTTGAGGATTTTTAAGCCATTCTTGTGGAATCATGATCAAGACTTGATCAAATGATGATTGTGTACTCAAAATAAGATGTTGACCAAAAATTCTGACTTTTGACTGTAAAATGACCATTTTGCCCTTACAGTTGACTGTAGATAAACTGGAGCTTTTGACTGTGCAAATTGGCATTGTGAGTCTTGAGACTTGGCATGTAGATGCTTGAGAATGTATATAGGCCCATGAGACTTGATTGAACCATTGAAAACCCCAAATTCCTTGAAAGAAACAAAACCTTAATTTTGACTGGCTTAGGAGGCATTTGAACTGTCTACCTCTTGAACCATCTTGAGCAATTTGAAGATCATTCTTGACAAATCTTGAGGAATATGGGAGGGCAAATCCATGAAGAAAAATACTTTGTGCTGAGCGGTGTTATCAACCAGAACATCAATATGTGGAAGCAAAAAGTCATCTTTAGAGCTTGCCCTATTCAAATCCTTGTAGTCTACATGCCTACGCACCTTGCCATCCTTCTTTGGTATTGGAACCACATTTGCAACCTGTTGTACCCAAAAATTTGCCCTCTCATTTATCAAGATTTTTCTCACAAGACTTCTTTGACTCAAGACAAGATTAGAGTTTGGTCAGCTCAAGACATCTCATCTTGCACTGATAACCCAAAATTAGGGTTTGAGTTTGCACAAGTATTTTTGGATCACCAATGCTTCATTTGACTTTCATACATCATTTTGGACCCCTAATATTGCTTATGTTAAGTTTCAAGCCTTGAACCACATTTTTGATCAGTCAATTGGACAGTTGACCTAAAAATCAACTGTATTGGGGAAAAAGTCAACCATGGCCAATTTACAGTCAAACTTCATAATTTTTGATCCACATCAACATTTTAGACTCATATGTACCATTTGATCAAGTTTTAATTACAACTCCTCAAGAAATTTGATCAAATCATCAAAAGGGTAAAATGGTCAAAATTAGGGTTTTGACTGAGGAAGGGCAATTTCTGATTTTTAACCTAGCAATTGACCAATTGAGTTCAAGCATGATTTCAAGGATTCAATGGCATCATCTTGACTTAATTACATGGTTCAAAACATCTCAAGTTCATTGGATTGACAGATGATATTTGCAGTCAACTGATCAAAAGTCAACTGTACACTGAAAAGTCAAACTTTGACTTTTTGGTCAAAGTCAAGTTCCAAGGGTCATAATTCATCAAGATATGTCAAAATGTGAAACTTGTTGACCAAGGAAATCAAATTTGAAAATTAGGGTTTGAATTTGAAAATTAGGGTTTGAATTTGAAAATTTTCATAACTTAGAATTTTTTTAAGTATAAAAATTTGCTTATTTTTTCTCAACTTTTCACCACTTTTTCACCATGATGCATTTTGATTCAAGGAAAGTCCCCAACATGAAAGTTGTATATCCCCATGAAATCTACAACTTTTCTTCACAAACGTTTCCCTAAATATGCTTGGATCTCAAGTTATGAATTTGTGAATACATGGTCATGAACTTCTTAACTTAGTAAATTTTTGCCCTAATATAGGCAGGTTTTGGATCCAACTTCATGGCAAGTTTTCACCTAGTTCCAAGAGGTATCTCCAAATTAATTTCAAATATGGATTATATAGAACATTGCAAGCTTTCCAAAATGTCCAAGAACTCTCCAAGATCATTTTTGAGTAGGGAGAATCGAAGAGAGGAAGTTGGCATTTTCTACTTTTTGTTCAAGCCATTTTCATGAAGAACCAAGTTGCAAACCAAACCTATGTTGGCTATTTCATACTTTACAGGTCCTAAACTTGCTATACACTCCTTAATTAAATGCATACTCAGTTGACAAAGCCTTTATCCTTGCTTTTGAACTTTTACGCAACTTGTAATTCCATTTTGGGCAAAAAGGCTCCATTGCCATTTTCATAAAGAAGCACTTTTGCAAACTTGTCAACTTGGAGCTTTGAACCTGTCCCCTTGATACAAGCAAACCACACAGGTC
Source organism: Vicia faba (assembly GCA_948472305.1). Taxonomy (NCBI): domain Eukaryota; kingdom Viridiplantae; phylum Streptophyta; class Magnoliopsida; order Fabales; family Fabaceae; genus Vicia; species Vicia faba. Next base: position 889,605,616 of record OX451738.1, read on the forward strand.
TCAAGCAACTTGTACAAACTCATAATCAACCCTAAAGCAAGCTGGTACAAGCATGTGGGTTTGGTCTTGTCACTTTGCTTCAAGTACAAGAAAAGCTGCCAAAAGGCTAGGGCTTGTACAGCTGATAGAGAGATGACTTTAGAACATTTCTATACTAATATGAAAATAATGTACAACACATAACATGCTTGGCTTGGACCTAAAACTCTCTAGAACTAAAAAACACCAGCAAAAACTCATCCAACTCTCATTTGGCTCGTGCGTTTTGTGTTTAACTCATCCAAACATCTTACATATTAGATATCAAACACATCCAAGCCATCATCCCTATTCTGTAACCTCTGTTTCACCATCTGCCATTGTTAACTTTGAAGCTTGCAGTTGGACTTGGTCAGGGAGTTCTAGCCATCTTCAGAGCAAGGTAAGAGTTGAAATAGGTTCATGGAAGCTCAAGCAATCATCAAGCCTCCTTTAAAGTCCCTACATTGCCATACACGATTCCAACCGAAAGAGGTATTTTTTCAAACTCTATCTCCTTATACAGGTAACCTCAAGCCACGATTTGTGAAAAAAATGTTGCTATCATCATAATGAAGCTGTACATATCATTATATTGCATTTATATTACTTGTGCTAAGAGAATTTGGAGTTTGAATTCTCTGAAAATTTTAGGTCACGATTTAGGAATTTCAAAATTCTCTTTGATCTTTGATAGTTAGGTTACATAATTTATATGGTTGGAATCGTGAGCTCAAATGCCACATTTTTCATGTTATAAATTTTCATTTTTATGCAAGCATGAGGAAGTTACAGGTTGACTGGCAAAAGCGTGAAGAAGAGGAAGACAGGACAGGGATGAAGTGGTTATGGGCTTTTTGCTGCTTGGGCTTTTTGTTTTTGCTAAACACTACTACTGTTTTGCTATTACACCCCCTGCTAACTCTTTCATATTTTATTTTTTATTTTTATATTTAATACTTTTAATTATTTTCTTTAATGATAAAAAATCTTAAAAAATAATTTAAATTATTTTTACACTTTTATTTTTTATTATTTCTCACATAAAAAATTAATTAATTTTGATAAAGTGTAATTTATTTTCTTAATAAACTTATGAATATAATAAAATAAACTTAATACTTTTATTTTACATTTTCTATTTACAAATACTTATTTTTTGCACGTATTTAATTTTTAATATTTATATACAATATTATTTATTTTTTATACAAAAAATGCACAAAATAATGATATAGAAACATTATTTTCTTTTAAATGAAAATTAGGGTTTAACCCCTTTCAAAAAGAATTAATTATTTTTTCCTTATTTTTTTAGGTTTAAATTAAATACTCCTTTACACAAAAACAAGACATAAAATATCTTTTTCTTTACATACATAATGCATTACATTTTAAATATTGTAGTATATTTATTTTAATTCACGCAAATTCGATTTGGTTGTAATAATATATTTAGCTTTATATTTGTGCAAATCCCCATTCAAACTTGTATTCCCCCCTCCCATGAAATTGTTGTAATAGCTTAGTATATTTACATTACGCAATTTATTGCTTTCATATGCCATGATTAGTAATTAGGGTTTGTATGACAAGAACGAAACAAAATAAATAGAAAACCCTAAATACAAGACAAAATCAAAAGCATGAAAAATGACACACCTTGCACACAAGCACCCTTAGGGTTTCTCCCACTTGGTTGCCTAAAATAAAATGGCCATGTTACGCATGCGAAGTATCTTGGCAAAATAAAACAAAAATAAGATCATAGTCCCTCGATGACGCTATTCAAAAGTTGCCTAAACAAAATGATCTTGGTCCCTCCAAATGCTAAGATACTTTGCAACATTGCTATCATGGTCATACGATGACCCATGCCCGTCCCGTTTACATCCAAAGATAGGGTTGCTTACCAAATCAATGGTAAGACAACAATGTCAAAGGAATAGAAAATGCATGAGAAAGACATTTTAGTAGGTAGATAACTTCTAAGTTACTTACTCCATTTCAAACAATCCTTGCTATTTTCAAAACCAAACACACACATTTCAAAAACATCTTACAAACATTGAAAACATTTTCAAAAGACAAACATCTTTGTATACATTCTTACGAACGAGAATCATTACAAAGATTGCCTAAATGAATGGCCTCTTTTACAAAATACTTTCAAAAACACATCAAACACCATTTCAAACAAACCAAAGAAAGTGATCTAAGCAAGTAACTAAGAGCCCATGGAAAACCATGGATGAAAAGGGTGCTAGCACCTTCCCTTTTCATAATCTACCCCCCCGAACTCAATAAAACATCTCAAAGGTCTTTCCTGTGCTTTTTCACCTTTCCTTTTGGATAAAAGAAAAGTCGGTGGCGACTCTTACTAACCGCGACATTTGCGACAAAATGCATAAACCTCAAGTCAGTTCTCCCACCGCATCACAGAACTGGCGACTCTGCTGGGGAAAATTATAAAAGTGGGGTTACCTTAGGGTTTAGATCACATTTATTTGCTTACATTGTTTGACTTGTTTGCTTTACATTTTGGTTCTTTGTTTGGGTTTGAATCCTCCACCCAGATTTGGGAAACATTATAGGTAAATAGCAATACGTTGTGGAAACTGTGCGGGGTATACCGACATGGTCTAAGCAATAACTATATTAGTGTGACATATTTGTTGGTACCGGTAGCCTTTGAGTCAATCAAAGAGAATACGGGGCCGCTGAGTGATGTCATGAAGCACTAATGAACTTCTAGAACCCTTTACTTGACCAACTTAGCCTTTTTATGATGTAGTGAGATGACCGGCTTTGGTGCAGTCCGAAGTTGGTAGATACTCGATACTACACTCATTGAGGGTTGGTTTCTTGGGATATTTCGGTCGCCATTAAAGAGGCTTGAGCTGAAACAATAACCAAGGAAACAATCCAGTGATATTGAGCTCCTTAGAACCCGGTTACTATTTTTAGGACAGGTTAAGCCAACTAAACTTCAAGAGGGTATTTACCTATGAAACCTCATGCAAGCCTAAACTAAGAACTTTGCTTGATTTGTTTGTATATGCATGCTTGTACATAACATCATGGACATCATGAACATCATATGCATCCACTAACCATTTCAAGGATTTTGGAGATTCATCTTTGTTCTTGTTTTGTAGGATATGGATTCACTTCACAGGAAAACTATCCAAATCAACCTTGTAAGAATTCCTCCACAACTCAAGGAGCTAGATTCAAGGATCCCTGAGAACTCTCCATTCACCGAAAGGCATGGTCGTCTACTCAACTTGGTCACCTCTAACACAGAGGAGGATATGATGAAGGTTCTCTTCCAGTTCTTTGACCCTTTGCATAATTGCTTCACATTTCCTGACTATCAGCTTGTGCCCACTTTGGAAGAATTCTCTCAACTATTGAGGATTCCTATTCTCAATCAACTACCTTTCAACGGTACGGAAAGAGATCCCAAGCCATAAGAGATTGCTCAAGCCTTGCACTTGTACTCATCTGATGTCACAACTCATTGGGAAAATAGAAGTGGTGTCAAAGGCTTCTTAGCAAAGTTTCTGTTTGAGAAAGCCCAAAGCTGTTGGAATTCCCTAGACTTGCAAGCTTTTGAGGAGATCGTGGCTCTTCTTATCTATGGGATAGTCTTGTTCCCCAATCCTGACAAACTCATAGATGTGAGTGCTGTCAAAATCTTCATGTCACGTAACCCGGTGCCTACATTGCTTGGGGATATCTTACACTCTTTTCACACTCATACAATGAGGAAAAGAGGTGTTCTTATGTGTTGCACTCCTCTCCTGGAAAGATGGTTTATTTCTCATCTTCCCCAATCAGTCTTAAAGAATGAGCAGGGTTTGAGGTGGTCACAAAGGTTAATGACGCTCAAACATTCGGATATTCATTGGTGCTCTCGATCCAAAGAGAATGTTATCATTGTTGACCGTTGTGGGGAATTCCCTAATGTCCCTCTACTTGGCATTAGGGGAGGCATCACCTACAACCCGTGCTTAGCTCTAAGGCAGTTTGGTTATGCTCGAAGGGATGGCTCACGTGATATGCTGATTCAAGGCCTGGTATTCGACTACGACAACGACGATCAAGGACTTCGCCAGAGATTCATCCGAGCTTGGAGGATGCTAAACAAGGTGGATAGCAAGACTTTGGGACACAAGAATTCCATCCCTCTTGAGCCTTACCTCAAGTGGGTACGAACCCGCGCTCAAAGTCTTATGATGCCTTATCCTTCCATTCTCCCAGTGATTATTGAGCCTGTTAAGGAGGGAGAAGTTCCATACACTATCCTAAATCCTGACATGCCTACATCACTCGAAGACCTACAAAGGGATTGGATACAGCTCAAGGGAGAGCGTGATACTTTCAAAGCCTAATTCTACGCAAGCGAGAAGAAGGTTTTGGAACTCACTCGACTACTTCATGAAGAGCAGACTCTAAATACATGCGTTGCACCAAAGAGGATGCGCAATGTCTTTTTACCTTAGGATTTTGTATTATTTTGACCAAGGGGCATTGATGTACTCAAAATTCTATCTTATTAATATAACGTGTGTTCCTTTTTGTTTGAAACAAATTTGATTTTTTTTAAATCATTGAAAGCATTGCATGAATACATATCATTCATCATAAACATAAACAGGTCTTTGCAACAAGTTTACTCATCTCTCTACTATTTATTTCAGTAAGATGGATCTCAAACAGACGGTCAAAGATCTTCAAGCTTAGAATACACAATTTCAACAGTTACTCATGACCTTAGCCAAGGGGCAGGAGGAGCTGAAGACTCTGCTAGAGAAAGAGAAAAAGAAGAAGAAGCCAGCTGGTGTGGTAATCATGGGCAGAAGGTTTCAAGGACAAGCTAGAAGGACCTTAGATTTTCCAACAACATCTGATGAAGGGGAAAGAAAAGGAAAAGAAACGGAAGTTCTGTCAGACTCTGAAGAAGAGGAGGAAGAGGAGGACTACTCTGAACAACAATACCCTCCGGCTGATGATAAATACAAACACCTTGAAGAGCGTTTAAGCGCTATGGAAATCCAGAGAGTACCGGGTCTAGATTTTGAAGAGTTGGGGTTAGTGTCAAGAATTATGATCCCGCCAAAGTTTAAAGTGCCTTTATTTGCCAAGTATGATGGGGTGTCTTTTCCTAAAATGCACCTCCGATCACATGTCAGAAAGATTCAGCCGCACTCTGCCGACAAAGACTTGTGGGTCCACTTTTTCCAAGATAGTTTATCAGGAATGCAACTTGATTGGTTCTACCAGTTGGAAAGGGCCGACATCCACAATTGGGAAGACCCGGCCGCAGCTTTCTATAAACAATACCAGTATAACGCCGATTTGGCGCCTACCCGTACTCAACTTTAGAGTATGGCTATGGTTTCCAATGAGGGCTTCAAAGGTTACGCGTAAAATTGGAGAGATCTAGCCGGAAGAGTGCAACCCCCTCTGTCTGAAAGGGAGTTGGTGGACATATTCTTGGGAACTCTATCGGGCCCTTTCTTCAATCATCTGATTGGGAGTTCCTCTGCAGGGTTTACTGAATTGATTTTAACTGGCGAGAGGGTGGAGGCTGGTATAAGAAGTGGGAAGATTCAGAAAGATCCTTTTGCCTCTACGGCTGTGAAAAAACCTTTCACTGGGAGGAAGGAAGTATCTACTGTTTATTCACAAAGGAATCAAGGAAGAACTGAACGTCGACCAACGGTGGGGGCCATTATGATTCCAAAGCCTGCATCTGACCAGCCAAGAAATAACCAGCCAAGGGTGGAAAGGCCAGTCCGGCAATTCACCAGGATTAACATGACTCTAGCCCAGGTTCTACCACATCTTCTGAAATTGAATCTAGAAACTTTAAAAGAGGCCCCAAAGAATCCCAATACTGCATCCCCTCATTACCATCCAAATGCCAGATGCGCATACCATTCTGAAAGTCCAGGGCACGACACTAACAACTGTTGGGCTCTGAAGAACAAAATTCAAGACCTAATAAATGCGAAGGAAGTTGAGTTTGATGCGCCTGAGAAACCAAATGTTATTTCTTCTCTGATGCCTAGGCATGGTTACAATGCCAATGCTATTGAAGAAGATTTTTTTATTGCTACCGTGGATGAACTGTTGACTCCGCTCCCGATCATTAAGTTGAATTTGTTAAAAGCTGGTATATTCCTAGGTTGTGACAAAGACTGCCGTGTTTGCCTATCCTCATCATTTGACTGTCCTCTGTTGAAAAAAGGTATCCAACGACTGATTAATAACCAAGAAATTCTGTTTGAGAATGCTCCTATTTCACCCGTTCCAGTTAAAGAAGTTTCAATCATAACCATCTCCACCAATCCTTCCAGGGTCCCTAAAAGACCCGTTAGGATTACATCTTCTCCAAAGACTACTCCACTTAAGATTACAATGCCCGGGCCAGTCCCGTACAAATCAGATAAAACAGTACCATGGAATTACGGTGGAGAAATCTACTACCATGGTATCAAACAGGATGAACTGACTGCTGAAGAAGAGAGCTCTGAAGAAGAAAACTCCGATGTTAGCAACATTGCTAGAACTAGCAAGATTACCTGTAGTGGTAGAATCTTCTCTCCAGAGATTGCCCCTCCAAAGGCAGTCTTTGAACTCGTGGCTGTTCCGAAGATTACCTCTGTACCAGTGATCATACCTGCAAGTGCACCTACCGACAGAGACGACGCGACCACTGTTGTTATCCCTACCAATACTTCCACTGCTGAGAATAAAGGAAAAAGCATTCAAGAGGAGCCTGTCCGGACGAAGGCTCAATCACTAGCTATTCCCGAAACATCCAAGAAGGAGATAGAAGAAATCCTGAGGATAATAAAGAAGAGTGATTATGATGTGGTTGAATAGTTGGGGAAAACCCCCTCCAAGATCTTTATGCTAGAATTACTGCTATGCTCTGAGGCACATGCAAAAGCTTTGGTAAAATTTCTGAAGACAACTCATGTGCCGCAAGAGACGTATGCTGACCAATTCCAAGAGTGTGTGGCCAGTTTGACAGCTGATAACAGCCTGGGTTTCTCTAATGCTGACTTAATACCCAGAGGGAGAAAACACAATGAGGCATTATATGTCTCAGTGGAGTGCAGAGGAACGACTCTGGCCCATGTGTTGGTAGACACGGGTTCATCTTTGAACGTCTTACCGAAGAAAGCTCTTGATAGATTGGATTGCGAAGGGCTGACATTAAAACCCAGTAACATAGTTGTGAGAGCATTTGATGGTTTGAAAAGGATGGTCCACGGGGAGGTGGGCATCTCAATAAAGGTGGGAACCCAGATTTTCAACTCAACCTTCTATGTGATGGACATCCTTCCTTCTTATTCCTGTCTATTAGGACGCCCCTGGATTCATAATGCCGGTGCTGTCACCTCCACATTGCACCAGATGCTGAAATACCCGATCCAAGGAAAGATCATAATTGTTCATGGAGAAGAAGAGTACATGATTAGTCATCTGAATTCCTTCTGATATGTGGAGTTGGATGGCGAGTTCATTGAAACCCCTTTCCAACATTTTGAAGAAGTCTCTTAAGAAGTAGCGGCGACCAAGGCGGTATCCTCGATTCCTAAGATCACAAGACCTCCACTTTGGATGTCATCTCTAAAAGACGCTAAGGCAGTAGTGGAAGAGGGTGGATGCACCATCTAGGGGCAGATTCCAGACATCCCGTATAAATCAGACAAGTTTGGCTTGGGGTTTACTTCAACTGCTCAGAAGGCTGTGCGCCGTGCCCTTGCTGGGGGGCCACCTGTGAAGATTAGCAACCAAGGGGTCAATGCAGTAGAAGACAATGAAGAGGATGGCAGCTTGGAAGATTGGATATTTCCTACTGTCAATGAAGGACTTCACAACTGGGAAGCCAGAGACTTTGTCCCAATAACTTTCATCTCTCAGTAATTTATCTTTTACATTTCTGTTGGACTTGTAATATTCACAAACAATTCGCACTTTAAAAACCTTGTGTCTTACCCGAGGCACAATGGTCCATTTGTAAGGGTTTTTATTTCATCTTCATATGACATTCAATGAATCATGGACGCTTTTTCACATATAAAACTTTTGTGCTCATTGTCTTTCTTTTACATTTTATTGTTTAAAGATGTCTATACCCTTACACACACCCACACTCACAAATACAGGTACCCCTCTATTCCGGATCCCATGGGTAACGATACTGCTATAGCCTTCAGTGACTCTGAAGATATGATCTACCAAGCCGAATACGAAGGTGAGGAAGATTGTGAGGTGCCAGGGGAATTGGCCAGACTACTACAACAAGAGGAAAGAGCTATTCAGCCTCATGAGGAGCCGTTGGATACAATCAATTTGGGTACTGAGGAAGATAGAAAGGAAATCAAAGTGGGTGCCAATCTAGAGCCGAGTATCAAGGAGCGCCTAATTCAGCTGTTGCATGATTATGTTGAGATCTTTGCCTGGTCATACGAAGACATGCCCAGACTCGATACAGACATCGTGGTACATCGTCTACCCACAAGAGAAGACTGTCCACCAGTGAAACAAAAAGTCCACCGTATGAGACCTGACATGTCAGAGAAGATCAAAGCGGAAGTCATGAAACAATTCAATGATGGATTTCTGGCTGTTACTTCCTATCCTCAATGGGTTGCCAACATTGTTCCCGTGCCTAAAAAGGAAAACAAAGTAAGAATGTGCGTGGATTATAGAGATTTAAACAGGGCCAACCCTAAAGATGATTTTCCACTTCCACACATTGACATCCTGGTTGATAATACAGCCCAGCATAAAGTATTTTCCTTCATGGAAGGATTCTCAGGACATAACCAGATCAAAATGGCACCTGAGGACATGAAGAAAACTACATTTGTCACACAGTGGGGCACTTTCTGCTACAAAGTGATGCCATTCAGACTGAAGAATTCCGGGGCAACCTATCAACGCGCCATGGTAGCTTTGTTTCATGATATGATACACCATGAGATAGAGGTCTACATAGATGACATGATTTCCCGATCACAAACTGAAGAGGAGCACCTTGATCACTTGCAAAAGCTGTTTGTGAGATTGAAAGAGTATAAATTGAGGTTGAATCCAAATAAGTGCACATTCGGAGTCCGGTCCGGTAAACTCTTAGGTTTCATTGTCAGCAACAAAGGCATCGAGGTTGATCCTGCCAAAGTAAAAGCGATACAAGAAATGCCTGCTCCTCGTACTGAGAAGGAAGTCAGAGGATTCTTAGGACGCCTGAACTATATTTCCAGATTCATTTCTCACCTAACATCTACTTGTGAACCAATCTTCAAATTATTGAAGAAAGATCAAGTAGTCAGATGGAATGATGAATGTCAAATTGCTTTCGTTAAAATCAAAGAGTATTTACAAGAGCCTCCTGTCTTGATGCCGCTAGTCGAGGGAAGACCACTAATCATGTATCTGACCGTTTTAGAGAACTCAATGGGGTGCGTATTGGGGCAGCATGACGAGTCTGGCCGAAAAGAGCACGCTATTTACTACCTGAGCAAAAAGTTTACCGACTGTGAAACTAGATATTCACTGCTCAAGAAAACTTGCTGCACTCTGGTATGGGCTGCTCGCCGGCTAAGACAGTATATGTTGACTCATACCACTTTGCTGATATCTAAGATGGATCCGATAAAGTACATCTTTGAGAAGCCTGCTCTGTCTGGGAGGATAGCTAGATGGCAGATGATCCTAACAGAATATGACATACAATACACAACCCAAAAAGCTATAAAGGGTAGTGTGCTAGCTGATCATCTTGATCATCAAGCTGTAGAGGATTATCAGTCCATGAAGTTTGAATTCCCGGACGAAGACATCATGACATTAGACAACTGTAAAGAAATCATACCATATGATGGACCTGAACAAGGATCCCGATGGACCCTGTTCTTTGATGGGGCATCCAATGCACTTGGTAATGGTATCGGCGCTGTACTCATATCTCCAGAAGGGTGCCATACTCCCTTTACTTCCAGAATTTGCTTCAACTGTACGAACAACATGGCAGAATATGAAGCATGCATCTTTGGTCTCAAGGCTGCCATAGACTTGGGAATCAAACCTTTAGATGTGTTTGGAGACTCAGCTTTGGTCATCAGTCAGATCAAAGGAGAGTGGGACACTAAGCACCCAAACCTTATCCCTTACAAAGAACATGTTTTGACGTTGCAACCACATTTTGAGCAGATTACCTTCGAGCATTTCCCGTGAGAAGAAAATCATCTAGCAGATGCCCTAGCCACAATGTCATATATGTTTAAACTTAATTGGGATAACGAGGCTCCCCAAATCACCATTGAACGAATGGATGAACCATCACACTGTCACGAGATTAATACTGAAGAAGTAGTGGACCAGCTTGGTTTCATGAAGTCAAAAGGTATCTCGAGGCTCAGGAATATTCAGAAGGAGCTTCAATCAATGATAAAAAGTTCTTAAGGAGATTCTCTGCTAAGTTCTTCTTGAGTAATGGCATCTTGTACAAGCATAATCATGATTCTATTCTGCTCCGTTGTATGGATAAGATGGAAGCTGAAAAGATTATGGATGAATTACATGAAGGTACCTTTGGCACTCACTCTAGCGGGCATACGATGGCAAAGAAAATCCTACGGGCAGACTATTATTGGTCTACCATGGAAGCAGACTGCTATCAACACTCCCGGACCTGTCATAAGTGTCAAATCTATGCAGACAAGGTGCACGTGCCTCCGGTTCCTCTAAATGTCTTAACAGCTCCTTGGCCCTTTGCTATGTGGGGAATCGATATGATTGGGGAGATCAAGCCTATAGCCTCCAATGGACACCGCTTCATTCTAGTGGCTATCGACTATTTCACAAAGTGGGTTGAAGCACCTTCCTTCGCATCCGTTACTAAGAATGTTGTTGCCCGCTTCATCAAGCAGAATTTTATTTGCCAGTATGGTATCCCAGAAAGGATCATCACTAATAACGGTACAAACCTTAACAATACTATGATCACCGCCTTGTGCGAGCAGTTCAAGATTCAACATCGCAATTTATCCCCTTATCGGCCAAAGATGAATGGTGCGGTCGAAGCTGCTAATAAAAACATTAAAAAGATCATACAGAAAATGACAGTCACCTACAAAGACTGGCATGAGATGCTACCGTTTTCTCTCCACGGGTACCGTACCACGGCTCGCACATCAACTGGGGCAACACCCTATTCTTTGGTTTATGGCATGGAGGCTGTCTTGCCTATCGAGGTTCAAATCCCCTCTTTGAGAATTATGAAGGATGCAGATTTGAGTGAGGACGATTGGATCCAGACCCGACTTGATCAACTGAACTTAATTGATGAAAAGAGACTTACTGCTGTTTGCCATGATCAGATGTATCAAAAACGAATGATCAAGGCCTTCAATAAGAAAGTCAGACGCCAAGTATATCAAGTTGGAGATCTAGTGATCAAGCGCATTATCTTGCCACAAAGTGATCCCAGGGGCAAATGGACTCCTACCTATGAAGGACCATTTGTAATCAAGAACATCTTCTCCGGTGGGGCAATGATCTTAACCACCATGGACGACGACAATTTGCCACACCCTGGGAACTCAGACATAGTCAAAAGATACTACGCATAAGAGACCTGCTAGGTTGACACACCTAGGCAAAAAAAGGGCATCCAGGTGAACCAAAAGGTTCGGGAAAAAATTAGGGATAAAATAAATAAAAAATCTGTACACCCGGCAAGCTGAAAACCCGAAAGGGCGACTTGGGAAAAAAAGGGTTTCCCGGTGGATTGAAAAACCGAAAGGGAAATCCAGGCAAAAGTTAGGGAATTAAAGTGTATGTCTATGTCTCGTCGGATCACTTTGAGGATAACTTCAACCTCTTCACTGACAAACTCAGAGTTTCTAATCAATTCAATCATCTTCAGACGAAGCAACAAATAGACAAGATATTCAGAGATACGGAGGCTATAGCAGAATGGGAACCCCATGGGATTATCACACATAGCTATCTTTTCTTTTTTTATGACACCATCCTCTTACTAGGATGTTTGTCTCCTTTGTACAAAATACTTATTCAAAGTGAATACAAAGAGATCTCTTTAAAGTGCAGAAAACTATTTCTCATTTTATTTTTACACTTCTGTTTTATTTGCAAAAACGTCGAATGATTCATTAATGAACATATGCATTTGAACATAATTACTGTTTACAAATAAACAAAATGGAAAAGAACAATTACTGACAGGTTGAAAGAATAGGAAAACGTCTTTATGCTATTCCGTGAACAATCCCTACAGTACGTCATTAAGATCCCCAATGGAGTTGAAACTTCAAACTATTAATCCCCGGTGGAAACTGTCCAGTTTCTCCAAGTTCCCCAGCAAGTTATCTTGAAGCCTGAAAATCAACCGAATAATGGCTAACTTCTGTTTCTCCCTAACCTAGGATAATTCCCCAGTAGAGTGGCAGGTGACCGAAACTCCTGAACTTTTCCCAAACAGGAACAAGCTTTTTCCCATAGAGTTTTCATTGTTCCCCAACAGAACGAGGATTCCTAGGATAATTACCCAGTAGAAGTCATCAAAATTCTCTGGATTCCCCAAGAAGATTACTCAAGCAGTATATGGCATTGCTCACAACAAAATTTTTGTCAATTACTCCAACTTCAAGACATGAAGAATCCACATATCCTCAGCAGCAGTCAACGATTTATTTTCCTCAGCAATACAGCGAATCTGCTTACATGCGCATACATTACATCCACATATCATAAACATTGATAAAATGCATATATTGCATCATACATTTCATGCAACATAACTCTGTGTTTCAGCTAACATTTTACCCTTTTCAGGATAAGATTAACGAGCTACCATTAACAATATGCAATCATGATACCTTTCATATACGCTCCAGACACAGATGACATTCTGATACTCATTCAGTTTTCAATTTCAGATACAGTTCAGATACGCTCCAGACACGGATGCCATTCTGACACTTATTCAGATTTAAAGTTCATGATACAGTACAGATACGCTCTAGACACGGAAGCCATTCTGTTGCTCATTCATATTCATCTTCCAGATACAGTTTAGATACGCTCCAGACACAGATGCCATCATAATACTCATTCATATTTCCAAAGTTCAGATACGCTCAAGACATAGATGCTATTCTGTTGCTCATTCAGATTTAAGCTCAGATATAGTTCAGATACGTTCCAGATACGGACACCATTCTGATACTTATTCTTTTAGCTTACAACCTACAATTCAACAAACATTCTTGGATGGCATCTACAAGCCCGTCTCCAACAAGATTCTATCACCTCTCCAAATGGCATCTTTAAGCCCGTTCCCTCAACTACACTTTGTCGAGTGCAAATTTATGGGCACTTTAGTGTCCAATCATCTTTTACCTTCGAGTCACGAACGACAAAGCTCGCCAATCTAACTCTTCAGGTTCAAGAAGATTGAACATGGGAAGTTGTTGTACCCAAAAATTTGCCCTCTCATTTATCAAGATTTTTCTCACAAGACTTCTTTGACTCAAGACAAGATTAGAGTTTGGTCAGCTCAAGACATCTCATCTTGCATTGATAACCCAAAATTAGGGTTTGAGTTTGCACAAGGGTTTTTGGATCACCAATGCTTCATTTGACTTTCATACATCATTTTGGACCCCTAAGATTGCTTATGTTAAGTTTCAAGCCTTGAACCACATTTTTGATCAGTCAATTGGACAGTTGACCTAAAAATCAGCTGTATTGGGGAAAAAGTCAACCATGGCCAATTTACAGTCAAACTTCATAATTTTTTATCCAAATCAACATTTTAGACTCATATGTACCATTTGATCAAGTTTGGATTACAACTCCTCAAGAAATTTGATCAAATCATCAAAAGGGCAAAATGGTCAAAATTAGGGTTTTAACTGAGGAAGGGCAATTTCTGATTTTTAACCTAGCAATTGACCAATTTAGTTCAAGAATGATTTCAAGGATTCAATGGAATCATCTTGACTTAATTACATGGTCCAAAACATCTCAAGTTCATTGGATTGACACATGAAATTTGCAGTCAACTGATCAAAAGTCAACTGTACACTGAAAAGTCAAACTTTGACTTTTTGGTCAAAGTCAAGTGCCAAGGGTCATAATTCATCAAGATATGTCAAAATGTGAAACTTGTTGACCAAGGAAATCAAATTTGAAAATTAGGGTTTGAATTTGAAAATTTTCATAACTTAGAATATTTCTAAGTATAAAAATTTGCTTATTTTTCTCAACTTTTCACCACTTTTTCACCATGATGCATTTTGATTCAAGGAAAGTCCCAAACATGAAAGTTGTAGATCCCCATGAAATCTACAACTTTGCTTCACAAGCTTTTCCCTAAAGATTCTTGGATCTCAAGTTATGAATTTGTGAATACATGGTCATGAACTTCTTAACTTAGTAAATTTTTGCCCTAATATAGGCAGGTTTTGGACCCAACTTCATGGCAAGTTTTCACCTAGTTCAATGAGGTATCTCCAAATTAATTTAAAATATAGATTATATATCATATTACAATCTTTCCAAAATATCCAAGAACTCTCCAAGATCATTTTTGAGTAGGGAGAATCGAAGAGAGGAAGTTGGCATTTTCTCACTTTTTGTTCAAGCCATTTTCATGAAGAACCAAGTTGCAAACCAAACCTGTGCTGGCTATTTCATACTTTACAGGTCCTAAACTTGCTATACACTCCTTAATTAAATGCATACTCAGTTGACAAAGCCTTTATCCTTGCTTTTGAACTTTTACACAACTTGTAATTCCATTTTGGGCAAAAAGGCTCCATTGCCATTTTCATAAAGAAGCACTTTTGCAAACTTGTCAACTTGAAGCTTTGAACCTGTCCCCTTGATACAAGAAAACCACACAGGTCTCAAGAAACTTATACAAACTCATAATAAACCCTAAAGCAAGCTGGTACAAGCATGTGGGTTTGGTCTTGTCACTTTGCTTCAAGTACAAGAAAAGTTGCCAAAAGGCTAGGGCTTGTATAGCTGATAGAGAGCTGACTTTAGAACATTTATATACTAATATGCAAACAATGTACAACACATAACACGCTTGGCTTGGACCTGAAACTCTTTAGAACTGAAAAACACCAAAAAACTGCCCAAACATACAGTTTCTGCAAAAACTCATCCAACTCTACATTGGCTCGTGCGTTTTGTGTTTAACTCATACAAACATCTTACATATTAGATATCAAACACATCCAAGCCATCATCCCTGTTCTGTAACCTCTGTTTCACCATCTGCCATTGTTAACTTTGAAGCTTGCAGTTGAACTTGGTCAGGGAGTTCTAGCCATCTTTAGAGCAAGGTAAGAGTTGGAATAGGTTCAGGGAAGCTCAAGGAAGCTCAAGCAATCATCAGGCCTCCTTTAAATTCCCTACATTGCCATACACGATTCCAGCTGAAGGAGGTATTTTTTCAAACTCTATCTCCTTATACAGGCAATCTCAAGCCACGATTTGTGAATAAAAAATGCAGCTCTCATCATAACGAAGCTGTACATATCATTATATTGCATTTATATTACTTGTGCTAAGAGAATTTGTAGTTTGAAATCTCTGAAAATTTTAGGTCACGATTTAGGGATTTCAAAGTTCTCTTTGATCTTTGATAGTTAGGTTACATAATTTATATGGTTGGAATCGTGAGCTCAAATGCCACATTTTTCATGTTATAAATTTTCATTTTTATGCAAGCATGAGGAAGTTACAGGTTGACTGGAAAAAACGTGAAGAAGAGGAAGACAGGACATGGATGAAGTGGTTCTGGGCTTTTTGCTGCCTGGGCTTTTTGTTTTTGCTAAACACTACCATTGTTTTGCTATTACACCCCCTGCTAACTCTTTCATATTTTATTTTTTATTTTTATATTTAATACTTTTAATTATTTTCTTTAATGATAAAAAATCCTCAAAAATAATTTAAATTATTTTTACACTTTTATTTTATTTTTTATTATTTCTCACATAAAAAATTAATTTATTTTGATAAAGTGTAATTTATTTTCTTAATAAACATATGAATATAATAAAATAAACTTATTACTTTTATTTTACATTTTCTATTTACAAATACTTATTTTTTGCACGTATTTAATTTTTAATATTTATATACAATATTATTTATTTTTTATACAAAAAATGCACAAAATAATAATATAGAAACATTATTTTCTTTTAAATGAAAATTAGGGTTTAACCCCTTTCAAAAAGAATTAATTATTTTTTCCTTATTTTTTTAGGTTTAAATTAAATACTCCTTTACACAAAAACAAGACATAAAATATCTTTTTCTTTACATACATATTGCATTACATTTTAAATATTGTAGTATATTTATTTTAATTCGCGCAAATTCGATTTGGTTGTAATAATATATTTAGCTTTATATTTGTGCAAATCCCCATTCAAACTTGTATTCTCCCCTCCCATGAAATTGTTATAATAGATTAGTATATTTACATTACGCAATTTATTGCTTTCATATGCCATGATTAGTAATTAGGGTTTGTATGACAAGAACGAAACAAAATAAATAGAAACCCTAAATACAAGATAAAATCAAAAGCATGAAAAATGATACATCTTACACACAAGCACCCTTAGGGTTTCTCCCACTTGGTTGCCTAAAATAAAATGGCCATGTTACGCATGCGAAGTATCTTGGCAAAACAAAACAAAATAAGATCATAGTCCCTCGATGACGCTATTCAAAAGTTGCCTAAACAAAATGATCTTGGTCCCTCCAAATGCTAAGATACTTTGCAACATTGCTATCATGGTTATACGATGACCCATTCCCGTCCCATTTACATCCAAAGATAGGGTTGCTTACCAAATCAATGGTAAGTCAACAATGTCAAAGGAATAGAAAATGCATGAGAAAGACATTTGAGTAGGTAGATAGCTTCTAAGTTACTTGCTCCATTTCAAAAAATCCTTGCTATTTTCAAAAACAAACACACGCATTTCAAAAACATCTTACAAACATTGAAAACATTTTCAAAAGACAAACATCTTTGTATACATTCTTACGAATGAGAATCATTACAAAGATTGCCTAAATGAATGGCCTATTTTACAAAATACTTTCAAAACCACATCAAGCACCATTTTAAACAAACCAAAGCAAGTGATCTAAGCAAGTAACTAAGAGCCCATGGAAAACCATGGATGAAAAGGGTGCTAGCACCTTCCCTTTTCATAATCTACCCCCGAACTCAAGAAAACATCTCAAAGGTCTTTCCTGAGCTTTTTCACCTTTCCTTTTGGATAAAAGAAAAGTCGGTGGCGACTCTTGCTAACCGCGACATTTGTGAAAAAATGCATAAACCTCAAGTCAGTTCTCCCACCGCATCACACAACCCACTGAGGATAAGACGTAACGACCAAGAAACCTGGGTTGAACTGCTTCATAACCTCAACTTTGATATTTTCATACATCTCGGGACGCATACGATGAACTTTATTCTTTATTGGGGTACAACCTTCTTTCATCGGTAGACGTTGAACCACAATATTAGTCTCTAGCCCTGGCATGTCTTCGTACGACCAAACAAAGATCTCAACATAGTCACACAACATCTAGATTAATCTGTTCTTGACACTGTCTTCTAGGTTGACACCTATCTTGACTTCTTTCTTGTCTTCTTCAATACCCGTTATTCACAACCTCGACTGGCTCTTCATGCGGTTGTATGGCTCTTTCTTCCTGCATTAACAACCTAGAAAGCTCTCCAGGTACTTCACAATCTTCCTCACCTACGTCCTTGGCTTGGTAGATCGGAATTTTGAATTCATAATTGGAAATAGCAGAATTGTTATCAATGGGAACCAAAATGGATATGGATTCCTGAATAAAGGAAATCGATATAACGTCTTCAGTCTTCCAATTGCTGAGCTCGTTGCCAGTGGTGGGGAAAATCCAATTGTCTAGGTCATAGTTACTATCATCATCTTCTATAGCAGAAACATCATCAATAGCATTAACACCCTTGTCGTGCTTAGGCATGGGAGCGGTGATCACATTTGGGGTCTCGAGAGGATCAAATTCAATCACTTTGGAGTCAATCAGATATTGAATTTTATTTTTCAAAGCCCATCAGCTATTTGTGTCATGTACGAGACTATTGGAATGATAGGCACATCTTTCATTAGGATTGTACCGAGGAGAGGAGGTGTTGGGATTCTGAGGAGGATCTCTTAACATTATCAACTCTACCTTCAATAGATGTTGTAATGCCTGAGACAATGGCATGTTGATCTTAGTAAATGGTCTCCTTAGTGCATCCGACCTACGCTAATTTCCTTGTTGATGTTATTGCACTTACGCAGGATTAGAAATTAGCACAACTCCCACAGACTGGTTGCGATCATTTCTAGCACGAACCTTATGGCCATACACAACATTAGATTTCTTTTTCCCATTGAACATCTTCTTTACAGTACTTGAAGAAGCAGCCACCTGAATTTTTCCACTCTTGATTCCACCTTCAACCTGTTCCCCTGTTAATATCACCTCGGTGAATCCGACTGAAGAGCTTTCGATCAGATGATTGAAGAAAGGACCTGTCAAAGTTCCCATAAACATATCAACCATCTCCCTATTAGATAAAGGAGGTTAAACTCTCCTAGCTAGATCCCTCCATTTCTGCGCATACTCTTTGAAGCCTTCATTCGATCCCATAGTCATACTTTGTAATTGCACGCGAGTTGGTGCAAGATCAGCATTGTACTGGTATTGTTTGTAAAAAGAAGTAACCAAGTATTCTCAAGTACAAATATTGGTCCCTTCCAGCTGATAGAACCATTCCATATGTGTCCCAGATAAGCTTTCTTGAAAGAAATGTACCCATAACTTCCTATCGGTAGTGTGGGGTTGGATCTTCCGGACATAAGACCTCAAATGAAGCTTTGGACAAGACACACCATCATACTTCGCAAAAGTAGGGACCTTGAATTTATGAGGAATTACAACTCCCGAGATTAAACCCAGATCTTCAAAATCCAACCCAGGCACTCTATCGATCTCCATAGCATTGAGACGATCTTCCAGCTGTTTGTATTTGTCATCAGTTGGAGGATACTGTTCATCTGAATAATCTACTTCTTCTTCATCAGAACCCTGGTTGTTATTCTCATTAGCTTTCACACTCTTATCATCTTCCTCTTGGTTATCATCTTCATTTGATGGGACTTCAAAATCTAGAGCCCTCTTGATCGGACCTTTGAACCTTCTATCCATATTAAAGATGACAACTGGTTTCTTAGTCTTTTTCTTCCTCTCTTTGGTGATGAGGGTCTTCAGCTCTTCCTGTCCCTTGGCTAAGTTCAGGAACATTGGTTGAAATTGATTGTTCTGAGCTTGAAGATATTTGACGGTTTTTTTGAAAGCCATCTTTTACTGAAATAAACAACAAGAAGATGAGAAAACCTGTCTTGGGAAAACCTGTTATGTGATGATATGTATGGTATGCATATGTAATATTTTCAAGGATCTCGCAGGATAAACAAAAAGAGATGAAATGTTAGAAGTTGAGTCTGTAGCTTTGTCTGAAGAGCTTCAAGTCTTCATCTCTGAATGTCCCTCTATAAGAATCAAGCTTACCATGTTAAGTGGGTCCTAGATTTTGACTCACGAGGACGTACTTTGATCTTGATGGCATCTGGCTAGAGGAAAATAAATCCTATTGCCCCTTGATAGAAGTCTGGTTCATGATAAACCTGCATCACTGGTCCCTAAGATCCTTGAAAAGGGTTAGTGAAAATGCCATGGTATGATGTTATGATGTCTTCTCCGGTGAGCTGGTTCTTCGTTCCTGCAAAATAAGAATAGTTAGTGGTTCAATGATACCCTACCCCCCTAATTTGGGCCTTGCAATTTCAATGAAACCCTTAGTTTTGGCTAATTTCAGTTGTATTGTAAGATACAGCGAAAACAATGTCACACGGTGCAAACATGGCCAAACACGATTCAGCCGTTATGGAGGCCATGCAATGGGTCTATCCTGCGTTGTTATACCTCAGAAAAATATTAGTACTGTTAGTATGCATTAAAACGCAAAGAAAACAAAAATATAAATTCATGCAAGAATGGAAAAACGGTGATGCATGGTTGTGCGTTTTATGCCCTTTCATCTTCAAGATTGATCCATTCTTACCCTACAAGGTCCCTGGAGTGGAATGGGATGGTTGGCTTGCGTGGAAAGAGGTTGTAACTAGGGTTTACAATTTGCCCTAGTTTTGATCATTTTTTAAGTTTTTGGAAAGGTTTCTTGTGCAAAGTTTTCACATCATCCCTTGTCTGAAATAGTGAAAATATATAGAGCTTGAATTAGATCAAACAAGAGTGGGCTTGGACCTTTGTAAGAAAGCCTTTTATTTTATTTCATTTATTTTGAATTTAAACAAATAAAATAAAAAATAAATGGAATAAAATCCAAGGGGTGTTATAATAAGTTCAGAGGTTCATATTGAGGCCTATAACATGCATGTATCTTGAAACACAAGCCCACTAGCCCAAAATATCAAGTTTGGTCACTTTAGGTATCATTCATTTTCTCAAAATTCCCAACTTGAGCCAATCATAACCCTATCAAATTTTATCATTTGAAAGTGATCTTGGAATTTTTGGAAAGATCAATAAGTACTCTGCAATCTCTACGTTGGTCATTTTCCATTTGTAGAATTTATCTTGATATAAATTGCTTTGACAAAAAGTGTCTTTTTGTTGACTTTTGAAATTACCTATAATGTTTTGGCCCATATCTCTCAAATGAAGCATTTTTTGGACTTTATATTAGAGAGTCAAAGTTTTATAGAGTTTAATATCCTTCAAAATGAGCTTTGGTTGAGAAAAATCTGATGGTGCATGTGAAAGTTATGTTTTGTCAAAGTTCAGTTGACTTCTTAAGAAAACCCTAATTTAGTAAATTTTGGCTTTTGATGAATTGGGAGTTTTCTTGATGAATAATGATCAACCCTTGATCAAATGATGAATGTGACTTCAAAATATTAATGTTGACCAAAAATATTGAAGTTTGACTATAAATTGGTCAAAGTTGACTTTTTACCCAATACCGTTGATTTTCAATCATTTGAGCAATTGACTAAGAAAACTTGTGATGCAAGGCTTGAAATTTGGCATGAGCACTCTTATAGACATGTGAGAAACCATGAAATCCACTTGAGGCTTTAGAAAATCAATCTTCCTTGAGAAAAGTGAAACCCTAGTTGTAGGTCAACTACTTAGGAGAAGAGTTTATCTGATCAATTCTTGAGCAACCTTGAGCAATTGAGAACCCCAGGAGCATGTCTTAAATAAAAATTGGAGGGAAAATTTTGGGGTACAACAATAGTACATTTTCAAATTTGATACACTCATATGCTTTCACTTCCAGATTATCATAATACGGACATTAATTTCACCAACTCTTCGAATCTAGCAACATAATCAACAACAATTTAACTCCTTTATTTCAGCTCAAGGAATTTTATATCCTTCCTACCATGCACATCTTCAGGAATGTACCTCTCCAAGAATGCAGCTCTAAAAATAGCCTATGTGACCTCAGCACCCAAAATCTCCATCCTCTGACGTGGGTTATCCCACCAGTCTTCAGCCTTCGCTTCCAACATGTGGGTACCAAACTGCACCTTCTACTCCTATGAGCAAGCCATCACTCTGAAGAGCTTCTCGATCTTTTTGAGCCAACTTGTGCACCATCAGGATCATGTGTGCCCTTAAATATCAGCAGGTAGTTTTACTGAAACCTTTCCAAAGCATATAACTCATCATTCCCTTAAGCATTCTGGGGATTCTGGGCCATTGTCTAAGCCAATGACTCAAAAGCCTCAGAAATTGCATCATCATTTCTTCCTCCAACCATTTCTCTTTTCATATAGGCTAACATCATTAGAGGAATGAAACATCGATTGTGTTTACACACAAATCGACCACCAAGACATACATTGTATAAAAAACTAGCCGGACTGGTCGACCTGCTATGATACCACTAATGTAACACCCTTATAAACCATACATAAAATCACGATTAATTTAAGAATACCTCAAAATAAAATCACCACACAAGGGTACCACACTTCATAACAAAACATCATAATTACTATCCTACAACGTAACACGAGTTAACATAATTATAATAACACGTCCTTATAAAATTAACACATCACTTTGAAAAGCATCACAATGGGATCATAGTCATAATATCATACTTATCTTCTCAAAACTCATAACAAATTAGTTTCATCCCAAAGTGGGAATTAAAATCAGTTTAACAATAAAAAACCTTCATAAATTATGTCAACATAAAAAGGAACATAACATTCACAAAATAAAACGTTCCCAAACCGAAATTACATATCAGAGCAAGACACCTCTAATTAACAAAAACTAATAAAATAATCCAAAGCCATCTTCAATGCTCCTACAGGCTACTTTTGAGCATCTACCCGTTACCCACGTTGAAGCAACATTCAAATAGAAAGGGTGAGTAATCACAATTCATTATAAAAGATATAAGGAAAGGATCAGCAGTAGCGTCATCATCATATCAACACATATCATTTATAAATAAGTCATATTCACACATACACAATATAATATTACTGATACACCTTTAGTCATATAAACCATCATATAATCACATAATCCTCAAATATCATCACATCACATCTCATCAACAAAACTCATGCAAATACCATATAAAATGTTAATGCAACAACACTGACTCAATGCATGTGGTACCAAATTATGAACAACTAGTTCATTACCCTCCATGATCCCCACCATATTATCGATTCCCTCTAGGAACTAGAGCACATCACAAATGCACTCAATCCGCACAATAGGATTGAGGCTCATCACAAACGAACCACCGTCCAAAAATGCCATGAATGCATGATGCACAACAACGTCACTTATAAGTTCGACCATGGCTAGTCAATTCATCATCATTCACATATCATGTATTCATATTAAACATGCACATCATTAACACATCTTCACATATAACATCAATCACATCACAACAACATCATAAAAACTTCACAACATCATCAAGTTCATCATTAAAATAGAACATCTTGGTATATCTAATAATCCAAATTCATGAATACATAGGTTCAGGAATAATACATCAAATAGCTCATATTAATCTATTATAACATAGTTTTGCGCATCATCTTCCCAATGCTTCGAACGATGCCTAAAACAAAGTCCTAAAACTCAAGTTATGACATTTAAAAAAGTTACTACCAGACTGCTCACCTAAGCCTCGCCCAGCAGCCCTGGTGGATCTCTCCTCGCCTCTGCCTAGCCTAACGCTCACCCGTCGAAATGAGCAATTTAGTCCATCGTTACTTCGCTCTCTCGACGAAGCTCTGGAGAAATCCTCATCTCATGTACTTTCCAAGAACCTTTTTTTTACAAACCCTCTCGCTTACTGGCTAACCCGATGACGCTTGGGCGATTCGCTCGCCCAACGATACACATGATTCTGCAACTTCCTATTGCAATTTCGCTACTGTTCCAGGCCATACCAATTCTGATTCCAGACATCATACTCGTTCCAAAACACATTATAAACATCACATCTCACGTATTAACATCAAAACATTCATATACACATAATGGGATTAAATCATGGTATTTCGATATTATCAACATCACGATTTCATCATGTATTACATCACACGTTTCATCAAATTCTCATACAATACATAAACCTAAATCTACCTTAACCCATATCAATCATGATAAACCAGAATTATACCCCTTACTTCAGATTCTTAGCAATTTGGTTCTTCCTTCAAGTTCTACGGAAATTTTCCTTTGATTCTCTGTGCCCTAGCCCTCTCTTCACGGTTTCTCCCAACTTTTCACGATTGTACATAATAACTCCCTTATCTATAATTTTATCTATTACAATAGTCCCTTTCTATGGTTTTCCTCTACTACCCTCACTTGCTCACATACACACACACACTTACCATTATGCCCTCATTTTACTTTTCACCTTAATTTCCCATATTATTATTATTATAATTCTAAATAATCTAAACTAAAATTATTTAAATCCAAGTTATTCTAATTATAATCCAAATATCACTAATGCACATCCACATATCATCACACTTCACGTGAAATCAATAATAAATTACAAATAATTGATAAAATAAAGAATTCTAGATTTTGGGGTGTTACACAAGCAGGAGATTTCCTTGTTCATAAAAATGATATCGACATAAACCAGAATAAGACTAAAGCCATTACAGATACTTGAAATCCTTAGGAAAAAAAAAGCGCTTCAATCCTTGTTGGAGAAAATCAAATTTTTGAGGAGGTTCATTTCGAACCTTAAGGGAAAAACACGGGCATTTTCGCCATTAATCCATCTAAATAAAGATGGGTTCAAATGGAGACAAGAACATCAAAGAGCTTTTGACGAAATATAGGAATATCTGATGCACCCTCAAATTTCCCCCTGTTAGAAATAAGTGCATGAGATTGTATATTTATGCATTAAACTCGACTATAGGAAGCATGTTAGCGCAAGAGGACGATAATGGCGTCGAAAGGGCCATTTATTACCTCAGCCAAGTCTTGAATGACACAGAGACAAGGTATAGTTTAATAGAGAAGTTGTGTCTATGTTTGTATTTCTATTGTACAAAATTAAACATTATATTAAACCTATTAACGTTTACGTCTCTTCGCATTTCGATATCATCAAGCACATGTTATCTAAATCGATTCTGCATAGTCGAATTGGAAAATGAGCTCTTGCCCCAACTGAGTATTCCCTGACATATGTGTTTTTAAAAGACATGAAAGGGAAAATCATCTCCAACTTCATCATAGACCATGTGATAGTCGAGGCGCCTCAGAATTATCTGGAGCCAAAACCATGGAAGTTGTACTTTGATGGTCTAGCCATAAAACTGGAACATGCATTGGAATTTTGATAATTTCTCTTAGTAAGATTCCAACGAAGTTCAAATTTAAGATTGAGGGTTCTTTCTATAATGACGAGGCCGAATATGAGGGTTTGATAGCTGACCTTGAAATCTTGTTAGATTTAGGGGCAAAAAGAGTCGAAATTAGAGCAGACTCTGAGTTGGTCGTAAAGCAGATAACAAAGAAGTAAAGATGAATTAAGGAAAATCTAATAATGTACTTTGTTATAGTAAACTGACTAATAAATCATTTAGATTTTATCGATATTCAACATTCCTTGGACTTGAAAATCAAGAGGCAAATGATCTGGCTCCGATCGCCTCAGAGTATAAAGCGCCGAAGGGAAAGTTGGAAGAACTGATTAAAGTTTGAATGAGGGTAATGTCAACAAAGTTATCCCCTTCAGACTTGTCAATGACAATTAAGATCGGTAGATCCTGAGATTTTTGAGATTTTTGCCATCGAATGTATGATAGATTCTGATTGGCAAAAACCAATAGTAGAATATGTGGACAACCCAACCAAGTCAATTGACCGAAAGATCAAATACATATCTCTAAACTATGTTATCATAGGGAACAAATTGTTCAAAAATATCCCCGAAGGTATCTTGATCAAGTGTCTAAGTGAAAGCGAGGCATATTTAGTAATATCCATGTCCATAGTGGGTCATGGGTCATGTGGTGCCCATCAAACCAGCCACAAAATGAAGTGGTTATTATTTTGACAAGGTGTTTGTTGGCACACAATGTTAAAATATTGCATTGAATTCACCAAATAATGCTAAGAATGCAAAGTACATGTAGGCATTTAAGTGAATTGCATGCAATTGTAAAACCATGGCCATTTAAAGGTTGAGCTTTGGATTTAGTTGGTAACATTCGTCCACCATCATCGAAAAGCCAATGATACATCTTAGTTGGCATAAATTAATTTACAAAATGGGTATAGTAAATACCCCTATTAAATGTTGACTAGGGGTATTTGATCGTCGAGTCCTAAGAGAAAATGGTAAGTATTTGAAAAGATACAAAGATGTGCTACATGAAATTCTAATTTTAACAAAATAATAGGAAAAATATGTAATTCCAAAATGGTATTTAAAAGAGGGTGCCAAAATAGAAAGTCATTACAAAAAATTACAAAATAAAATGCTAGAAACTGAAGTACATCTAAGCAGGAAACCTAGACTTAAACTCTTCAAGGAGCTCTTTAGAGAACGTGAGTCTGGTACTTAGTTTTGAATTTGCTTCCTCCAATTCACCCATTTCATCCTTCAGTCAAAGATCAATCTCAACATGTTGAACTCCTTTGTCAACTTCTTGATCAATTGGCTCCCTGGTAGGAAGTGATTTAGATTTACTGAGTTTGACCTTTTGCTGCTCCATATTTGTAATATTCTTATTCAATTCAGTAACTTGTGCATGATAGTTGGTGATTTGACTATCGAGAGAGGCCATTTTATCCATGTTCTCTTGAAGATATGTTTCAAGCTCATATACTCGTGTCTCAAAGGTTTTACTTAGATCTTATTCTCTAGCCATTTCGCCTGTATTCTGTTGAATCTGGGAGTCATAAGTCTTCTTGGGTTGGATATCCTGACAAATATGGTCGAAGAAGGAATCAGGAATCCTTTTCTTATTGATCTCTTTTAACAATCTCTAAATGCCAGTCCCAAATTTGGAATCATCCTCGATAGACTTGTAGAGGTCAATATCAAATACATTTGCTTTGAGTTGTTGGATCATGAGGTTTATAGAACCTCCAGATACATCATTCACATAAATGTTTGAGGAATTTGAAGAATTGGTCCCAATCGACAGTCTGCGACAGTCTCCTCTTGGCTAAGGGAATTGTTGGAAGAATTATCTTGTATTATATGGTCATTTTTTATCACCTTCTCCTCCTCAAGTTGGCCTTTTTTCGTTCCTGGTGGATTAGTTTCGACAATAGGTTTCAATTTTTCTTCCTCTACTTTGGACTTCTCTTCCTCCACCTTAGATTCGTTTTCTTCCACCTTGTGGGAGTTTTGTTCAGCCATCAGATCATCTTGATCTAAGTTATCATGAATTGAAGCGAGGGTGTCGTCAAAGTTATCGTCCCTTTGAGGAGAAAATTCACTATCCTCAAATTGTGGTCAGGACTTTGCTCTTTGAGAACAGCTGCATCTTCGCCAGTTTGTTTAGCTTCTAGGTGAACAGAAGGAAAACTCTAATCAGGAGGAATCAAGCAATTGATAGGATATTGGGTCTTAGGTGGTTTTTCCTGTAAGTTTTCATTCGATTTTTATTGTGCCTGAAAAAGGAGAAATTAGTTTATGCCAGTGCAAAATCGACAAAAGAGAAAAAGGCAAATAATACCTTAGGTTCATTTTTTAGATTTATTTGATTTTTGGGCTTGCCAATTTTTGCTTGGTTTCTCCTTCTCAAAAGTGATAGGATGGCCTAGACCCTCCTCATTGGTTGGACCAGCGGTCGCAGGTGGGGTTTCTTTGAAAGATTCTTCTTTCGACCCAAGTTTTTCTCGTTCCTTGGTCAAAAGAAAGATTTGGTCTAGGATTCAAAAAGATCTGAGTCTCACTATTGCCCTAAATTTAGACCCCAACTTAGTCTTCAGAGGGTTGGGGTGTAACATGAAAACGCAAGATCAATATTTACAATTATTGAAAGAAGGAACATCAAAGTTATCGATGCATACATGTATATTCACGGGAGCAACAATCTTTGTAATTTTCGTCTTTTTCTTTGGTTGAGCAGAAGCCGCAGGCCGACTTTGGCCGTGTAACACCCTAAAAACCCCACACTTATTGTTATAAAATAAGGTATACAAAAAACACATATATACACTTAGGATTTTACTTGACATCAAACACACCTGCTCTACAAAACTTATAATTTAAAATAAACATTCAACATTTGTCATCGAATTCTCACCTTCCCTTAGGGTATCATTACAGTTGAATCATAAAGTAATCATTCTTTGCAAATTCACATGAGTCACATAAATTCTTTATTAAACTCAAATAAAGCATAGTGAAATCTCCATCAAACAACATAGTTATCATCACTACGAGAGTATAACATCTAACTCTCTAAACAACATAGCAGAATTAAAAGAATCATTTTCCCCACGACTGTTATAGATCAGAGAACATAATCTAAAGACACAAAAAGAAAATAAAAGAAGAATAGCCTCGCACCATCCTCCACTCTAAACAACTACTCAATTACCTGTTTGTCTATAATCCAAAAAGGAGCACAAACCACAACAACAACAACAAAGGGTGAGTAATCATATTAACAAAGTAAGTGGTACATACTGCAAGGTAGAGTATCAACACATACATATTCTATAGGTAATTGCATATAATATTGCACAATAAATTCTCACACCCAACTCCATAATCACGCACAAGACATATATTATGCATACAACTCACTCATGTGATGACACTCAACTATGCAACTTAATGAATATGCATGTGGTACCATATCATCAAAAGTTTCCTTAGTGAGCCGTGTTCACCCTACTCGAACCTCGAATCCACCCTGCTCGGATTTTAGGATAAGTGACCAGTCCACCCTGCTCGAAATGTAACTTGTCTCTTTATCAATAACAAAGACATCATGAATGCATGTCAAAACATGTAAATGCATCAACAACCTAATGTTTAAAGTCCCCTTCCGACAATAAAAAATATGCATTGATCCAACAATAATAGTCCTCCCTAATCGAGCCATTATTCACCAATCAAATCAACAACATCAATATTATTATCAACATCGTAACATAACAACATCATAATCATCATAAACATCATAACACAACAACATCATAATCATCATCAACATTATACACCATAACATCATAGTCATCATCAACACCATAACGAGATCACCAACTATCATGCTCACATAGTCACAACTACTTATCAAAACTTACAACATCATTAATATTCAATATTTATATTGTTAATCAATTATAATTAACATTCTCAACATCATAACATAATCACAATATAACATCAACAAATACACACAATTCTCTTTAATTTTTCATGGTATCATGACACATTCAGCCTCTGAAACTAATTCCATTTGATGGTAAGTTGCATTAGATTTCCAACGCTTCAAACCACATCTCGTTTGGACTTACAGATTAAAAGGTATGAACAAAACAACCGACGAACCAATCTATTGTTGCCGCAGACCAATATATTGTTCCTAGCTGATGTCTATGAAATTTTCACAAAAAGGTGAGAACCAATCGATTGCTCTCCTGAGGTCAATTGATTGGTCTGAGTTGTTGTACCAAAATTCACCAAATTTTCCAAATAAGCAATTGATTGCTTCAAGTATCAATCGATTGATCCTAGATGCTATTTTATAATTTTTTTCTAAAAATTGGGTGAGCCAATGAATTGCTCCCCCTAGGACAATCAATTGGTCTTAGGTGTTTTTCTAAAAATTCCAATTTCACGTACAGTAGAGTCACTTATTTCTTTAACTTCACCCAAACATCCTCTAACAGTCCAAAATAACTTATTTCAAATTCTAACATTATAAACCGATTACCTACTGTAAGTTCATCCCAATTTCATCGATAAACACCTAAATTAATCAACTAAACATCATCAATGATTCAAGTATGTTCATGCCCTAAAATATCCAAATTCACATCAAAACTCAAGAACACAACCTCATAACAACAACACATTATTGCAAATCAAATCAGTGCTTATAACAACAGATCCATCATCATATATTCATCAATATTCATCAAGAATCAATTGAAAACCAAACCCTGTTGTGGATTAAGGACCCCTCTACCATAACCATCATGTATATATCCTTTATTAAGGTTATTATCCCCCTTACCTTGTGATTCCATAAAATCAAGCAATTTCTATGGTCTCCTCTTTCCAAAGCTCTAACTCTCCTCTTGTTATTCTCTTGCCTTGGCCCTTTCTCTCTTTTCACTTTTCTATGTACTGCTAAAAATCTTTCCTCCTAACCCTCTTTTTAAAATAAAAACCTAATTCCCTCATTAGGATATTCCTGCCTTACCCTCACCTTTTTCCTTAATTTCCACCTTGTCCTCAATATCTCTACAAACTCATATTTTCCATTTATCTTATTATTTTATTTAAATAACAGAACTAAAATATTATTTTAATTACTAAAATAATTCTAAATAAAATCTATCAACTTCTAATTACTCTCTACACTCTCCTTCATATACACACACCTCATCACACTTATTTATTTAAATAATTTAATTAAAATACTCTTTATTCTAATTATTAAGATTCTAAATAGTTTCTAGATATTTTCTAGCAACTCCAACAAAGCACAACTTATTCTCCATACCTCTATCTATATGACATACACCCTGTTGTACCCCAAAATTTGTCCTCTCTTTTCTCAAGACATTTCTCACCAAAGAAATCAAACACAATATCTTGACCTAACTTCATGTCTCAAATCATTTCTCAAGATCAATAGATTAATAGTTGAAAATTGATCAACTGATGAAAAGTTAATTGATACAAAAAAAGTCAAACTTTGACTTTTTTGATCAACATTGAATTTCAAAAATCAAGATTCATCAAGATACTTAAAAATATCAAACTTGATCATCAAGAATCAAGAAATTCAAGAAAGTCCACAAAAGGTCAAAGTTTTCAATACTTAGAAATTTTCTAAGTGTTTTTACACTTGATAATTTCATTACTTCATGACATTTTTTCACCAAGATGCAAGATGATTCAAAGAAAACTTTCAACATGAAGGTTGTAGATCTTGATGAATTCTAAAAATTTATATTAGAGAGTTGATTTCCAAAAAATGCTTAGATTTGAAGATATAGACTCATGAAGTCATGACATTTTTGTATAATCACTTAGAGAAATTTTTAACAAGTTTGGTCAGATTTTTGTCCCAACTTCATAGTCAATTTTCATCAAGTTCTAATTTGATTTAGCCAAAGTGGTCAACATGAAAGCTGTAGAAAATGTTTCAAACATTCCAAAATATCCAAGAGCATGAATTTATCATACTTGAGCTAGGAGATTCAAAGGCATGAAGTTGGGCATCCATTCTTAAATTACAAGTCATTTTGGTGAAGAACACATAATCCAATCTACATGCTATGATGCATAATATTTCTTTTCAGGCCTTCTAACTTGCAAATCTCACCATAATTTAATGTTTACACAAAATTTTGAGCTATGGTCCATTTGATTTAAGCATTGTCCAAAGCATAATTCCATTAATGGCACAAAGTTAACACTTCCATTTTTGAAAAGTATGCTTTTGCAAAATGTCAATACATTGAGCTTTGCAATGGTTATATTTGATTACAAGAAAGCTCAAAAGCATGGAGAAAACCCTCTGCACCCAACAACTTTAGAACATGCTTGTACTTGAAATATTGAAACTATGAAAATTCATTCAACTTGGCTTTTCACTTTCAACCAAACCATAGAGGCTATCTTGAAAATTTGATTACTTCAACCTTCCAAACCTCTTGCCTATAAATAGAGAGATCAATTGCAAGATAAAAGAGATGAACAAGCCTTCAAAACCCCTTTACTCTCAAAAAAACCAGAATTGTCCACAAAACCTCTATTTTTGAGCTTTGAAGTCCAAATCTTTAAATCTCTCAAACCTTGTAAGTTTTGCCTAAACAAACCATCCAAATACTTCACACACACCATATAGAAGTTTTTCAAACACAAGAACAACTTCTGTAACATCATTATCACCATCTTCTAAACTCAAAAACATTACATTGCAACTTGACTTGGTTGGAGTGATCCAACAACTTTCAGCATAAAGTGAGGATTGGCATAGCTTCAAGAAGGTCCAAGGGAGCTTAATCAATCATAATATTGCACCTGGAATAGCTAGAAGAGGCTTCAGATTTTTATCCAAGAGAGGTAAGTTTCCTCAAACTTTGATATCTTTATCCATACATCATTTGTTTGCGTTTTCAAAAGAATAAAATAGGACAAATCAAGGCATAAGAGTGCAAATATCCAAAATTCAAAAAATGCTCCAGGAGTCCTGACACGGGCGGCCGTGTCATCTGACATGGGCCGTGTCAAGGGGGAAGACAGACCAAAGAGGCAAGGCAGAAGTTGACACGGGCGCCCGTGTCACACGACACGGCCCGTGTCAATTCAGTTGGGACTAAAAAATGCGCAAGAAGAAATAGCAGATTCTGACACGGGTGCCCGTGTCCGCTGACACGACCCGTGTTAGCTCAGGCATTTAAATTACTAATTTTGAGATTTTGTTGTAGTTTTAGATCATTAAGGTTACTTTGGACATATTGCATTGCTTGGAGATGGCCTAACACTATACAAAAATTGTTTCTAGACAAAACATTCAAGTTATTTTCTACAATAATTGAAATCATTAGATTTAGGTTTTATTTTTAATTAATTAACTCCTTTTGTAATTAAATTAAATACAAAACCTTTTCCATCAAAAAAACCATAAAAACAATTTCCTTTCACTTTACATTCTTTGCGCATTTTACCGTTTCGCATTACAATTTATGTAACTGCCAAAGCCTTGTAATAACAATTAGGGTTTATTTTACTTGTCATCTCATTTGTAAATTTGTATCCCCATCCCCAAAAGCATTGTAATAGCGTAGGACCTTTAAATTCTGCAGTTTATGGCTTTCCTTATTAATGCTAGTAGTTAGGGTTTGCATGGCAAGAATAAAAATCAAACATTACATAACCCTAATACAAGATAAAAATAATTGAATCAAACACACTTTGCACACATGCACCTCTAGGGTAACCATACTTGTTGCCTCGGATAAAAACATTCATGTCCCTCGAACGTGGGATATTTTAGCAAAGACCCATGATTACGAGATCGTAGTCCCTCGATGACCCTTTGATGTTGCCTTCGATAAACGATCTTAGTCCCTTACAACAATTGCTAAAGTGTCCTACAAGTTGCCTTCTATGACTATGCGAAGACCCACACATATCCCTCACATCCAATGATAAGGATCTCTACCAATCAAGGGTAAAATAACACTATTTAAAGGAGGAGGAAAAGAACAAATACTTTTTGAGTAGGAAGATTGCTCGTAATTGCTTTATAACAAACAAAACCATTTACACTTCACACTTTCAAAAACACTTTTCAAATAAACATTTTGTATACATTCTCAACGAAACGAGAATCATTACAAAATGGCCTTACATTGGCATTTTTCAAACACTCTTTTCAAGCAAATATTTTCAAAACCAACACTTTGTATACATTCTCAACGATATGAGAATCATTGCAAAGTTTGCCAAACTAAGGCGTTTTCAAAATATTTTTAAACTTACACAAACACAAAGCATTTCAAAGTGATTAAGCAATTAAGAGCATGTAGATAACTACGGATGAAAAGGGTGCTAACACCTTCCCTTTTCATAACCTACCCCCCAAACTCAAGAAAATTTATCAAAAGGTCCTTCCTGTTCTTTTCACCCTTTCCTTTATTGGATAAAAGAAAAGTCGGTGGCGACTGTTGCTATCCCAACATTGGCAATAAAACACAAAACACCCAAATTAGTTCTCCCACCGTATCACAGAACTAGCGACTCTGCTGGGGAGATTTAAAAGTTGGATTACCTTAAGAGCTAGATCACCTTTATTTGCTTTACTTGTTTACCTTGTTTGTTTTACATTTGTGGGTTATACTTGGGTTTATTACTTGTAAAAATCCTATACTCAAATTTGGGGCATATTAGGTAACTAGCAATAGATCATGTGGACTATGTGGTGTAATACCAACATGGTTGAAGTGATGGCTACGTTAGTGTGACACATTTGTTGGTACTGGTGTCCCTTGAGTCCATTCAATGAGAATACAGGGCCGCTGTGTGGTGTCATGAAGCACTAACTGACCTTAGAATCTTAGTTGAACAACTTGGCCATTAGAAAGTAGTGAGATAGATGGCTTTGGTGCAAGACTAAATTTGGTTGATACTCGATACTACACTCATTGAGATCAGACTTTCGAGATATTTCAGTCGCTAATAAAGAAGCTTGTACTGAAACAATACCCAATGAAGAAAGATCAGTGATATTGAGATTCCTTAGAACCCGATTACTTTTGTTAGGACAGGTTGAACCAACTAAACTTCAAGAGGGTACTTACCTATAAACCCCATGCAAGCTTAAATGTAAGGCTTTATGTGTTTTGTTTGTGATTGATTATTTATGAAATCATAAACATCATGACATCATGCCATAGCATTTTCACTAACCATTTCAAGGACCTAGGGATTTATCTTTGTTCTGTGTGGTAGGACACTCTTTGTTCTGTGGTGTGGGTTTGAAAATATTTTGAAAACGTCTTTGTAATGATTCTCGTTTCTATAAGAATGCGTATAAAGTGTTGGTTTTGAAAATAGTTTAAAGAGGTATTTGCTGTGGAAGATGTTTTTTGAAAGTGATTTTGAAAAGTGCCTTTGTAATGATTCTCGTCTCTATAAGAATGCATACAAAGAGCTTTGTCTTTTGAAAATGTTTCAATTGAAAGTGTTGGTGTGAAAAAATGTTTTTGTCGTGAGCAAGCGAGCAATTATGAGTGTCCTACCTACTCAAAAGGTCTAGTGTTATTTTCATCATCCTTTAGATGTTTCTATCTTACCATTGATTTGGTAAGAAGCCCCATCATTGGATGTGAATGGAGGGGCGTGGGGCGTTTGTATAGTCATAGAATGCAACCTATGAGACGTTTTAGCAATTTTCGTTTAGGGACTAGATCGTTTACCGAAGGCAACATCGAGCGTCATCGAGGGACTATGATATTTTATCGAGGGTCTTTACTAAAACGCCCATATTTGAGGGGCATGATTATTTTCCGAGGCAACAAGTGAGATTATCCTAGAGGTGCATGTGTGTGCATTGTATGTTTGATTGGATACATTTAGTCTTTGATTAGGATTATCTACTTGTTGGCTTTATCTTGCTATACATCCTAATTACTAACATTTGTATAAAGCAATAAAAATGCAGAAAATAAATATCCTACACTATTACAACCATATTGAATAGCAATAAAATGTAAAGACAAAACAAAATAAAAGAAGGGAAGAAAAGCTTTTTGATTCAGGCAGTAACACCCTTCGATTCTGCTCTTCCTGGCTTCTTTCGATTTGGCCTAGAAGTCAACAAGTGCAGGCATCTTTCGGTTTAAACTTCTCCTGCTTCTTTCGAATGGGCCTGGAAGTCAGCGTGTATCGAAGTATGTAACCTTCGATTCACACCACCTTTGTTTTCGTTTCTTTTCATTTGGGATCAGATGGCAACATGGGGTGAAGCCTAAGGCTTCGATTCACACATCCTTACTCCCGATTTCGTTCATTTGGGATCAGATGGCAGCACGCGGTGAAGCCTAAGGCTTCGATTCACACATCCTTACTCCTGTTTTCTTTCATTTAGGATTTAAATAGCAGTATAGCCTAAGGCCATACTAGCATTGTTTCATGGCCAGGTTAGTTCTTAAAACATATTTGACAAACAAAGAAAACAATCCATAAGATTAGCAACGAAAACAAAACAGAGAAGGTGGAAACGAAATGAACCAAAGGGTAATGATGATGTTTTGAAACGAAAGGAAATGGTTATTTACATATTATGCTTGAAACGAAAAAGCTTAAGGTTAAGAGAACTTACCTTGCTTGAAGCTGGAATGTGTATGCTGGACCTTGAGTGACTGCTCTGAGTGTTCCTACTGAAGTGCTTTATCGAAGGAACTACAGGTGACTTCCTTGGTGGTGAACGGGACTTCGCTGGAATCTTCCTGAAGCTAGTCCAGTTACTACTTTGTTAGGGAAGTCATTGAATCGAAGGAGAGTATATGATGGTGGTGAGTGGATCGAAGGTTATTATATAACAGTCTAGGGAGTGAATCAAAAGACTATTATGATGTAGTTGGGGAATGGGTCAAAGGTTAGTTATCTGGTAGTTGAGGAGTGAATCAAAAGGTTCGCTTAGTGTATGAAAGGATCTGAACTTTTTAGAGTTGAAGTGTTTTGAGAACGTTTGATAGTGTTTGAGGATTTTGAGAGATTGATAAATTTTCTCACAACCAGAGCTTTTTCACTATCCAGGGGCCGCTAACATGTGTGGTGGAGGCTCTTATTTATAGATGATTTTGGCTGATGTTTGGGAGGGAAAACAAAAGAAATTTGAACAAATTGGGTATGCTGTTCTTGTAGTCTTCGAGGTGCAGGTTTGTATGCCATTTTGGTGCAAGAATAGGGGCAGAATTGCAGGACTGCTTTGTAGCAGTTTTGGAGTGTTGTGGTCAGTGCAACAGGCTTGTACTTGGCAGCACATAGGACTCTGGCCAGCAAGAATCTTTTGATATCTCAACCTTTTGTTTTGACCACCTAGGTCCAACTTTCGACCAGATTCTTCTTCAGACAATACTATTTGATTTTCACCCAATAAGTGTCTTTCGAATGGGCCCTTTTTATGTATCCTTCGAAGGGGCCAAATCTATGCCCCTTGAATGGGCCACCAAAATGTGTCATTCGATTAGGACATCCAGGTACGTTTGGCAGGTCCTTCGAATGTGCCACCATAGTATGTCTTTCAAATGGGACAACAATTATATGTCCTAGTGTAGAAACTGTATGTGAAGATTTTCAGGAGAAAATCAGAGCTTATATGCAGGGGTCTCTTGCTTTGCTAGCATGAAGGGGAATTTTTGTCTTGTGAATTTGGCAGACATGCAAGACCATTGGCTTCTGAGTCTAAGGATAGCTACAGGAGGCCATTGCCTTGTGCCTGCTGGCTTGGAGAAGGTCCTTGCCTTGTGAATTTGGGGCAAGCGTAAAGAAGGCACTTGTCTTTTAAATCGAAGTAGGCCAGTAAGAAGCCACTAACTTCTGAATCGAAGGGCATCAACGGGAGGATTTTTCCCCTTGGAATCGAAGGAGGCTACATGAGGCTCTTGCCATGCGCACCAAAGGACAACTTGTAAAGAGTCACTAGTGTAATTGAAGCCTACATGCAGGATGTCTCTTCTTGTCCCAATGAGACTTGTATAAATATAGGCGTTCTCCTTGTGGATCAAAAGCAAGTTGTTACAAAGGGAGACTTTGCCCACTAAGAACTAACATAGAAGTAGCCAAAGCCCTGTGGGTGCTAACATGAATGCATAGGGAAGCCTTTTCCTTGTGCACGCTAGCATGGTGGGAGCCCTTGGCTTTGTGGATCGAAGCATACATGAAAGAGGCCCTTTCTCAATCGAAGGCTGCATGCAGATGGCCATTACTTTGTGAATCAAAACAAACATGTCAGGGACCAAAGCAGTCGAAGGATGTATTTAGAAGACTAAGTGCCCAATCAAAGCTTGCATACAAGTAACCATTGCATTGTGAATCAAGCAAACATGTAAGTCCAATGATGCAATCGAAGGATGTATGTAAGGAACCTAAATGCCTAAACGAGGCTTGCATGCAGGAAATCCCTACTTGGTGAATTGAAGGAGCCCTTCAGAAAGCCATTGCCTTCTGAATCAAAGGAAACTTTCAGAAGGTCATTTCCTTCTGAATAGAACGAATCTAGTAAAATGTCATTTCCTTTTGAATCGAAGGGAACTATTTCAAGGAGAAGCCCAACCCAGTTGAAGCTAACATAGAGGAAAAAGTTCAGTCAAAGCTAAACAGGAATCGAAGCAAGTTTATTTTTCCTCAATTTTGCCAGAAAAGTCAAATTTATCTACTTTGCTCTTTCAATAGTTTTCTCTTTAACCCGATGCTTGAAAATCCAATATGATCCATGGCAATTTGAGCTGATCAAACCTTGTGCAGTTTTGGCCTAGTAGGAATTTTGTGAGGAACTTTTTGAAGAATTGAGAGGGCAAATTTTGGGGTACAACAGCTTCCCTTGTTCAATCTTTTTAAAACTGAAGAGTTAGATTGGCGAGTCCTCCATTCGTGACTTGAAGGTGGAAGATGATTGAACACTAGAGTGCCCAAAAATTTGCACTCGATGATGTGGTGGTTGATTGTGTAGGGAATGGGCTTAAAGATTCCATTTGGAGAGATGATGGAGAGTTAATGGAAGTGGGCTTATAGATTCCATCCAAAGGTGATTGTTGACGGAAATTATACTAATTCTAAGTTTGATTGTATCTTGAAGATGGTTTTCAGGATTTCGTCTCTGAAGGGGAAATGCTTTTCAGAGCGAAGCGCTGAAGGAGATGTTTTTCAGAATAAAACTTCTGAAGGAGATGCTTTAAAGTGCTGAAGGAGAAATGAGTTTCAATACTCCTTTGAAGGAAATGTTCGTCATGTATATAGTCACCTCGCCTTGTTTTGGGAACTGAACTACAATTAAACATTCACAAATAGTTGTCCTGTCTTGCTTCAGGTATTAATCTGGAATTTGTTTTTGTTGGTCGTAGAGATAGTTGCCTCATCTTGTTTTAGGAATTAATCTCTGACCTAATTGATAAAGAAATATAGTTTCCCCGACTTGTTTCGGGAGTTAATCTTCACTCAGTTCATGTAGATAGTTGTCCGGTCTAGTTTCAGGTATTAATCTACAATCAATCGCTCACAGATAGTTTTCCTGTCTGGTTTCAAGTATTAATCTGGAACTTGTTTTTATTGGTCGTTGAGATAGCTGTCCTGTCTGATTTCAGGTATTAATCTCTGACCTATTTGATAAAGAAAGATAGTTTCCCCGGCTTGTTACATGTATTAATCTTCAATCTGCTCATGTATATAGCTTTCTTGGCTTGTTAGATGTATTAATCTACAATCGGTCATCCACAAATAGTTTTCCTGTCTTGTTTCAGGTATTAATCTGGAACTTTTTGGAAGTTGTTGTCGACATTCATATATAGATCTTTCCTGAAAAGGTAAATAATTAGCTGCATGCAATATCATGATGTATGAAGTGCAATGATGCTCTCAAAATAAATTAGATTATGACATATTCCTTCATGCTGCATATGCTATGATACCTATAAAATGGTGTATGACTACAATGTATGAATGTGTCAGTCGTTCTACTGCAGTGTTATTGAGTTAGGGAAAATAAATCCCTGATTGTAGCTTGGAGTGAAGGGTGTAGGTCTTCAGCTTACCTTTAAAGTTGAAATGCTGAAGGACGAATTTCCATTATTAGAGAAATCAACTCTGTTGGGGAAGGGAAACTCCGTGCATTGTTTTTGGGGATTTTTGTGAAATCCTGTTGGGGAATCCTGAGAAACTTGGCGACTTCACTGGGGAATCTTTGGGGAAGTTATTGGAAATTTTGCTCTGTCGGGGATATGAGAGTACCTGATACCATTAGGCTGCATACTGGAGATACGACAGTGACCTTGTAGCAGGATGTCTCTGCCTCTGCTCCTGCTGGAGAAAGTACCTGCAGGGATTTTATGGAATGGCCTCCAGACATTGTCCTATTTCTTAAAGCCATTAGTAACTGTCTTTCTATTTTCGTTTCCTTTTTTATGCATATATTTGTAAGCAGTAATTACGTTCAAATGCATATGTTCAAAAATAATCACTGGACGTTTTTGCAAACAAAACAGGAAAATAAAAACAAATAGTTTTGCACTTTTAAAGGAATAGCTTTGTATTAACTTGAATAAGCGTTTTTGTACAATGAGACGAACATCCTAGTAACAGAATGTCATCATAAGAATGAAAACTAATACAAAGAAAGACAACTATGTGAAATAATCCCATGGGATTCCCATTCCGCTATAGCCTTTATGTCTTTGAGCGTCTTATCCACTTGCTGCTTGTCCGAAGCTGATTGGATTAATTAGTACAATTTGAGCTTGACAGTTGATACTGAAGGTTAGCTGTAAGGTGATCCAACGGAACAAAGTTATACGCTTTAAATTCCTAACTTTTGTCTGGACCGTGCTTTCGGGTTTTCAGTCCACCGGGACACCCTTTTTTGCCTAAGTCTCCTTTTTAGGTTTTCGACTTGCCGGGTGTACAAATTTTTTCATGTAATCCCTAATTTTTCCTGAACCCTTTTGATTCACCGGGATACCCGTATTTTTTCCTAGGCCAGTCAACCTAGCGGGTCCCTTTCATGCGTAGTATCTTTTAACTATGTCTGCATTTATAGGGTGCAGAAGGTCGTCACCGTCCATAGTGGTCAAAATCATGGCTCCACCAGAAAATATGTTCTTGATCACAAATGGTCCTTCATATGTAGGAGTCTATTTTCCCATGGGATCACCTTGTGGCAGTATGATGCGCTTAATTACTAAGTCATCAGCCTGATATACTTGACGCTTGACCTTCTTGTTAAAAGCTTTGATCATACGTTTTTGGTACATCTGACCATGGCAGACAGTCGCGAGCCTCTTCTCATCAATCAAGTTCAATTGGTATAGTCGATTTTGAATGCATTCGTCTTCATTCAAACCTGCCTCCTTCATGACTCTCAAAGAAGGGATCTATACCTCTATGGGTAGGACAGTTTCCACACCGTATACCAAAGAGAAATGAGTTGCCCCTGTTGATGTGTGCATTGTGGTGCGGTAACCATGAAGAGAAAATGGTAACATCTCATGCCAATATTTATATGTCACTGTCATCTTCTGTATGATTTTCTTGATGTTTTCATTAGCAGCTTCTACAGCGCCATTCATCTTCGGCCGGTAAGGAGAAATGATGCTGGATCTTGAATTGTGTGCAGAGTTCGGTGATCATATTATTGTTGATATTGGTACAATTATCTATAATTATTCTTTCTAGAATACTGTTGTTGTACCCCAAAATTTACCCTCTCATTTTACTCAAAACATGCTCATTGAGGCCCTCAATTTGCCCAAGGATGCCTAAGGATTGACCAGACAAATCCTCCTCCTAAGACAATGAGCCTCAAACTAGGTTTCCATTTTCATCAAGATGTTTGAGTCCCAAGGGCCCCAAATATTTTCCAGGGTCCTAATATGTCCTCAAGATCATCCATGTCAAGTTTCATGCCTTGCACAAGAAATTTGCCCAGTCAACTGCTCAAATGCCTGAAGATCAATTGTACTAGGTCAAAAGTCAACTGTGGGCCACATACAGTCAAACTTCAATATTTTTGGTCAATATCAACATTTTGAAGTAACATCCATCATTTGATCAAGGGTTGATCATGATTCCTCAAGGAATGCTCCTAATTCATCAAAACTCAAAAGTTGCTAAATTAAGGTTTCTATAGGAAAAGTCAACCAAACATTGACCAGGCATAACTTTCTCATACTTTATCAAACATTTCTCATCCAAGGATCATTTTTAATAGAATCCAATTCTCTACAACTCATCTTCATCCCTCAAGTTCAAAAAATGCACTCATGAAAAGATATAAATTCAGACATTATAGGTCCTTTTGAAAAGTCAACAAAAACACCTTTTGGGTCAAAGCTTCTTACATGAACATGGAAGATCCAATTAAGGTGAAACCAAATGGGTTATTTAGAGGACATCCTAATATTTCTAAAAAGTACAAGAGCACCCTCCTAGGGTCAAAATTGAGGAAGATATGCATTGTCAAAGTTGGCCATTTTTGGAAATTTGCACAAAGTCAACAATGCCCAAAATGGCATTTTCTCCACATGGGCCTATCTTTTCAAGTTTGGAGCTTGTTCCTAACATGGTCCACGACCCATGAACCACTCCATGCATCACTAACTTGTTTATTTAATTTATTGTGATTTTATTCATTTAAAATTCAAATAAAATCAAATAAAATCAAAATAAATCATATAAGTTGCTTTTGGGATGATTTTGACATTGAATGAAGATAATATATGCTGTCAAACAAAAATAAAATTGTGCAAGGGCTGATTGGAATAAGAATGGAATGATTTAGCTTGTTTTGGAAACAAATAATGCAAAAAAAATCAAATCTTATCTCCATGATTGTTCAAGATTGAATCTATTTTTGTTGACCTAATGCCTTCTAATACATATACACAATGTTGTCAAACCAAAAACAGAGGAAAAGGATGCCTCCATAAGTAAAAAAAAAACTCCAATTTTTGACAAAAAAAGTGTGGTTTGAATTGTGATTTAGAGGGCGATTCAAGGTTATTCAAGGCCACCAGTCCACTCCTGGGAACCTTCTGAAGCTAACAACATCGTTTGCACGCGTAAAAGCTCCAGGAATCACCACCTTACAACATCACGGTTTGCTTTTATTCTTGAATTCAATTCTGACTATACGTGCATGATTAACAATTTCTAAGCATACCTTCATATTTGTATCATCATTTAGAATGTATTTGTATGATTAATTATGAGTTTTGACGCATGTATGGATAACTGCCATTGTTAGGGTTTAAGGTTGCGTTTTAGGGCTTTTTGATGCAGGTGAAATCAGGGAAAAAGATGGATACCATCATACTCACGAGATCAAAACTAGTTGATCTGTAGGTTTGGATTTAATTTATCTTGCCTGTTTGAGATTTTTGAGATTTGCAGGATTACAGCTACAATGCTTGTCCGTAGGTAAAAGGTCGTTAGTTAAAACGACAGTCCTGCTGAAGAAGACGATCACGTGTCAAAGCCCGGTTGGCTAATTTGAATTCTGCGTGCGCGTTTTGGCATAATGATTAACATGTTCTTTATATTTTATTTGTGTTATTATGTTAACAAATAAATCATCCAGCCCAGACGGTAAAGCAAGTGAGCGTATGAGGGGAAGGACCTTGGTTCGATCCCAGGTCCAAGCATTTTATTTTTCCATCACTTATTTACAGGGTTCAGTGTGTATTACCCATGAAGGCTATCTTGCATCCTCCAGATCCAGCCATTGGATCATCCCTGGATCCAGATCCAACACTCAGTGAGTGCAGCGCATGATGGACATTCCAGATTTGATTGCACTGAATCACACGCATTGTTTGGGCCAGAAATCTTGGGCCTAACGAATTCATCTCTTCACACCCCCATGACCAATACTTCACAGCAGGCCCACTCCTTGTTCTTTTTTTGTTTTGATTTCATTTTATTTTTATTTGCTTTAATTATTTTTATATTTTTTACAAAAACAAAAATCATTTTTTTATTAAATAAAAAAATCATAAAAAAATAGATTTAGGTTTTTATAATTAAAATTAATTTTTGGAAATTAATTATTTTAGTTATTTCAACATTAATTATTTTGTTAAATAAAATTAATTAGAAACTTAGGTTTAAACTTCAAATTTCAATTAGTTTTCTCAATGAAAAATACAAAAATATTTTTAATTAATTAGATTCATTAGGATATTTAATTCATGTGTCCCTCCTCGTGCGCGCTTTATTTATTTATTTATTTTTTCAAATTATTGTAATTGCTTCGAGATTGTAATAGTTTAATTAGGTCATTTACTATCATTCCCTATTTACTATTTTCATTCCCCAAGTTTTGGTTATGTAACCCCTTCCCCGAGGCCTTGTAATAGTTAGGACTTTAATTTCTCGCACTTTACTTTCTGCTATTATAAACTGCTAGATGTATGGATAATAGGCTTGTATGCGAAAGACAGATGGAATTAAAACGGTAGATAACCCTAATTGTGCAAAGATAAATAAATTGAAAAATAACACATGCACATGTTCACTCCTAGGGTTTATCCCACTCCGGTTGCCTTCGGTAAACGGTCATGAAGCATAGGGAATTTTAGTGGTCATCCTCTAGTCCCAAAAGATCAAAAATGACCCATTCGAATGTTGCCTCAGAA
This sequence comes from Vicia faba, assembly GCA_948472305.1. Classification (NCBI taxonomy): domain Eukaryota; kingdom Viridiplantae; phylum Streptophyta; class Magnoliopsida; order Fabales; family Fabaceae; genus Vicia; species Vicia faba. The sequence continues at coordinate 889,649,440 of OX451738.1, forward strand.
AGATCCTTAAGACTCTAGGATAATTACTAAAGTTTCCTAACCATTGCTTTTGTGACTGTAATTGTCCCTTAAAATGTCCCTTTAACTCCAATGATGGGGCTACCTACTCCTTAATAGTAGGATAGCGCTGTCTAAAGGAAACGAGAACGAACAGTCTTTTTCGAGTAGGTAGAAACTCTTAAGTACTTGCTCAAAACAATAAAAAACTCTTTTACACAAATACTTTCAAAACAATTTTCAAAAACAACTTCGTCACACTCTTGAGGACAGATACAAGGGTTACCACAAAGTTAAACATATTTTTTTCAAAACACACACAAGCAATTTCAAAATGAGAAAGTACCTAAGAGCCCGTGGAAAACCACAGATAGAAAGGGTGCTAACACCTTCCCTTTCTATAATCTACCCCCCGTACTCAGAAAATATCGAAAAAGGTTTTTTCTGTTCTTTTTCCTTTTCATTTGTTGGAAGAAATAAAAGTCGGTGGCGAATCTTGCTTACCGCAACATATGCAAATACAAAATGCAAACCAGTATTAACAGTCGGTTCTACCACCGTATCACAAAATTGGCAACTCTGTTGGGGAGAAACTTTAATTAAGTGGGGGTATACCTTAGGATCTAGGTCATTTTAATTGCTTCTCTTGCTTGTCTTGATTGATTTACTTTTAAGGGTATTTGTTTGGGTTATGTAGATCCTAAAACTAGATCTGGGAACACCTTTTAGGTAAGTAGCAATAAACTGTGAAGGAACTGTGCGGGGTATACCAACACGGTTGAAGTAGTAGCTACATTGATGCGACACTTTGGTTGGTACCGATAGCCCTTGAGTCAATCAAGGAGAATACGGGGCCGCTGTGTTGTGTCATAAAGCGTCGGCTGACCTTAGAACCTTTAATTGCACAACTTGGCCAGTAGGACGTAGCGAGATGGCCGACTTTGGTTTATTCCCAAGGTCGACAGATACTCGATGCTACACTTATTAAGGTTTGACTCCTGAGTTTTGTTTGGTTGTGAGTCAATCGCCTATTGAACGAAGCTTGGGGGAAAGACCAGTGATATTGAGATCCCTTTAGAACTCAATTACTATTTATAGGACATGTTGAACCAATCCAGCTTCAAGAGGGTATGACCTTAAAACTCATGCAGGCTTTAAACCTAAGGACTTGATGTGACTTGTCTGTTGCTTGCTATACATGTGATTTCTTAGCATAATCATGACATCGTAAACATGGCATATCATCCTAACCATTTCAAGGATTTTTCTAGGGCTCATCTTTGCTTTGTTTTGTAGGACATGGCATCCGCCCGCAGGAACACTATCTAGATTAACCTTGCGAAAGTACCTCCTCAACTAAAGGACTTAGCATTAAGGATTCCTGAAAGTTCTCCCTTCACTGAAAAACATGGTCGATTGCTCAACTTGGTCACTTCAAAACCTTATGAAGAATTGTTAAATGTTTTGTTCTTTGATCCTTTGCACCACTGCTTCACCTTCCCAGATTACCAGCTAGTGCCTACTATGGAGGAATTTTCTCGATTATTGGGGGTACCTATTCTTGATCAGTTACATTTAAATGGCACGGAAAGACATCCAAAGCCTGAAGAGATTTCTCACTCCGTCCTTACAACGGTATGATGTAGTGACAAATTGGGAAACTAGGGGAAGTGTCCAAGGAATCCTGGTTAAATTTCTATTCGAGAAAGATCACTGTTTTTGGGATACCCTGGATTTACAAGATTTTGAAGAGGTATTGGAAATCCTCATCTACAGGATGGTACTATTCCCTAACGCAGACCAACTCGTAGATGTGAATACGATTTAGGTTTTTCTGTCTCATAATCCGGTGCCTACATTACTTGGGGATATTCTACACTCTCTGCATGCTCACACTCTAAAGAGAAGGGGGACCCTCCTGTGTTGCACCCCTCTACTGGATAAGTGGTTTATTTTTCACCTACCCAGGTCTATTTTAAAGAATGAGCAGGGTATGAAATGGTCTCATAGGCTGGTGTCCCTTACACATTTAGACATTCATTGGTGTTCACGGTCCTCGGAAGATGTTACCATCATCGATCGCTGTGGTGAATTCCCTAATGTCCCTCTCTTATGCATTAGGGAAGGAATCACTTATAACCCTTGTTTGGCACTGCGATAATTTGGTTATGCGAGAAGGGATGGTCCTCATGATACACTTGTCCAAGGAATTGCCTTCGACTATGAGAATGATGCCCAGGGTTATCGTAAAAGGTTCATGCGAGCTTGGGGCATGGTACATAGAGTTGATAGCAAGACACTGGGGCACAAGAATTTAATCCCTCTTTAGCCTTATCTCATATGGGTACGAGCCCGTGCCCAAAGTATTATGATGCCTTACCCTGCTGTCCTACCAACGATTGTGGAACCAGTTGCTGAAGGAGACACTTCTTATCTTTTTCTCCATCCTGACATGCCAACTGATCATGAGGAGTTACAAAAATCTTGGGTTCAACTTAAAGAGGAGCGGGATATGTTTGAAACTCAATTCTATGCCAGCAAGAAGAAGGTACTAGAACTCACTAGGCTACTTCATGAAGAAAGGAATATAAACGCCTACGTTGCACCAAAGAGGATGCGCTCATGGGAGACCTAATTTTCTTTTTGCTTTAAGTTTTGTTTTGTTTAATTGTAAGCCTAAAAGGGCACTCTTTGTAACAATTCAAACTTATTAATACAATTAACATGTGTTTCTTTTGGTTAAGCAAATTTGAGCCTTTAAGAATCCTTGAAATCATTGCATATGCATATCATCAATGACATTTCATAAATAGGTACCATAACGGGTTTCTCATCTTCTTCGCTGTTTATTTCAGCAATAATGTCTTCTGAACAAAGCATCAAGGATCTACAGGCACAAAATGCCCAATTTCAGCTATTCGTAGCCTTAGCTAAGGGGAAGGAAGATCTGAAAGCCCTTATTCTGAAGAAGAAGAAGAAGAAGAAGAAGACCTCTGGTGTTCTAAATCTGGGCTGAAGATTCAAAGGACCATTGAAGCAACTGGTGGATCTAACCTCCTCATCCAAAGAAGGGGAGAATCAAGAGAGAGAGACAAGGGAGGAGGACCCTAGCTCTGAAGTTTCTGATAATGACACAGACTACAATGATGAACAGTATCCTCCCACTGAGGATAGATATAAACATTTAGAGGATCGGTTGAGCGCAATGGAGATCCAGATAATACCAGGGTTAGATTTCGAAGAGCTGGGTTTGGTATCTAGGGTGGTTATCCCAAAAAAGTTTAAGGCTCTGGTTTTTGCAAAGTATGATGGGGTGTCTTGTCCCAAGCTTCATCTTCGTTCCTATGTAAGGAAGATTCAGCCTCACACTGCTGATAGGAACTTCTAGGTCCATTTCTTTCAGGACAGTCTGTCTGGAACTCAAATCGAGTGGTTCTATCAGCTGGAGGGAACCAATGTCGGCAACTGGGAGGATTTGGCTGCTGCTTTTTATAAGCAGTATCAATATAACGCTGACCTTGCCCTTACCCGTACTCAACTCCAGAGTATGTCCATGGGTGCAGGTGAAGGTTTCAAGGATTATGCGCAAAAGTGGAGAGATCTGGTAGGGAGAGTCCAACCCCCTTTGTCTGATAGGGAGTTGGTTGACATTTTTCTTGGGACGCTGTCTGGTCCATTCTTCAATCACTTGATTGGTAGCTCCTCAGCTGGTTTCGCCGAACTGATATTAATTGGAGAAAGGGTAGAAGCTGGGATCCAGAGTGGAAAAATACAGAAAGATACCTTGTCAAGCTCAGCGAAGAAGCCCTTCACGGGTAAGAAAGAGGCCAATGCTATTTATAGCCCAAGAGGTTAGAGTAGAGTTGAACACTGTCCAACGGTAGGTCCTGTGATGATACCTAGGCCTGCGGCTACCCAACAACGAAACAATCAGCAAAGGGTAGAAAGACGGCAAAGGCAGTTTACCCGGATTAACATGACATTGACTGAGGTTCTACCCCATCTGTTAAGATCCAACTTGGAAACCTTGAAGGAGGCTCCCAAGAATCCTAATACCACATCTCCTCGGTATAATCCAAACGCTCATTGTGCTTACCATTCTGAGAGTTCAGGCCACGATACAAATGACTAATGGGCTCTGAGAAATAAGATACAAGATCTAATTGAAGCCAAGGATATTGAGTTTGATGCTCCGGAGAAGCCTAATGTTATAACTGCTCCCATGCCCAAGCACAACCGTGGAGTTAATGCCATTGATACTGATCTGTTTGTTACCTCTGTTGATGAAGTTTCCACTCCTCTCATGACTGTCAAGAAGAATTTTTTGATGGCCGGTTTATTTCCGGGTTGTGGTGAAGGTTGCCATATGGTTCATCTCTGCCTTCTGGTTGCTATTTGCTGAAAGCAGGTGTTCAACGCCTGATGGACAGCAGAGAGATTTTACTTGAAAAGACACTGATTTCGACTGTTCTGAATGAAGATGTTGCCATCATAACTATTTCCGCCAATCCTTCCAAGGTCTCCTATAAAAGACCTGTTAGGATTACACCTGCTCAAAGAATTGCTCTGTTGATAATCACTTTTCCTGGCCCTGTACTGTAGTCCTTGGACAAAGCTGTTCCTTGGAACTACGGTGCTGACGTCTACTATCATGGCGTCAAACAGGATTTGAGAACTGAAGAGGCTATTCCTGATATCAGTAATATTGTCGGGACCAACAAAGTTACCCGAAGTGGAAGGGTTTTCACTCCCGAGATCTCCCTGAAGATTGTTGTTAAGCCCGTTGTTATTCCATCTATTGTTCCTACCGGTACTTCCGTTGCTACTCTCGTTCTTACTCCAGTTGTTACCCCTGTCGGTGAGTCATCTGGGACTCGGGGCAAAGAAGCTATAGGTGAGCCTGCCCGGACGGAGGCACCTAGAAAAGTTGTTGTGGAATCCTCTAAACAAGAAATAGAGGAAATCTTAAAAATAATCAAGAAAAGAGACTACAATGTGGTCGAGCAGCTGGGGCAGACCCCTTCGAAGATATCAATGTTGTCTCTGCTGTTATGTTCTAAGGCCCATGCAAAGGCTTTGATTTCATTTCTCAAGACTGCGCATGTGCCGCAAGAAACCTCGGCCAACCAATTCAAGGACTGTGTGGCCAGTTTGACAGCTGACAATGGTTTGGGTTTTTCAGATGCTAATCTGACACCAAAGGGGAGAAAGCATAATGATGCTATGCATGTCTCGATCGAATGCAGGGGCACTACTATGGATCATGTGCTAGTGGACACTAGATCTTCACTGAATGTTCTGCCTAAGAAGGCTCTTGATCGGCTAGATTATGAAGGCTTGACCCTAAAGCCCAGTAACATTGTGGTGAGGGCTTTTGACGGGTCAAAACGAATGGTGCATGGGGAGGTGGACATCCCTGTAAAAGTGGGTTCCCAAACCTTTGAATCCACCTTCTACGTGATGGACATTAATATATCATACTCTTATTTGTTGGTTCGTCCTTGGATCCATGAAGCTGGGGTCGTTACTTCTACGTTGCACCAAATGCTGAAGTATCCGGTGAAGGGGAAGATTGTCATTGTGCATAGTGAAGAGGAGTATATGGTGAGCCACCTGAAATCTTTTAGCTATGTGGAGATAGACGGGGAATTAATAGAGACTCCTTGTCAAAACTTTGAAGAGGTTCCCCAGATTATGGCGTCAACTGAGACTATCACCAGCACCAAACCTCCTTTGAAGATGGCTTCTCTCAAGGACGCCAGAACAGTAGTTGAAGAAGGAGCTCAAAGGGTTGTTCGACGCGCTCGGGCCGGAGGACCTCCCCTATGCATCAGCAACCGTGGGGTCAACGCTATTGAAGACAGTGATGATAATTCTGATATCGACAGCTGGATCTACCCGACTACCAATGGTGGACCTAGTAACTGGACGACCAAAGATTTTATACCAATTTCTTTTGTTCAACAGTAATTGTCTTACTTGTTTTTCGAATTTGTAATAAACAATTTAATCTCTACAACCTTGTGTCTTACCCGAGGAACAATGGTTTTGTTTGTGAGGGCTATTATATGTCATTTTCATATGTCATCAATAAAACATTGGACGTTTCTTGCATACAAATTTTACGTCTCTGTTTTTATTTTCTGCTTTTCACTTTATCAATACAGCTATGCTCTTACACACACTCACATATCAAACTGCATATCCATATCCACTATGGATCCCATTGATAACAAATATGCTATTTCCAGTTATGGCTTCAAAAATCCGATCAACCAAGCCAAGTACAAAGGTGAGGATGATTGTGAGGTGCCCGGAGAACTTGCTAGACGTTACAACAGGAAGAGAGGGCTATACAGCCTCATGAAGAGCCAGTTGAGACGATAAACTTGGGCACAGAGGTAGACAGAAAAGAAGTCAAGATCGGCACAAATCTGGAGACTAAGGTCAAACAGTAGTTGATACAGATGTTTCACGACTATGTTGAGATCGTCGCCTGGTCATATGAAGACATGCCTGGTTTAGACACTGATATTGTGTTACATCGTCTGCCGACTAAAGAAGATTGTCCTCCGTTTAAGGAAAAGGTCTGCTGCATGCGCCCTGAAATGTCAGAGAAGATCAAGGCAGAGGTCATGAAGCATTTCAAAACTGGGTTCCTAGCTTTCACCTCTTATCTGCAGTGGGTTGCTAACGTTGTTCTGGTACCAAAGAAGGATGGCAAGGTATGGATGTGTATGGACTACAGATACCTGAACAGGGCAAGCCCCAAGGATGACTTCCCGCTTCCCCACATTGATGTTCTAGTTGACAACACTGCACAACATAAAATCTTTTCCTTCATGGATGGTTTCTCTGGCTACAACCAGATCAAAATGGCTCCTGAAGACATGGAGAAGACAACCTTCGTCACACAGTGGGGCACCTTCTATTACAAGGTGATGCCTTTTGGGTTGAAGAATGTTGGGGAAACTTATCAGCGAGCCATGGTCGCCTTGTTCCATGGCATGATCCACCATGAGATAAAGTTTTATGTTGATGACATGATATCCAGGTCCCAAACAGAAGAGGAGCACCCTGACCATCTACAAAATCTATTTGACAAGTTGAAGACATACAAGCTGAGACTGAATCCGAACAAGTGCACCTTCGGGGTAAGGTCTAGTAAGCTTCTGGGGTTCATCGTCAGTGACAAAGGTATTCAGGTAGACCCTGAAAAGATAAAGGCCATACAAGAGATGCCAGCTCCCCGTACTGAGAAGGAAGTTAGAGGTTTCTTGGGACGCTTAAATTATATCGCCAGGTTCATTTCACATCTGACTGCTACTTGTGAGCCAATCTTCAAGCTCCTGAAGAAAGATCAAGTGGTAAAGTGAAATGACGAATGCCAGAACTCTTTCAAAAGAATCTAGGAATGCCTTCAAGAACCACAAATTCTGATTCTTCCGGTCGAAGGAAGACCTTTGATGTTGTACTTAATGGTGCTAAACAATTCAATAGGGTGTGTGCTGGGGCAGCATGACGAGTCTGGTCGAAAAGAGCATGCCATATACTACCTTAACAAAAAGTTTACTGACTGTGAAACACAATACTCACTGCTCGAGAAAACTTGTTGTGCTTTGGCATGGGCTACTCGCTGACTGAGACAGTATATGCTGACCCACACTACTTTGTTGATATCTAAGATGGATCCAATCAAGTACATCTTTGAGAAGCCCACTCTCTCCAGAAGAATAGCAAGATGGCAAATGATCTTAACCGAATACGATATCCAATATACAACCCAGAAAGCAATTAAAGGAAGTGTATTGGCTGATCATTTGGCACATCAGGCCGTGGATGACTACTAGTCCATGAATTTTGAGTTCCCGGAAGAGAATATTATGCTAGTGACCGACTACGAAGAACCTGGACCAGATGAAGGACCTGAAGAAGGATCCCGATGGACCATGATTTTTGATGGAGCTTCGAACGCGCTTGGTAATGGCATTGGTGTTGTAATCATATCTCCTGAGGGCTGTCATACTCCTTTCACTGCCCGACTATATTTCAACTGCACTAACAACATGGCGGAGTATGAACCCCGCATCATGGGTCTCAAAGCTGCTATCGACCCGAGGATCAAGTTCTTGGACATTTTTGGGGATTCATCCTTGGTGATAAGCCAAATCAAAGGAGAGTGGGATACGAAGCATCCGAATCTCATCCCGTACAAAGAGCATGTACTAATGTTGCTCCCACACTTTGAGGAGGTAACCTTTGAACATTTCCCATGAGATGAGAATCAGTTAGCGGACACGCTAGCTACCATGTCTTCTATGTTCAAAGTCAAGTGGGACAACGAAGCTCCCCAAATCACCATTGAGAGGTTGGATGAACCAGCGTACTGCTGCGAGATTGATACTGAAGAGGTAGCAGACAAGCCTTGGTTTCACGAAGTAAAAAGGTATCTCGAGGCTCAAGAGTATCCCGAAGGGGCATCTGTCAATGATAATAAGTTTCTGAGAAGGTTCGCCGCGAAATTCTTCCTCAGTAATGGAATCCTCTACAAGCGCAACCATGACTCTACCTTATTGTGGTGTGTAGACAAGAGCGAAGCAGAGAGGATTATGACATATTTACATGAAGGTACCTTCGAAACCCATTCCAGTGGACATACCATGGCTAAGAAGATCCTACGGGCAGGATACTACTGGTCCACTATGGAAGCAGATTGTTATCACCACTCCCGAACTTGTCATAAGTGCCAAATCTACGCTGATAAGGTGCATGTGCCTCTGGTTCCTTTGAATGTCCTGACAGCTCCTTGGCCCTTTGCAATGTGGGGCATTGACATGATCGGGGAAATCAGACCTACCGCTTCCAATGGGCATAGCTTCATCCTGGTGGCTATTGATTACTTCATAAAATGGGTTGAGGCTGCCTCCTTTGCTACCGTTAACAAGAATGTTGTGGCGCGGTTTATCAGACATAACCTGATCTGTCGGTATGGTGTGCTAGAGAGAATTATCACTGACAATTGTACGAATCTAAATAACACGATGATCACCAAGCTCTGTAAGAAATTCAAGATACAACATCACAACTCTTCTCCCTACCAGTCGAAGATGAATGGCGCTGTTGAAGTGGCTAACAAGAACATCAAAAAGATCATACAGAAGATGACAGTGACATACAAAGACTAGCACAAGATGTTACCATTTTCTCTTCATGGGTACCACACCTCTGCACGGACGTCAATAGGGGCAACACCCTACTCTCTGGTATATGGCATGGAGGCAGTCCTACCCATTGAGGTCTATATCCCTTCTCTGAGGATTATGAAGGATTTAGGTTTGAAATAAGACGATTGGATCCAGACTCGACTTGACCAAGTGAATTTGATCGATGAGAAGAGACTTACTTCTGTCTGCCATGGTCAAGTGTATCAAAACCGGATGATCAAGGCTTTCAACAAAAAAGTCAGACGCCAAGAGTATCAAGTCGGGGATCTAGTAATCGAGCGCATCATACTGCCGCAAGGTGATCCCAGGGGCAAATGGACTCCCACATACGAAGTTCCATTTGTGATCAAAAACATTTTCTCGGGTGGAGCCATGATTCTAACCACTATGGACGGTGACGACCTTCCTCACCCTGTCAATGCGGACATAGTGAAAAGATACTACGCATGATTAAAGACCCGCTAAGTTGACTGGCCTAGGAAAAAATAAGGGCTTCCCGGCGAACAAAAAGGGTTCGAGCAAAAATAAGGGATGAAAACGAAAAAATCAGTACACCCTGTTGTGCCCCAATTTTTGCCCCTAAGATTCCTCTATCATATCATATCAACTCGATCATAACAAGATCACATTAGGGTTAGTTCTTCCTCTTTTTTCCTATCTTTAAGTTTGCTCTTGAGGAATCTCCAAGCACCTTGGTTGTGTATTTTGTATATGTGTTGTTGACTAACTTCTAATCAAAATACAAAAAAATATTTGTCTTTGTCTTTGTATATTTTTGTTTTGTAGGTACCAAGTCGAAGCATCTGACAAATAAGGATTTCTGGTATTATTTTTCTAAAATCTTTATTTGCAAAGAAAAAGAATTAAAAATTTTCATTTTTTTTCACTGATGCAATCGATTGCTCTTAAAGTGAAATCGATTGCACATAGTGTATTTTGCGCCATTTTTGAAAAAAATACACTGTGCAATCGATTTGCACTGTAGTGCAATCGATTGCACAACGTGAAAATTAAATAAAATCAGCATTTTTAAACTTGTCAAATTTTGGCTCCAATTTTCCTTCACTTTTGAAAGATGTATCATTAATTCAAATTTTAGTGCCAATCTTTCATTTTTAAAAAGAATTATCATTAATTCAAATTTTGGCTCTAATATTTGAAAGAATTATCATTAATTCAAATTTTGGCTCTAATTTTTGAAAGAGTTATCATTAATTCAAATTTTGGCCCCAAGAATCAATTACCAAATTACCACTAATCTCAATCCTAAAACTCTATAAATAGAGCTCTCATTTCATTCAAATTTCAAGCTTTTGATAGCCAAATCCACCTTGCTAAAAAAACTCTCAATTCTCTCCATCTACCAAATTCACTCAAAGCTCCATTTTCAAAAAGTTAGTAAGCTTTGCATTGAAGCTTACTAATCTTTGAGCTAAACCTTCATCCAAACACTTTTTCTCCATCAATTCTCTACATCCAAGCTTGGTCAATTGATTCTTGTGGTTGAATTGAAGCAAATTCTTGAAGTTGTTTTGATAATTCTCTAGATCTACCTTTGGTAAGTTGGATAATTCATCTTTCACAATGTGATCTCTTGGTGATCTTTGGGATTGATTCTTTGAGCATTATTTTGTGATTTTAATGGTGTTATTTTCTCATAATTTGATGGAATTTTCGTGCTCAAGTGGATCCATGATCATAAGGTGTTTGATGGAAAGTTTGAACAAGAAATTGCCCTTTTAAAATGTTGTTTTTGCTACTGTAACTGTGTGCAATCGATTTGCACTGTAGTGCAATCGATTGCACAGAAGAAATTTCACGCATATTTTTGAAAACTGTACTGTGTAAATCGATTTACACAATAGTTCAATCAATTTACACAGGGACATAATGCATTTTTTTGCCTTGTTTTGGGGCAGCTTTGATCCAAAATGCTTTTTCTACTCACTCCTTTTGATTGTTGGTTTGGATTGCAATTTTAAATGTCCATTTTGTCTTTAAACTTAATGGACTTTGTGATGTAGATGAAGTTGGATAAATATTCATCAATTCAAATCTACCTAAGAGTGAATTATTTAATTCATTTTTGGTGCTTCGGATTAATGATATGTTTAGTGCTTTAATCCATCTAGAGGAGTGGTTGAATTTAAAGATGAAAGAATTTTGAAATGGTGATCCAAATCAGCTTATCATTCCCCTCCCTCTTCATCTTATCCCTTTATTTTTTAATTGTGCTACATGTTAAGGGATGGTGATCTCTATATCATTTATCCAAACATGAAGTACATAGATTGCTATTGACCGGCCTCAAAATAGGCGTGACTTCTACATAAGTCCACTTACGATTGCTTAACATAGTGCTAAATTTTGTCCCAATTCGAATAAATGATCATTCGTGGCCCAAACTTATGATTGAAAGCCCAAGTATGTTAATTTGATCTCTTTGATCCAATAACCTTGAGATTCATTGTGTGGAGGCTTTGGTTCTACCAATCCTCTAATGGATCTACAACACCTTTGGTCAACGCGGATCACTTAAACATCATTGATCATTACATGTTGCCTTGTGAGAATTCCAAAATGGATGATATACTTGACAAAAAGCAAATGCAACTTGTTGTGTGGAGGCTTTGGTTCTACCAATCCTCTAATGAGTTCCAAATGCAAGTTTCAAGATGGTCATCCAACTAACCACTAATTACTAACAATTAACTTTACTTTACGCTTTTATTTTCATGCTTTATGTACCATTTACTTTTAGCATTTTACATTTCATGCTATTTTCATCTTTGCTCACTTGAGCATTTACTTTTATGTCATTTTTATTTTGCTCACTTGAGCTTTTCTTTCTTTTTAAAGACACCTAATAATCAACATGAACCATAAAAATCATTAATGATACTTGGACTACATGGTTACTATCCTTTGCATTATGGAGTGATGGACTTCTTGCACTTAGGATTAGAGACCTTGGCCTATCTTGGAGACTTTGTGACTTTATTTGATATTTTGTCTGGAGTTCTTGAGGTTTACCTCAAGACATTGGGTTATTTGTTTGTTTTGTGTGCAGGTTATTGAGATTATGATCTTTGTTTGTAATATGGAATTCACCCGTATACAACCGTTACTCTGCGCAATTTTTGCGAAGACTTAAAACACTTGAAGTTTGGTTCTCTCAAGAGGTCTAGTATCTTTGCTTTCTTGGTTTCAATCCGAAGAATGGGAATTCTATATTGACTCATAATGTCAAGTATTGGCTTCTTGTTGGTTAGATGGTTCTTATCCCTAGCTTTTACCTTATGCTTTAGGATAGCCTCTTCTTCTCCTCCCATCTTCTTTAATTTCAAAAATCTTCTCCCTCCTTTAAAAAAAAACTCTTCTTGTTTTGAAACTTGAAACATTTTCATAATAAACTTGGACTTAGGTCCATGCATCTTCGAAACATTTTCATAAATAAATTTCAATGAATTTAATAATACCTTGACCTTTTTTTGTGAGAAGACTAAAAGTCAATCAATCTCATTTCAAACCATTTTGACACTTTGGCTTTTACCTTTAAACTTTTCTCAAAAGATTAGACTCTTGTCAATCCTTGTAGTGATGCAAACAACTATACTTCTACAATATGTAGTGAAGTGAGATATTTTCCACTTGGGTGTTGAGTGAAGCATTGTTGATTTTAAAATCCAAGCCATATCCTCCACTTTGAGATGATGCAAATTCTCCTTTCTCATGATTGTGGATAGTAAGTATGTTTTTCACACGGACAATTGCGATGATGTCTTATCTCATAAAATCAACCAACACACTTGTGTTTCAAATTTTTAAAAGAGGAACTACGTGTACCCTGATCCCCTATTACACGAAAGGTGGTACGTAGGCACTAAAGGTTCACAACCGCGGCGGGTGCAAAAATCATAAAAATATTTCTTTTCTCACCTCCACCATCCATTTTATATACAACACATTTTTATAGCCAAAATATACAGATTTTTCAAAGAGGTTCCTGCGGAGTACCGTAGATGTTTAGGGTGCTAATACCTTCCCTTTGCATAACCAACCCCCTTACCTTGAATCTTTCCCCCTCTTTTGGGTTATTCGCTCTTTTCCCATTCCTTTGGAAACAATAAAGCGTGGTGGCGATTTTTATTTTGATTTGTATAAAGTCTAGTCAATCCAATGGCTTAGTCTTGCACATTTCTACCGCCACAGAAAAATGGCGACTTCACTGGGGAGAGATTGACCTCTTGCTGGTCCATCCCTAAGTGGGTTAAACCTATCTTTGTTTATATCTGTATATGTGCTATTGTTGTTTATGTGTTATATTTTGTATATATGTTTGTCTGGATTTTCCTGGTTTACAGGGTGCTTGGTGATTACTCATAAGTCCTATACCCGGACTTGGGCAAACTTTAAGATAGGACGGGCGGTATAGTCATGTTAACTTTGAGGGAGTAATCCCAAAAAAGGAGGCATGAGATCCCCCACTCAGTGGAGGCCTCTTTGACTGTAGTGTCGTTTACCGAGTAATCGAGATGACGTACTTCTTTCGACCTGGGAGCCTGCTGAAGCTGAGGACCGTAGATTACCTAACCCCTCTTGGCCTTTTAGGTGTAGTGCGAAAGCTATAACGGAGTAATCCAGAAGTAGTTGTCACGCGATACTATGCTCGGACGAGTCTTTCTTGAGAATATTACTAATTACCGAGTTAATCGAGAAGTTGGTAATATCTGAAGGAAGGATGTAGACTCTAAGAACCTCTAGAACCTTGTTCGACCGGTGATAACTTTTTAGGCCAATACCTTATGGGTAGTACCTTCGACCTCATGCTCGTGACTTTGAACCTATGAACCCTATATGTGTGATCTTGTATGTGATTGTTGCATCATGCATCCATGCACTCATAAGCATCTTTTGAAAAAAAACAATATTTCAAGGGATTTAAAGGTTGACTATTTGTGAATATCTCAGGTACTTTTAAACCATGGATTCTGGAAAGAGAAAGACCAGGAAATACAGTTTCAAGGATCCTAAGATAGATGAGTTGATCAGTCTAATTCCCGAGATCGAGTGTTCTGCAGACTTTCGGAAGAAGTATGGATCCATTATTCCTCTCATGAAGCTGAAGATGAAGGAGGGTTTTCTCTCAACTTTGGTCCAGTTCTATGATCCGGTGTATCACTGCTTTAATTTTCCCGATTATCAGTTGATGCCAACACTGGAAGAGTATTCCTATCTATTGGATTTACCTGTTACCGATCGCGTTCCTTTTACTGTTTTGGAGGGTGAGCCAAAACCACATGAGATTGCTGCTTTGATTCATCTGGGGAAGTCTGAGGTGGAAGCTCATATGACTACCAAAGGAGGGTTAGAGGATTACCAGCTCAGTTCTTATTGGAGAAAGCTCGTTACTTTTCCAGGATGAAGAGTACAGTTGCTTTTGAGGCCATCTTTACTTTACTCGCCTATGGATTATTCTTATTTCCTAATATGGACAAGTTTGTCGACATTAACGCTATCAAGATTTTCATGATTGGAAACCCGGTTCCTACACTGTTGGGTGATGCTTATTACTCTATTCATCTTCGGAATTCTTATCATGGGGGAATGATTATCTATTGCACGCCTTTGTTGTATCAGTGGTTTACCTCTCATATGCCTCAGTCTGACGCTTTTTGGGATGTCAAGAAGGAACCCCGTTGGGCTCCTAAGATCATGGCACTTACTCACTCGGATATTGATTGGTATCATCGAGCTTACCAGGATGCGGAGATTATTGACAGTTGTGGTAGTTTCCCCAATGTGCCTCTTCTTGGTACAAAGGGAGGAATTAACTATAACCCTGTTCTTGCACGGCGACAACTTGGTTATCCGATGAGGGATAAACCGAACAATATTCATCTGAGTAGTTTCTTTCTGAAGGAAGGAGAAGACCACAGGGAAGCTAGGGAGAAGATTGCGAAGGCCTGGCGTCACATTCATAAGAAGAGTAGGAAGGATTTGGGACCTAGGGGTGTTGTTTCTTTGGAGCCATATCTTCAGTGGGTCCGATCGAGAGCCATTCAGTTGAAGATGCCGTATACTCGGGAGACACACATGCCTGATTTGTTTGTGAAGACCACTCCTCCCTTATTAGATGATCTAGAAGAGCTGCAACTTGCTTTGGTTAGGATGCAACAGGAAAGGGATGCTTGGAAGAACAAGTTCCAGACTTTAGAGAGTTTCTACAGAGCAGACCTGAAGGAGAGAGATGATTTGATCGAGATCCTTGAGAGTCGAGCAGTAGAGTCTATGGAGAGGTAAGGAGAATTATTTTATCCTAAGCCTCAAACAGGTGTTGTTTGTTCACTTCCTAATTCAGATGATTGGAAGTAGGTTGCCATCAGACATGGGGAAGAAAACCAGAGGTTGAGAGCTCAGATTGCCATACTCACAAGGAAGCGCATTCGTACAGATTGATCTCTATCAGTTCCTTTTCTCAAGATTTTAGATTGTATTTTCATCTTGTACTTGGGATCATTGAAACTTGTAACCCATTTCGAATTTATTATAATAAAAGTTTTCAGTATTTCAAATGCGTTGTTATTTTGATGTTTGCAATATGTCTGTAAATCTTAAAACCCTTGAAATATTAAATGATAAAATAATAATAATAATAATAATCATATACATTGCATATCATCCATCATATTGCACATGTTTTTGCATTTGTTATGCATATCCAGGTGCCTTACCCAACTTCTTTACTTCATTCAACAAGCTGACTCATCACTACAACACTCGGGATAATTTCAAAAAGAAGATGGACAACTTAGAACAGGAGAATCGCGAGCTGCGCGAAGAAGTTTCTGCTTTGAAGGATGGCTTGGCCAACTTGACTACTCTGATGGAAGCTCTGGTGGTTGCTCAGAATCAGCCACCGAGTGTTCAACCTCAACCAACAAGGGCAAGTACTGAAGTTCTGACTGTTCCTGTATCCGCTACTTCGGCTGTTGTTCAAAACCGTATGCCTCAGGGTTATCCGTGGGGAATTCCAGAGAATTTTGCACCTGAAGGTTTCAATCTGGGTCCTCAAGATGCTCCAATGGTTCCAAATGTTGTTACTCCTGCACCTCCTGTGGTGCATACTGTTCCTACTGCACCTCCTTCGGTGAATTTGGTTTTGTTTGTTAATGAAGATGTGTGTCGTCCTTTCCCTCCGTCGAGTGAAGACTTGGGTCTTTATGGCAGAATGGATAATTTCCAAGAGCAGTTTGATAGAATGCAAAGAGAGATGAAGGCTCTTAGGGGAAAAGAGTTGTTCGGGCAGAATGTGAATGAGCTGTGTTTGGTCCCGAATGTTAAAGTGCCTGCTAAGTTCAAGGTCCCGGAATTTGAGAAGTACAAGGGCAACACTTGCCCTCGTGCTCATTTGGTGATGTATGTGAGAAGTATGTCTACCCATACTGATGATCAGCGTCTGCTGATTCATTTTTTCCAGGATAGTCTGATCGGTGCTGTGTTGAAATGGTACATGAGTTTAGACAGCGTCAACATCCATACTTTTAATGATTTGGGAGAAGCATCCATTAAACAATACAAGTACAATGTGGACATGGCGCCTGACCATGACCAGCTTAGGGCCATGGTTCAGAAAGACAGAGAATTATTCAAACAGTATGCACAGAGATGGCGCGAAGTGGCTGCACAAGTGATTCCGCCCATGGAAGAGAAAGAAATGACCAAGATTTTTCTAAAGACGCTAGGAGATTTCTACTACGAAAGAATGGTAGCAAGTGCCCCAAGTGATTTTACAGAGATGGTAGGAATGGGTGTCCGCCTAGAAGAGGCAGTAAGAGAAGGCCGTTTGACAAAGGGTGAAGGATCTGGAAGTGTGAAGAAGCCATCTTACGAGTTTACAAAGAAGAAATAGGGGGATACAAATGCTGTTATGCAAGAGAGAAAGGTAAACGCTCCTAGAAGGAATTATCAGCGTCATCAGCAAGTCGCCTCAGTTACTCCTGTTATGAATGCCACTCCAACTATCGTTGCTTATCAGAGACCATCCCAGTAGGGGAATCAATGGTATAATCAGAGAAGGGAGAACTATGATCCTATTCCCATGAGCTATGCAGAGCTATTACCAGCATTGGTTCAGAAGAAGTTGGTCCAGACACGACCACCTCCCGCTGTACCATCACTATTGCCGTGGTATTACAAAGCAGACCAGACGTGTGCCTCTCATCAGGGAGCACCAGGGCATAGTGTTGAGAATTGTTATCCTTTGAGGACTAAAGTACAAAGGTTGTTGAAGTCTGGAATTTTATCTTTCAAATACGTGAGACCTAATGTGAAAGACAATCCTCTACCCAAGCACGGGGGAGTGAATGCTGTGAATATGGTGGCCGGTTGTCCAGGAGACTTTCGAATTTTTGACGTTAATCTGGTTAGGGGATTTGGTGAAGATGCATGCAGACCTCTGTGAATTCAATTATTATACGCATGACCATGCCGGTTGTGCTATTTGCAGTACAAACATACAGGGTTGCGAGAAGATAAATGCTGATTTGCAGGAGATGATGGATGAAGGTTTAATCCATATAATCAGGCCTAGGGCAGAATATGAAGAGGAAGTGAATATGGTTTCTGGATGTCCGGGTGAATTCAGAATTTTTGATGTGGATCATTTGAATGAGGATCTAGTGCAGTTACATGCTACCTTCTGCCATACTGCTGGTCAGGTGGAACACCAATATGGATCTTGCATAATTTGTTATCGAAATCCCCGAGGATGTTCTGTTGTGAGGGAAGGTGTTCAGTTGCTGTTAGACAATGGAACCATCAAGATCACAGGTCAGAGAGATGATTATCATGAGATTGATATGGTCGAAGTCTGTTTGATGGAAGAGTCAGAGGAAGATTATGCCTCCGCAGATGAGTATTTCTCTTCAGACAAAGATTTGTTTGCCGGAAATGAATTTTTGATGGCTGATTGTGTTGAGGAAGGGGTGAATGTCATTGTACCTTGTTTTGGTGCACCCACTCATCTTGAGATGGAGTACCATAGCAAACCAGTTGTTGCCCCATTGGTAATTAGTCTGCCAGATCCTGTTCCCTACGAATCAGATAAGGCTATGCCTTACAAATACAACGCTACGATCTTA
Organism: Vicia faba; assembly: GCA_948472305.1. Classification (NCBI taxonomy): domain Eukaryota; kingdom Viridiplantae; phylum Streptophyta; class Magnoliopsida; order Fabales; family Fabaceae; genus Vicia; species Vicia faba. Next base: position 889,667,804 of record OX451738.1, read on the forward strand.
GAAGATGGGGTGGAGATTCCCATCCAGCCGATGCCAGATGTTGGAAATATAGCTGATAATAGCAGAGTGACCCGTAGTGGTCATGTATTTACGCCAGTCATTCGAAGAGATGTTGTTGCTGGAAAGAAGATTGCTGAGAATGATGAGCCTAAGAAGTCTGTAGGAGGGACTAGTGGAGCTACATTAGAGAAAGAAGTGGATGATATCTTGAAGATAATTAAGATGAGCGATTACAGAATTGTAGATCAGCTATTGCAGACTCCTTCAAAGATATCTATTCTAGCCTTATTGATGAATTCCTCTGCTCATAGAGAATCGTTGATGAGAGTACTAGACCAAGCTTTTGTAGAGAATGACATGCCATTAGATCAATTCAGTAGCGTAATTGGAAACATTACGTCATGTAACAATTTGAGCTTCTGTGATGATGAGTTACCAGATGAAGGGAGGAATCACAACCTGGCCCTCCACATATCCATGAACTGTAAGAATGATTCGCTGTCCAATGTGCTAATTGATAACGGATCCACGCTGAATGTCATACCGAGAAGTACCCTCTTGAAGTTAAAGTATCAAGGAATATCTATGCGCCCGAGTGGCATCATTGTGAAGGCTTTTGATGGGTCGAGGAAATCTGTCATCGGTGAAGTGGACTTGCCCATCCATATAGGACCACATTTGTTCTTGATAACCTTCCAGGTTATGGATATTATTCCCACATATAGTTGTTTGCTTGGACGACCATGGATACACAAAGCAGGGGTTGTCACTTCAACTCTGCATCAGAAGCTAAAATTTGTGCGTGAAGGGAAGGTAGTGATCATAAATGGGGAGCAGGCGTTGTTGATATCCCATCTATCCTCTTTCAGTATTGTAGAAGCGAATGAGGCTGCTATTGGAACCCAATTCCAAGCCCTATCCATTGACAACATAAGGAGGAATGAGAATTCTGTAGTTTCCCTAAAGGACGCGCAGCAGGTTGTGCGCAATGGTCATAATGCAGTTTGGGGACGACTGGTGGATCCACCCGGGAACAAGAACAGAACTGGTTTGGGTTTTTCTTCGAAGAATGGCAAAGGCGAAAGTTTGAAGTCAAAGTCTTCTGTGAACAGTTATCATGATGTTTTCCGCAACGGAGGCTACCTCCATCCAATTGGTTCTGGAATCAATGCTCTTGAAGAAGAAGAAGCAGAGCAGGAAGTACCGAATTTTGTGACACATGGAGTCCGAGTTCAGAACTGGGTCACCATTGATGTTCCTTCTTGCATACATATTTCAATGTAATTTGTTTTGTTAATCTGTTTCTTTCTTTGAAAAGCTTTCACTCTGCCCAAGGTGAAAGTATTGTATGGGCTTATCCGTTTGCTTTGATTTTTAAGATCATTAATAAAAGTTGTCTTTGCTTCCAAAAATATGTCTTTATTTTCTGCTTTTCTTGGGAAATGGTAATCAAATAAAAAACCCTTTCAAAATAAATGATAACTGAAAATTTATCTGCATGATCACTTGTTATATGTGTCAGTTTCTAAAAGCAATCATAAATCATATGTGCAGATTAATTAAAAAACCTGTTGAATACAATGACCCTGCACCCTCTCCCAACTTTGAATGTCCTGTGTTTGGGGCTGAAGAAGAAGATTATGATGAGATTCCAGAAGAGGTCTCATGGTTGCTTGAGCACGAGGATAATACCATTCAATCATATAAGGAGCCTTTGGAAGTGATTAATTTAGGTTCAGAAGAAGATCCGAAAGAGATTAAGATTGGAGCATTGTTGCATCTTGATGTGAAGAGCGGGTTGATTGAGCTGTTGAAAGAGTATGTGGATATTTTTGCTTGGTCTTATCAAGACATGCCTGGTCTAGATACAGACATTGTTGAGCATCATTTGCCATTGAAGCCAGAGTGTCCGCCAGTTAAACAAAAGTTGAGAAGAACCCACCCAGATATGGCAGTAAAGATCAAAGAGGAGGTCCTAAAGCAGATTAATGTTGGTTTTCTTATGACGTCAGTGTATCCTCAATGGATTGCCAATATTGTCCCAGTACCGAAAAAAGACGGAAAAGTCCACATGTGCGTAGATTATAGAGATCTAAATAAAGCTAGTCCAAAAGATGATTTTCCATTGCCTCACATTGATATGTTAGTGGATAGCACAGCAAAATTCAAAGTATTCTCGTTCATGGACGGATTTTCTGGGTATAATCAAATAAGAATGGCTCCAGAGAACATGGAAAAAACAACGTTTATCACACCCCGGGGAACATTCTGTTACAGAGTGATGCCCTTCGGGTTGAAGAACGCTGGTGCAGCGTACCAGAGGGCTATGACAACCCTATTCCATGATCTGATGCACAAGGAAATTGAAGTATATGTTGATGATATGATTGCCAAATCCCAAACTGAAGAAGGGAATATAAAAGATTTGTTGAAGTTGTTTCAGCGTTTGAGGAAGTTTCGTCTCCGCTTGAATCCAAATAAATGCACCTTCTGAGTTAGATCGGGGAAATTGTTGGGTTTTATTGTTAGCCAGAAAGGAATTGAATTTGATCCTGATAAAGTCATAGCAATTCAAGAAATGCCAGCACCAAGAACTGAAAAGCAAGTCAGGGGTTTCCTCGGGCGTTTGAATTATATTTCCAGATTCATTTCCCACATGACTGCAAAGTGTGAACCGATCTTTAAGTTGTTAAAGAAAGATCAAGGTTGTGTGTGGACGGATGACTGGCAAAGGGAATTTGAGAGTATTAAAGAGTATCTGCGTGAACCTCCTATCTTGCTCCCTCCCGTAGAAGGAAGACCGTTGATTATGTATCTAACGGTGTTAGATAAATCCATGGGTTGTATTCTGGGACAACAGGATGAAACGGGAAAGAAAGAGTTCGCCATTTATTATCTCAGCAAAAATTTCACTGATTGTGAGTTGCGGTATTCCACGCTAGAAAAGACATGTTGTGCTTTGGCCTGGGCGGCAAAGCGTTTGCGGCAGTATATGTTGAATCATACCACTTGGTTGATCTCCAAAATGGATCTAATCAAGTATATTTTTGAGAAGCCTGCTCTTACGGGGAGAATTGCCCGTTGGCAGATGTTGTTGTCTGAATATGATATTGAGTACCGCACTCAAAAAGCTATTAAAAGTAGTGTGTTGGTAGATTACCTTGCTCACCAACCGGTGGAAGATTATCAGTCTGCAGAATTTGAATTCCCTGATGAGGATGTGATGTTCTTGAAAGTGAAAGATTGTGATGAACCATTGCCTGAGGAAGGCCCTGACCTTGAATCTCATTGGAGTATGATTTTTGATGGAGCGGTGAATGCTTATGGTAAAGGAATTGGTGTTGTGATTGTCACTCCTCATGGATCGCACATTCCTTTTACTGCGAGGCTAACATTTGATTGCACTAATAATATGGCAGAATATGAGGCTTGCATCATGGGTCTTGAGGAAGCTATTGATCTCAGAATCAAAATTCTAGATGTGTATGGTGATTCAACTTTGGTAATAAATCAGATTAAAGGAGAATGGGATACTCGTCACCCTGGCTTGATCCCTTACAAAGATTATGCTAGAAGATTGCTACCCTTCTTCAATAAAGTTAAATTCCATCATATCCCTAGAGATGAAAATCAAATGGCGGATGCTCTGGCAACTCTGACTTCCATGTATCAAGTGAATTCTTGGAATGATATACCCCGTATTACAGTTCGAAGGCTGGATAGGCCCGCTCATATGCTTGCGACAAAGGAGGTAGCAGATGAAAAACCTTGGTATTATGATATCAAGCATTTTCTTCAGACTCAGGAATACCCGATTGGTGCATTGAGAAAAGATAGAAAGACATTGAGAAGATTGACAGGCAGTTTCTTCCTCAGTGAAAATGTGCTATACAAGAGAAATTATGACATGGTCTTGCTCAGATGCATGGATAGACACGAAGCAGACATGTTGATGCATGAGATTCATTAAGGTTCATTTGGCACTCATGCTAATGGACATTCGATGGCTAAAAAGATGCTAAGGGCAGGTTACTATTGGTTGATAATGGAATCTTATTGTTGCAAATTTGCAAAGAAGTGCCATAAATGCCAGATTTATGCAGATAAGATCCATGTGCCTCCGACACATCTCAATGTAATTTCCTCCCCATGGCCTTTCTCTATGTGGGGTATTGACATGATCGGGATGATAGAACCCAAAGCTTCGAATGGACACCGTTTCATTTTGGTAGCGATTGACTACTTTACCAAATGGGTAGAGGCTGCTTCTTATGCCAATGTTACCAAACAAGTGGTTGTGCGTTTCATCAAAAACAATCTGATATGCCGGTATGGTGTGCCGAGTAGAATCATCACTGACAATGGCTCAAATTTGAACAACAAAATGATGATAGAACTGTGTGAAGAATTCAAGATTGTCCATTACAATTCGTCTCCATACAAGCCAAAGATGAATGGGGCTGTTGAGGCTGCTAATAAGAATATCAAGAGAATTATCCAGAAAAATGGTTATTACTTGTAAGGATTGGCATGAAATGCTCCCTTTTGCTCTGTATGGATATCGAACATATGTCTGCACTTTAACAGGAGCAACCCTGTTCTCCCTGGTATATGGAATGGAAGCTGTACTCCCTGTTAAGGTATAGATTCCCTCGTTGCGTGTGATAATGGAAGCCAAGTTGACAGAGGCTGAATGGGTCCAGAATAGGTTTGACCAATTGAATTTGATTGAAGAGAAGAGGATGACAGCTTTATGTCATGGGTAGTTATATCAGAAAAGAATGAAGAAAGCATTTGATAAAAAGGTCAAACCTCGTGAATTCGGAGAAGGCGACCTCGTGCTCAGGAAGATCATGTCTTTTAACACTGATTCTAGGGGCAAGTGGACTCCCAATTTTGAAGGCCCGTATGTTGTCAAGAAAGCCTTCTCTGGTGGTGCATTAATTCTTGAAACTATGGATGGCGAGGAGTTCCCACGTCCCATGAATGCTGACGCAGTCAAGAAATACTTCGCCTAAAGAAATAAAAGAACAACTCGCTAAGTTGAAAACCCGAAAGGGCGGCTTAGGCAAAAAAGGAGCGTCTCGGTAGGCTGAAAACCCGAAAGGGCGGTCTAGGCAAAAATTAGAGACATAAACAGAATAAATTTCCCGCTAAGTTGAAAACCCGCAAGGGAAGCTTAGGCAAAAGTTAGGGATTTTTCTTGGCAAGTAACTACGTCAGACAAGACTTGATCGTTGAAGCAACAATCTTCTCGGATCCTCACCATACTTCAACAAAAGCTGCTGCTCAGGACTTCAAAAGTTGTTAGGGGAATGGTGGTCATTGTATCTCAATGTATCTTTTCCATTATATATTACCATTTCCCAAACTTTGTAATCATCCATGGAGTCTCGCCATTCGCAGACTACCATTCTATTAATAAAATTCTAGCTTTTGCCCAATTCTTTGTGTTCTTATTTTTATTTAGCTTGCAAAGACTTCATTTATTACTGATAATAACTTTCAAAGCAAAAATATTTAAAAAAAAACAAAATTGACTTTTCAAAAAGAAAGACATCTTTACAATTCAATTTACTTTGGGATTTGTGATGAAACAATGACAACAAAAATGGCGATCCCTGGAATAAACAAACTCAGGTCATCTTGTTGGTATATGCGCAATCTTTGTGTGTTTCTCAGATAATTAAAGACGATACCAGTTGGCGTAAGGTACAATATTAGGTTTGTGATCCCATGATCCCCGGCCAAGTCTTGGTTCGCTTTTGATTTTGGGTTTGCATGGTCAGAAGCCTCTGTCCCAGGTTCCCCAACGAAGTTTTCCCTCATATGATGAAAGGCTTTATTCCCTTGGTGTGCTAAGATATCGCTCTTTTTGCAGTATTGGCATTAGTGTTGACTTCTTGATCTCCCAGGAAGACTACACCATGGCATCTTTTATTGGAATAGGTTTGGTTGATATGAAGACTCAATCCAGTATTTTCTAGTAAAGGCCTTGTTTATTTGATAGAAGTCCTTTTTCCCCAGTGAAGAACGTATCTTGGTTTCCCCCCGATGATGTGGTGTCGACCTCCCCAATGAAGTCAGCATGAAGTCCCCGGTAGAGGTCTCGATGATGAAGTATTGTCTCCCTTAGTGAAGTCAGTATGTTTTTCTTCCTTCAAAGTGGGCCTGATTTCCCCAGTGAATGTTTTGACAATTTGGTTTCCATTTGCCTTATTCACAATCAGTATTGAAATCCCCAGTAAGAGTACGGACTGTGAAACATTTGTTTTCCCCATGGAAGTCTGTGTGTTATTCCCTGGTAAGGTTATCCCAGGGCATCTCTCGTTGGAATGAGTATTCATGATGAAAAGTTTTCAATCCTCAGTTTTTTTTCTCCAGGGAAGTGGGTTTGAATTCCTCAGTGAGGTTTGGTTGTCTCGGCGTCAGTCTGCTTTATTTGAGACTAGTTTTGCAATCTTCAGTAGGCACGCTGTTTTTGGAAAACTGGTTTCTCCGATGAAAATGGAAGAAAGATGTTCTATCCCGGTATCTGTTTGATTTAGCTACATCCGGATTATGTTTCTCCTCAGTGAAGTTAGGACAGACAATAGGTTTGGTTTCCGCAGTTGCTTTTACCTTTCTTGGATTGATCTTTTTGGTTGAAGTTTAGACCAATGTTGTTAGTACCTGAGGCAGTTTTGTTCGATTATGTATCCTTTTACCAGCATATGCATGATATCACTCATACATTCATACATGCATCATGCATTGTTACAAATCATTTTTTATTGACATTGTGTTCAAACCTTCCTGCAACGCTCCTTGCTTAGTTAGATTTGGTTTTCCCTCTTGAGTTTATTTCTCAAAGGATGTATCTTCTTTGGCCGTCTTGATCCAGTTTGTTTCTAATTGGATTCGTGGTTGCATGACAATATTATTTACTCTGGATTTCTGAGGACTTTGAGCTTTGATTTGTGCATTTATTTTGCACGAGAAGACTTTATCTCTTCAGCAGGAATAATGTGGCATTTCCCCAGGAAGTCATATCTCATTTCCCCAGGAAGTCATATCTCATTTCCCCAAGAAGCCACATTTCTATCCCCAGAAAGTCGTTTCTTTTTTGCAATCCTCCATGATAACAAGCAACAGGTATCTTTGTTTGAGTAGCTCGTGCGTCCCTGTACAAGTCGATGTAACTCTTTTTGCTATTTCCTCTATGAGTGGTTAGCTTGCAGTACGTCGTCAGTTTACGCCAGTGGATGGCAAGACTTTCAAATTCACAGAAATTGCTCGTTGTGAAATCTTTGCAAGTGGAAGTCTCTTTATTTGAGACAGCTTACATATTACCCTTTCCAGGCGGAATTCCTTGGTTAAGGAAGAAGTTGAGACCCGTTCTAGGTGAAACACCAGAAGTTTGGGGAACATATGATATTTTCAAAATCTACCTTCAGTGAACGTTGGTAGTGCATCGGCAGTGAACGTCGGTGTTTCTTATCTTTTTGCTATCATCAGTGAACGGTGGTGGTTCCTCGTCAGTGAACGACGATGGTATGATATTTTCAAAATCTACCTTCAGTGAACGTTGGTAGTGCATTGGCAGTGAACGTCGATGTTTCTTATCTTTTTGCTATCATCAGTGAACGGTGGTGGTTCCTCATCAGTGAACGGCGATGGTATGATATTTTCAAAATCTACCTTCAGTGAACGTTGGTAGTGCATCGGCAGTGAATGTCGGTGTTTCTTATCTTTTTGCTATCATCAGTGAACGGTGGTGGTTCCTCGTCAGTGAACGGTGATGGTATGATATTTTCAAAATCTACCTTCAGTGAACGTTGGTAGTGCATCGGCAGTGAACGTCGGTGTTTCTTATCTTTTTGCTATCATCAGTGAACGGTGGTGGTTCCTCGTCAGTGAACGGCGATGGTATGATATTTTCAAAATCTACCTTCAGTGAACGTTGGTAGTGCATCGGCATTGAACGTCGGTGTTTCTTATCTTTTTGCTATCATCAGTGAACGATGGTGGTTCCTCGTCAGTGAACGGTGATGGTATGATATTTTCAAAATCTACCTTTAGTGAATGTTGGTAGTGCATCGGCAGTGAACGTCGGTGTTTCTTATCTTTTTGCTATCATCAGTGAATGGTGGTGGTTCCTCGTCAGTGAACGGCGATGGTATGATATTTTCAAAATCTACCTTCAGTGAACGTTGGTAGTGCATCGCCAGTGAACGTCGGTGTTTCTTATCTTTTTGCTATCATCAGTGAACGGTGGTGGTTCCTCGTCAGTGAACGGCGATGGTATGATATTTTCAAAATATACCTTCAGTGAATGTTGGTAGTGCATTGGCAGTGAACGTCGGTGTTTCTTATCTTTTTGCTATCATCAGTGAACGGTGGTGGTTCCTCGTCAGTGAACGGCGATGGTATGATATTTTCAAAATCTACCTTCAGTGAATGTTGGTAGTGCATCGGCAGTGAACGTCGGTGTTTCTTATCTTTTTGCTATCATCAGTGAACGGTGGTGGTTCCTCGTCAGTGAACGGTGATGGTATGATATTTTCAAAATCTACCTTCAGTGAACGTTGATAGTGCATCGGCAGTGAACGTCGATGTTTCTTATCTTTTTGCTATCATCAGTGAACGGTGGTGGTTCCTCGTCAGTGAACAGCGATGGTATGATATTTTCAAAATCTATCTTCAGTGAACGTTGGTAGTACATCGGCAGTGAACGTCGGTGTTTCTTATCTTTTTGCTATCATCAGTGAACGGTGATAGTTCCTCGTCAGTGAACGGCGATGGCATGATATATTTTCTCTTCTACCTTCAACTATTGAGTTGGTAGTTTACCGTCATCTGTGAGTCGGTATATCTTCTTCTCTCTACCTTCAGTGAACGTTGGTAGACATCGGCAGTGAACGTCAATGCTTGTTATCCTCCTCTCTAGTTCTATTCTTTTGGTCCACCGGTGATTTATTTTCCTGGTGGGGTTTCTCCTTTGTTTCTTCATTTTTATGGCATCCCCAGTGTTACTTTGCGTCTCTTTTATTCTGTTCATATGCATCCATAATCATAAGTATTGCATGGCATCTTAGAGACAAAAATAGGGCTTGTTTTATATTTAAGTATCTTCAATCGCGTCGACACGAAGATTTGTAACCTTCGTATCTCCGGATAGAAGACACTTAAATAAGGGCAGCTGTTGTACCCCAATTTTTGCCCCTAAGATTCCTCTATCATATCATATCAACTCGATCATAACAAGATCACATTAGGGTTAGTTCTTCCTCTTTTTTCCTATCTTTAAGTTTGCTATTGAGGAATCTCCAAGCACCTTGGTTGTGTATTTTGTATATGTGTTATTGACTAACTTCTAATCAAAATACAAAAAAATATTTGTCTTTGTCTTTGTATATTTTTGTTTTGTAGGTACCAAGTCGAAGCATCTGACAAATAAGGATTTCTGGTATTATTTTCCTAAAATCTCTATTTGCAAAGAAAAAGAATTAAAATTTTTCATTTTTTTCACTGATGCAATCGATTGCTCTTAAAGTGAAATCGATTGCACATAATGTATTTTGCGCCATTTTTGAAAAAAATACACTGTGCAATCGATTTGCACTGTAGTGCAATCGATTGCACAGCGTGAAAATTAAAAAAAATCAGCATTTTTAAACTTGTCAAATTTTGGCTCCAATTTTCCTTCACTTTTGAAAGATGTATCATTAATTCAAATTTTAGTGCCAATCTTTCATTTTTAAAAAGAATTATCATTAATTCAAATTTTGGCTCTAATATTTGAAAGAATTATCATTAATTCAAATTTTGGCTCTAATTTTTGAAAGAGTTATCATTAATTCAAATTTTGGCTCCAAGAATCAATTACCAAATTACCACTAATCCCAATCCTAAAACTCTATAAATAGAGCTCTCATTTCATTCAAATTTCAAGCTTTTGATAGCCAAATCCACCTTGCTAAAAAATCTCTCAATTCTCTCCATCTACCAAATTCACTCAAAGCTCCATTTTCAAAAAGTTAGTAAGCTTTGCATTGAAGATTACTAATCTTTGAGCTAAACCTTCATCCAAACACTTTTTCTCCATCAATTCTCTACATCCAAGCTTGGTCAGTTGATTCTTGTGGTTGAATTGAAGCAAATTCTTGAAGTTGTTTTGATAATTATCTAGATCTACCTTTGGTAAGTTGGATAATTCATCTTTCACAATGTGATCTCTTGGTGATCTTTGGGATTGATTCTTTGAGCATTATTTTGTGATTTCAATGGTGATATTTTCTCATAATTTGATGGAATTTTCGTGCTCAAGTGGATCCATGATCATAAGGTGTTTGATGGAAAGTTTGAACAAGAAATTGACCTTTTAAAATGTTGTTTTTGCTACTGTAACTGTGTGCAATCGATTTGCACTGTAGTGCAATCGATTGCACAGAAGCAATTTCACGCAGATTTTTGAAAACTGTACTGTGTAAATCGATTTACACAATAGTTCAATCGATTTAAACAGGGACAGAATGCATTTTTTTTCCTTGTTTTGGGGCAGCTTTGATCCAAAATGCTTTTTCTACTCACTCCTTTTGATTGTTGGTTTGGATTGCAATTTTAAATGTCCAATTTGTCTTTAAACTCAATGGACTTTGTGATGTAGATGAAGTTGGATAAATGTTAATCAATTCAAATCTACCTAAGAGTGAATTATTTAATTCATTTTTGGCGCTTTGGATTAATGATATGTTTAGTGCTTTAATCCATCTAGAGGAGTGGTTGAATTTAAAGATGAAAGAATTTTGAAATGGTGATCCAAATCAGCTTATCATTCCCCTCCCTCTTCATCTTGTCCCTTTCTTTTTTAATTGTGCTACATGTTAAGGGATGGTGATCTCTATATCATTTATCCAAACATGAAGTACATAGATTGCTATTGACCGGCCTCAAAATAGGTGTGACTTCTACATAAGTCCACTTATGATTGCTTAACATAGCGCTAAATTTTGTCTCGATTCGAATAAATGATCATTCGTGGCCCAAACTTATGATTGCAAGCCCAAGTATGTTAATTTGATCTCTTTGATCCAATAACCTTGAGATTCATTGTGTGGAGGCTTTGGTTCTACCAATCCTCTAATGGATCTACAACACCTTTGGTCAACGCGGATCACTTAAACATCGTTGATCATTACATGTTGCCTTGTGAGAATTCCAAAATGGATTATATACTTGACAAAAAGCAAATGCAACTTGTTGTGTGGAGGCTTTGGTTCTACCAATCCTCTAATGAGTTCCAAATGCAAGTTTCAAGATGGTCATCCAACTAACCACTAATTACTAACAATTAACTTTACTTTACGCTTTTATTTTCATGCTTTATGTACCATTTACTTTTAGCATTTTACATTTCATGCTATTTTCATCTTTGCTCACTTGAGCATTTACTTTTATGTCATTTTTATTTTGCTCACTTGAGCTTTTCTTTCTTTTTAAAGACACCTAATAATCAACATGAACCATAAAAATAATTAATGATACTTGGACTACATGGTTACTATCCTTTGCATTATGGAGTGATGGACTTCTTGGACTTAGGATTAGAGACCTTGGCCTATCTTGGAGACTTTGTGACTTTATTTGATATTTTGTCTGAAGTTCTTGAGGTTTACCTCAAGACATTGGGTTGTTTGTTTGTTTTGTGTGCAGGTTATTGAGATTACAATCTTTGTTTGTAATATGGAATTCACCCGTATACAGCCGTTACTCTGCCCAATTTTTGCAAAGACTTAAAACACTTGAAGTTTGGTTCTCTCAAGAGGTCTAGTATCTTTGCTTTCTTGGTTTCAATCCGAAGAATGGGAATTCTATATTGACTCATAATATCAAGTATTGGCTTCTTGTTGGTTAGATGGTTCTTATCCCTAGCTTTTACCTTATGCTTTAGGATAGCCTCTTCTTCTCCTCCCATCTTCTTTAATTTCAAAAATCTTCTCCCTCCTTTAAAAAAAAACTCTTCTTGTTTTGAAACTTGAAACATTTTCATAATAAACTTGGACTTAGGTCCATGCATCTTCGAAACATTTTCATAAATAAATTTCAATGAATTTAATAATACCTTGACCTTTTTTTATGAGAAGACTAAAAGTCAAACAATCTCATTTCAAACCATTTTGCCACTTTGGCTTTTACCTTTAAACTTTTCTCAAAAGATTAGACTCTTGTCAATCCTTGTAGTGATGCAAACAACTATACTTCTACAATATGTAGTGAAGTGAGATATTTTCCACTTGGGTGTTGAGTGAGGCATTGTTGATTTTAAAATCCAAGCCATATCCTCCACTTTGAGATGATGCAAATTCTCCTTTCCCATGATTGTGGGTAGTAAGTATGTTTTTCACACGGACAATTGCGATGATGTCTTATCTCATAAAATCAACCAACACACTTGTGTTTCAAATTTTTAAAAGGGGAACTACGTGTACCCTGATCCCCTATTGCACGAAAGGTGGTACGTAGGCACTAAAGGTTCGCAACCGCGGCGGGTGCAAAAATCATAAAAATATTTCTTTTCTCACCTCCACCATCCATTTTATATACAACACATTTTTATAGCCAAAATATACAGATTTTTCAAAGAGGTTCCTGCGGAGTACGATAGATGTTTAGGGTGCTAATACCTTCCCTTTGCATAACCAACCCCCTTACCTTGAATCTTTCCCCCTCTTTTGCGTTATTCGCTCTTTTCCCATTCCTTTGGAAACAATAAAGCAGGGTGGCGATTTTTATTTTGATTTGTATAAAGTCTAGTCAATCCAATGGCTTAGTCTTGCACATTTCTACCGCCACACACCCGGCAAGTCAAAAACTTAAAAAGGTGGCTTGGGCAAAAAGGGGTATCCCAGTGGACTTAAAACCCGAAAGGAAAGTCCAGGAAAAAGTTAGGGATGTAAAGCATATCACTATGTCCCATTGGATCACCTTGTGATCAGACCTCAGTATCAACTATCAAGCTTGAACGGCACCGATCAATTTAATCAGCTTCGGACAAGCAGTAAAGTGAGTGACACGCTCGAAGACATAGCGACAATATCAGAATTGAAACTCAATGGGATTGTTTCACATAGCTATTTTCTTTTCGTTGTACACAATATTGTATAACTTCCATTTTTACGGCGGCGTTCTCTTACTAGAGCGTCAGCTTCCTTGTACAAAAACGCCTGTTACAGGCCAACTTCGAAAATTAATACAAGTCATTTTTTACAAAACCATTTGTTTTCCTTTTTCTGTTTTGTTCTGCAAAAACGTCCAATGATTTATTCTTGAAATATGAATTTGAATATGATTGTTGTTCATAAATGTTTGTATAGGAAACAGAAAGACAATTGCTCATAACTTAAGAAACAGGGGCAAAAACAAAAAATGTCAAATCCGACAGTTACTCTGTCCAGCAGGTACTAGGGCAGAGACAACTTTGAAACAAAGTCATTAGTATATACGACCTTGTGACATCTGTACTCCCCACAAAGTAGAGGCAATCAAAGCATTGATATCAGTTTCCCCAAACAGGAAGTACTTCCCCAGCCGAATTTCATAATCGCAAGCGGGTCATAAAGTTTTCTCCCGAACATAGTTTATTTCTCTGAATACAGAAGCTCAATCCCCGACAGAGCTTATCCCTTCAGCTATGGAAGTCCATCCTCCAACAACGTCATTTCCCCGCAGAGTTACTCTCAAGCAGAGTCTCTCCCCGAAAGAATATCCGTAAACAAGGAGAAAATCTCCAGCATAGTCATCTCCGTTCACAATCCCTAGAGGAAGTAGAAGAACCACGGTTTTCTACAACAGTCAGGAATGCTATACTCTCCAGCAGCAATCAGGGATTTATTTTCCCAGACTCGGATATGTCACAATAGTATCCCATGTTCATACAACATGACATACGCATACATATCGCATACAGCATAATCTCATTTATTTTGAGAACATCATCCCACCATGCATTTCATGCATCGCATATAATTAACCTTGTTATCTTTTCAGGAAAGACAATTATCATCAATAATCCCGGCAGCTGTACGTGTCACATCTGCAGACAGCTAATGGAAAATCAATTCCCAAAACCAAACGGGTCAACTAACCTACGTGATCAAGAAACATAATCCCTACTATACAGGCTTTCATCTTGAGGTAACCCTACTATCCAGGTTCCTTCCCATAAGCTCTACTATCCAGGCTTTCATCTCGAAGTAACCCTACGATCTAGGCTCCTTCCCATAAGCCCTACTATCTAGGATTTCATCTCTAAGTAACCCTACGATCCAGGTTCCTTCCCATAAGCGCTACTATCCAGGCTTTCATATCGAAGTAACCCTATGACCCAGGTTCCTTCTCATAGCCCTACTATCCAGGCTTTCTTCTTGAAGTAACCCTACTATCCAGATTCTTTCCCATAAGCCCTACTATCCATGCTTTCATTTTTAAGAAACCCTACAACCCAGGTTCCTTCCCATAATCCCTACTATCCAGGCTTTCATCTCGAAGTAACCCTACGATCCAGGTTCCTTCCCATAAGACCTACCATCCAGGCTTTCATCTTGAAGTAACCCTATTATCCAGGTTCCTTCCCATAAGCCCTATTATCCAGAATTTCATCTAGAAGTAACCCTACGACCCGGGTTCCTTCTCATATCCCTACTATCCAGGCTTTCATCTCGAAGTAACCCTACGACCCAAGTTCCTTCTCATAGCCCTACTATCCGGGTTTTCATCTCAAAGTAACCCTACGACCCAGGTTCCTTCTCACAGCCCTACTATCCAGGCTTTCATTTCGAAGTAACCCTAGAACCCAGGTTCCTTCTCATAGCTCTACTATCCAGGCTTTCATTTCGAAGCAACCCTATGATCCAGGTCCCTTCTCTCTTATCTCCAGACAACAGTTTACAACACTGTAAGACCGGACCCAACCAATTATGGTCGATTTCACATTTCCCCTATAAGTCGCAATGCAGCCTGGACCCTGACCAGACATGTTATTTACTTCCACCTCCTCGATCAAGAGATAATTCCCCAGTAGAGTAGCGGATAATCGAAGCTCCTAAACTCTATTCCCCAAGACATAAACCAACATTCCCCGGTGAAGTTCTCTTCAACAAAAAGTACAGGGTTTCTCGCAAAGGAATCTCTTATGAGACCGATATCTTTTTTGGATGGCATCTTTAATTCTATCTCCAACGATTCTCTGTCAACTTCCAAATGGCATCTGTAAGCCCATTCCCTATATCACCAATCAGTGTTACTTCATGCGAGTGCAAATTTCTGAGCACTCTAGTGTTCAATCATCTTCCACCTTCAGATCACGAAAGGCAGAACAACCAATCTACATCCTCGGGTTTAAGAAGATTGAACAGGGACAGCTGTTGTACCCCAAAATTTTCCCTCTCATTTTACTCAAAACATGCTCATTGAGGCCCTCAATTTGCCCAAGGGTGCCTAAGGATTGACCAGACAAATCCTCCTCCTAAGACAATGAGCCTCAAACTAGGGTTTCCATTTTCATCGAGATGTTTGAGTTCCAAGGTCCCCAAATATTTTCCAGGGTCCTAATATGTTCTCAATGTCATCCATGTCAAGTTTCATGCCTTTCACAAGAAGTTTGCTCAGTCAACTACTCAAATGCCTGAAGATCAACTATACTAGGTCAAAAGTCAACTGTGGGCCACATACAGTCAAACTTCATGATTTTTGGTCAATATCAACATTTTGAAGTAACATCCATCATTTGATCAAGGGTTGATCATGATTCCTCAAGAAATGCTCCTAATTCATCAAAACTCAATAGATGCTAAATTAGGGTTTCTATAGGAAAAGTCAACCAAACTTTGACCAGGCATAACTTTCTCATACTTTATCAGAAATTTCTCATCCAAGGCTCATTTTGAATAGAATCCAATTCTCTACAACTCATCTACATCCCTAAAGTTCAAAAAATGCACTCATGAAAAGATATAAATTCAGACATTATAAGTCCTTTTCAAAAGTCAGCAAAACCACCTTTTGGGTCAAAGCTTCTTACATGAACATGGAAAATCCAATTAAGATGAAACCAAAAGGTTTGTTTATAGGACATCCTCATATTTCTAAAAAGTACAAGAGCACCCTCCTAGGGTCAAAATTGAGGAAGATATGCATTGTCAAAGTTGGCCATTTTTGGAAATTTGGACAAAGTCAACAATGCCCAAAATGGAATTTTCTCCACATGGGCCTATCTTTTCAAGTTTGGAGCTTGTTCCTAACATGGTCCACAACCCATGAACCACTCCATGCTTCTTGTAATTTTACTGGTCCTGGCGATGTTGTCGATGTCGGGATCAGTATTTTCAGCAACTTTATCTTCAATAGCCAACAGGTCTTGCTTGACGCCATGGTAATAGAAGTCAGCCCCATAATTTTAAGGAACAGATTTATCCGAGGAATAAGGTATTAGCTCTGACATGGTGATGATCAAGGGAGCGAACTTGGGAACAGATGTAATCTTGACGGGTATTTTGGTGGAGACCCTGGGGGGATTGTCGGAAATGGTAATTATAGATACATCTTCACAACAACTTCTTGTAAGGGGAATTTTTTCGAACATAATTTCTTTGTTAACCATCAGGCGCTGGACGCCCATTTTTAACAACAAACAGCAATCTGGTAGAGACATACATAAGTGGCAACCTTCACCACATCCTGAAAGAAAACCGGCTCGCAATAAATTCTCTTTAAAAGTTAAAATAGGAGTAGTTAATTAATCCATGGAGGAAACAAAACGGTCATCATCGACAACATTGACACCTTGGCCATGTTTGGGCATTGGTGCTGTTATTACATTAGGTGTCTCTGGAAGGTCAAACTCAATCTCTTTCTCCTCGATAAGGTCTTGCAACTTATTTTTCAAAGCCCAAGAATTATTTGTATCATGCCCCGAGCTCTCGGAATGATAGGCACATCGAGCGTTTGGGTTGTAGCGAGGAGATGTAATATTGGGATTCTTGGGAACTTCCTTTAGAGTTACCAGATTGGACTTCAACAGGTGTGGCAAAACCTAAGATAAATTCATGTTGATCCGGGTGAACTGTCTTTTGGGAATATCTGGCTTGCGTTGATTGTTTCGTTGTTGATTTGATACAGGATTGGAGATCATAACAGCCCCTACCGTCGAACGACGTTCGGTTTTGTTTTAATTTCTCTGGCCATAAGTAGCACTGGCCTCCTTCTTTCTAGTGAAGGGTTTCTTCATCGTACTTGAGGATGCATCCCTTTGAATCTTGCCACTCTTAATACCGACTTCTACCCGCTCACCAATCATGATCAGCTCAGTAAACCTAGTTGAAGAGCTTGCAATCATATGGTTAAAGAATGGACCAGACAACATGCCCAAGAACATATCCACTAGCTCTCTATCAGATAAAGGGGGTTGGACTCTTCCTGTGAGATCCCTCTATTTTTGGGCATAATTTTTTAAACCCTCACCAGAACCCATAGACATACCTTTCAATTGTGTTTGAGTTGGGACTAGGTCAGCATTATATTGGTATTGCTTGTAAAAAGCAGCAGCCATATATTCCCAATTACGAATGTTGGTTCCTTCCAACTGATAGAACCAATCCAACTGCGTCCCTGGAAAACTTTCTTGGAAGAAATGTACCCATAGATTTCTATCAACATTATGGGGTTGAATCTTCCTGACGTATGACCTTAAATGTAGCTTAGGACAAGAGACACCGCCATACTTAGCAAACGTGGGGACCTTGAATTTCTGCGGGATGACCACTCCTGAGACCAGTCCTAGCTCTTCAAAATCTATTCCTGGTACCCTCTGGATCTCCATAGCATTGAGGAGATCCTCCAGCTATTTGTATTTATCATCAGCAGGAGGATATTGTTCTTCAGAGTAGTCAGTTTCCTCTTCCTCAGACTCTGGGTTGTCATTTCCCTCCTTGTTCTTTCCTTCTTGATTATCTCCTTCACCGACGAGGTTGCGAAATCTAGAGCTCGCTTGGCCGGTCCTCTGAACCTTCTTCCCAAATTCAAAACACCGAATGGTTTCTTCGCCTTCTTCTTCTTATCTTTGATCATGAGAGCCTTCAGGTCCTCTTGTCTTTTATCCAGAGCCAGGAACATCTATCGAAATTGAGCATTCTGCGCTTGAAGATCCTTTATTGTCTGTTCAATATCCATCTTACTGAAATAAACAACAGAAAGATAAGGAAACCTGTTATGAAAATAAAACTATTTGTGTTATGATGAATGATAATGCATACGCAAATGATTTCAACGAAACTAAGAGATTTAAATTTGCTTAGACAAAAGGAAACACACATTGTATTAATAGATCAAAGTTGATTACATCATGCCTCTTGGGGCTTACAATGGAAGAAATGCAAAAATAAAACTCCTAAGACAAAAAGGTTGAACACATCCTTTTCGGTGCAATATAGGCGTTAAAATTTCGCTCTTTATGAAGATGCTTTGTGAGATCCAGAACCTTCTTCTCCATAGCATAAAATTGATTCTCAAAGGTGTCTCGTTCTTCCTTGAGCTGGATCCAAGACTTTTGCAACTCTTCGAAGCTTGTTGGCATATCAGGATGAAAAATGATGTGACGCTCGTCTTCTTGATCAACAGGCTCTGAGATCATTGGCAAGATAGCAGCGTATGACATCATAAGACTTTGAGCACGAGCTCGCACCCATCTGAGGTAAGGCTTCAAAGGGATGGAGTTTTTGCATCCCAAGGCACTGTTATCGGTCTTCTTCACCATGCCCTAAGCGCGAATGAACCTTTGATGATAACCTTGCAGATAATTTGAATAGTCAAACACAATACCCTGGATGAGCATATCATGGGGACCATCCCTCTGGGTGTAACCGAATTTACGTAGGGCCAAACAAGGGTTGTAGGTGATGCCTCCTCTAATGCCAAGGAGTGGCACATTAGGGAACTCTCCACAATGATCAATAAAAGAGATATCTTCTTGAGAGCGAGGGCACCAATAGATATCAGAGTGAGAAAGGGGCATTATCCTTTGATTCCACCTCAAGCCTAACTAATTCTTCATTATTGACCGAGGGAGGTGAAAAATAAACCACCGATAGAGAAAAGGCGTACAACACATAAGAGCCCTCATTTCTTCATGGTACGAGTGTGGAGTGAATGCAGCATATCTCTGAGCAATGTAGGCACTGGATTGCAAGCAAGGAAGATGTTGATGGATCTGACATCTATAAACTGGTCTGAATTGGGGAACAGAACCAATCCATAGATCAAGAGAGCTAAGACATCTTCAAAGGCACGGTAAATCATAGCATCTAAGAATATCTGAGCTTTCTTCATTAGGAAGTTTGCAAGGAGGCCCTTAACTCCACTTCTTCTTTCCCAACTGGACTCAATGTTAGATGGTTTCAAATGTAAAGCTATGGCAACCCTTTCAGCAACTAGATCTTGTTCTAAACCGGTGAAAGGTACTTGCTCCAATATAGGTGAACCATGTATCTTGGATAATTCTTCCAACATGGGCACCAACTGATAATTTGGAAATGTGAAGCAATGATGTTTAGGGACAAAGAACTGGAACAGGACACTCATCAAACCTTCGTCAAACCTGGTAGTAACCAAACTGAGCAAGTGACCATATCTCTTGTTGAACGATGACCTCTCAAGAACTCTCAGGACCAATTCTTTGAGCTTGAGGGGACCTCTACAAAATTGATTCGGATGGTCTTTCTGCAAATTGAATCCATTCCCTATAAAAAAAAGAAATCTCCAGGCCCTTGAAATGGTTAGCGTGTATGTCATGATGTTTATGATGTTATGGTTATGCTCTAAAATCACAGATATATCAAGCAAGTCACACAAAGACCCTAGGTTTAATGGCTTGCGCGAGTTTTTAAAGGTAAGTACCCTCTTGAAGTTTAGTTGGCTCAACCTATCCTATTAATAGTAATGGGGTTCTAAGGAGTCTCATATCACTGACCTTTATTTTAGGCATTATTCTAGCTCAAGCACCGAAGTATTGCATCCAGAATATCCCAAAAGTCCAATCTCAACGAGTGTAGCATCGAGTATCAACCAAACTTCAATTGGAACCAAATCCGACCATCTCACTACTTTCTAATGGCTTAGGATGAGTCAAGTATAGGTTCTAAAGGTCAGTTAGCGTTAATGACACTATAAGGAAGCCTAATGTTATCCTTGATTGACTCAAGGAACATTAGTACAAGCTAGAGTATTACGCTAACTTAGCTATTACTTTATCCATATCGGTCTACGCTGTACATCCTTCATGATTTATTGCTACTTACCTAAAAAGGTGCCCCAGTTCCAGGTATAGGATCTTTAACATAGCCCAAACAAAGACCAAAAGAATGAAAAGAAAACAAGTCAAATAGTAAGTAAAGGTGATATAGCCCTAAGGTAACCCCACTTTTAAGTGCAAATTCCCCAGCAGAGTCGCCAGTTCTGTAATACGGTGGGAGAACTGACTTGGGTGTTTTGCGTTTGATCGCAATTGTTGCGGATAGCAAGAGTCGCCACTGAATTTTCTTTTATCCAATAAGTAAAGGTTGAAAAGAACATGAAATACCTTTCAAGATTATTTCTTGAGTTCGGGAGGTAGGTTATGAAAAGGGAAGGTGTTAGCACCATTTTCATCCGTAGTTATCTACGGGCTCTTAGTTGCTTGCTAGATCACTTGCTTTTGTTTGAAAATGTGCTTCGTGGTGTGGGTTTGAAAATATTTTGAAAACATCTTTGTAATGATTCTCGTTTCTATAAGAATGCATATAAAGTGTTGGTTTTGAAAATAGTTCAAAGAGGTGTTTGTTGTGGAAGATGTTTTTTTAAAGTGATTTTGAAAAGTGCCTTTGTATAGATTCTTGTCTCTATAAGAATGCGTACAAAGAGATTTTTCTTTTGAAAATGTTTCAATTGAAAGTGTTGGTGTGAAAAAATGTTTTTGTCGTGAGCAAGCGAGCAATTATGAGCGTCCTACCTACTCAAAAGGTCTAGTGTTCTTTTCCTCCTCCTTTAGATGTTGCTATCTTACCATTGATTTGGTAAGAAGCCCCATCGTTGGATGTGAAGGGACGGGTGTGGGACGTTTGTATAGTCATAGAAGGAAACCTATGAGACGTTTTAGCAATTTTCGTTTAGGTACTAGTCGTTTACCGAAGGCAACATCGAGGGTCATCGAGGGACTACAATCTTTTATCGAGAGTCTTTGCTAAAACGCCCATATTCGAGGGACATGATTATTTTCTGAGGTAACAAGTGAGATTACCCTAGAGGTGCATGTGTGTGCATGGTGTGTTTGATTGCATGCATTTAGTCTTTGATAAGGGTTGTCTACTTGTTGGTTTATCTTGCCATACATCCAAATTACTAACATTTGTATAAAGCATTAAAAATGCAGAAAATAAATACCATATACTATTACAACCATATTTAATAGCAAGAAAATGTAAAGACAAAACAAAATAAAAGAAGGGAAGAAAATCTTTTCGATTCAGGTAACAGCATCCTTCGATTCTGCTCATCCTGGCTTCTTTCGATTTGGCCTGGAAGTCAGCAAGTGCAGGCATCTTTCAATTTAAACTTCTCCTACTTCTTTCAAATGTTCCTGGAAGTTAGTGTGTATCGAAGTCTGTAACCTTAGATTCACACCACCTTTGTTTTTGTTTCTTTTCATTTGGGATCAGATGGCAACATGGGCTGAAGCCTAAGGCTTCGATTCACACATCCTTACTCCTGTTTTCTTTCGTTTGGGATCAGATGGCAGCATGGGGTGAAGCCTAAGGCTTCGATTCACACATCCTTACTCCTGTTTTATTTCGTTTGGGATTTAAATAGAAGCATAGCCTGAGGCCATGCTAGCATTGTTTCATGTCCAGGTTAGTTCTTAAAACATGTTTGACAAACAAAGAAAAAAATCCATAAGATTAGAAACGAAAACAAAACAGAGAAGGTGGAAACGAAAAGAACCAAAGGGTAATGATCATGTTTTGAAACGAAAGGAAATGGTTATTTACATGTTATACTTGAAACGAAAAAGCTTAAGGTTAAGAGAACTTACCTTGCTTGAAGCTGGAATGTGTGTGCTGGACCTTGAGTGGCTGCCCTGAGTGTTCCTACTGAAGTGCTTGATTGAAGGAACTACAGGTGACATCCATGGTGGTGAATGAAACTTCGATAGAATCTTCCTGAAGCTAGTCCAATTACTGCTTTGTTTCGGCAGTCACTGAATTCAAGGAGAGTATATGATGGTGGTGAGTGAATCGAAGGTTATTATATAACAGTCTAGGGAGTGAATCAAAAGACTATTATGATGTAGTTGTGGAATGGGTCGAAGGTTGGTTATCTGGTAGTTGAGGAGTGAATCGAAAGGTTTGCTTAGTGTATGAAAGGATCTGAACTTTTAAGAGTTGAAATGTTTTGAGAATGTTTGATAGTGTTTGAGGATTTTGAGAGATTGATAACTTTTCTCACAACTAGAGTTTTTTCACTAACTAGGGGCCGCTAACATGTGTGGTGGAGGCTCTTATTCATAGATGATTTTGGCTGATGTTTGGGAGGGAAAACAAAAGAAATTTGAACAAATTGGGTATGTTGTTCTTGTAGTCTCCGAGGTGCAGGTTTGTATTCCATTTTGGTGCAAGAATAGGGGCAACATTGTAGGACTGCTTTGTAGCAGTTTTGGAGTGTTGTGGCCAATGCCACTGGCTTGTACTTGGCAGCACATAGGACTCTGGCCAGAAAGAATCTTTTGATATCTCAACCTATCGTTTTGACCACCTAGGTCCAACTTTCGACCAAATTCTTCTTCAGATAATACTATTTGATTTTCACCCAATAAGTGTCTTTCGAATGGGCTCTTTTATGCATCCTTCGAAGGGGCCAAATGTATGCCCCTTGAATGGGCCACCAAAATGTGTCATTCGATTGGGACATCCAGGTACGTCTGGAAGGTCCTTCGAATGTGCCACCATAGAATGTATTTCGAACGGGACAACAATTATGTGTCCCAGTGTAGAAATTGTATGTTGAATATTTTCAGGAGGGAATCGAAGCTTATATGCAGGGGTCTCTTGCTTTGCTAGCATGAAGGGGAATTTCTGTCTTGTGAATTTGGCAGACATGCAAGACCATTGGCTTCTGAGTTGAAGGATAGCTGTAGGAGGCTATTGCCTTGTGCCTTCTGGCTTGGAGAAGGTCCTTGCCTTGTGAATTGGGGGCAAGCGTAAAGAAGGCACTTGTCTTTTAAATCGAAGTATGCCAGTAAGAAGCCACCAACATCTGAATCGAAGGGCATCATCAGGAGGCTTTTTCCCTTTGGTATCGAAGGAGGCTACAGGAGGCTCTTGCCATGCCCACCAAAGGCCAACTTGTAAGGAGTCACTAGTGTAATCGAAGCCTACATGCAGGATGTCTCTTCTTGTCCCAATGAGACTTGTATAAAGATAGGCGTTCTCCTTGTGGATCGAAAGCAAGTTGTTATAAAGGGAGACTTTGCCCAGTCAGAACTAACATGGAGATAGCCAAAGCCCTGTGGGTGCTAACATGAATGCATAGGGAATCCTTTTCCTTGTTCACGCTAGCATGGTGGGAGCCCTTGGCTTTGTGGATCGAAGCATACATGAAAGAGGCACTTGCTCAATCGAAGGCTACATGCAGATGTCCATTACTTTGTAAATCAAAACAAACATGTCAGGGGCCAACGCTCAGTCGAAGGATGTATTTAGGAGACTAAATTCCCAATCGAAGCTTGCATACAAGTAACCGTTGCATTGTGAATCAAGCAAACATGTAAGGCCAATGATGCAATTGAAGGATGTATGTAGGGAACCTAAATTCCCAAACGAGGCTTACATGCAGGAAATCCCTATTGGTGAATCGAATGAGCCATTCATAAATCCATTGCCTTCTGAATCGAAGGAAACTTTCAGAAGGTCATTTCCTTCTGAATCGAAAGAAGCTAGTAAAAGGTCATTTCCTTTTGAATCAAAGGGAACTATTTCAAGGAGAAACCCAACCCAGTCGAAGCTAACATAGAGCAAAAAGTTTAGTCGAAGCAAAACATGAATCGAAGCAAGTTTATTTTTCCTTAATTTTTCCAGAAAAGTCAAATTTCTCTACTTTGCTCTTTCAATAGTTTTCTCTTTGACATGATGCTTGAAAATCTAATATGATCCATGGAAATTTGAGCTGATCAAACCTTGTGCAGTTTTGGTCTAGTAGAAATTTTGTGAGGAACTTCTTGAAGAATTAAGAGGGCAAATTTTGGGATACAACACTGACCAACTCATAGATGTGAATGTCATCAAAATTTTCCGTACTCGTAATTCTGTGCCTACTTTGCTTGGAGACATTCTACATTGTCTTTACACTCGCACCATGAGGAAGAGAGGGGATCTTATGTGTTTCATTCCATTGTTGTCTAGGTGGTTTATTTTGCACCTTCCCCGATCATTATTGAAGAATGAGCAAGTTTTAAGGTGGTCACAAAAGATAATGTCGTTTTCTCATGCAAATATCCATTGGTGCTCTCGTTCTCAAGAAGACACTACTATCATTTACCATTGTGGGGAGTTCCATAATGTTCCACATTTGAGCATTTGGGGAGGTATCACTTATAATCCGTCTCTAGCCCTACTACAATTTGGCTATGCTCGAAGAGATGGTCCCCATAATGCACTCATTCAAGGTATTGTATTCGACTATGAGAACAACGTACAAGGTTATCATCGGAGGTTTGTACATGCTTGGGGCATGGTAAGCAAGGTTGATATCAAGACTTTGGGGCATAAGAACTCCATCCTTTTGGAGCCTTATCTCAAATGGGTGCAAGCTCGTGCTCAAAGTATCATGATACCATATCCTACTATTCTACCAATAGTTGTGGAGCCTGTTTCCGAATAGGATGTTCCTCATACCGCTCTCCATCCTAACATGCCTACCAACCTCGGAGAATTGCAAAGATTGTGGATTCAACTCAAGAGGGAACGAGACACCTTAGAAGCTTGACTCTATGCAAGCGAGAAGAAAGTGTCAGAGCTTGCAAGGCAACTTCATGAGGAGCAAAGCCTGAATGCCAAAATTGCACCAAAGAAGAAGCGCCCATGGGAGACCTGAGTTCTTTTGTTTTAGGATTTCATTTTTTTGTCTCTTTGAGACCTTTTTGCTTTTTCATTGTAAGCCCAATGGGAAATTGTAATCTTGGAACTTTATTAATACAATTGTTGTGTTTGTTTCCTTTTGGCTAACAAATTTAAATTCCTTAAAGTCCTTGGAAACGTTGCATCCGCATAGAATGCATCATATCATAAGCAGGTTTCTTGACACATGTTTCCTCATCTTTTTACTGTTCATTTCAGTATAATATGGCTCTAGAGAAAACAGTCAAAGATCTGCAAACTCAACATACACAGTTCCAAGAGACTCTCCTCAACCTAGCCAAAGGTCAGCAAGAAATGATGGCACTCCTTGTCACCAAGAAGAAGACTAAGAAGAGGGTTGTCATCCTCAACATGGGAAGAAGGTTCAAGGGGCCTGCCCGACTAGCTCAAATAGAAGAAGCTTCTTATTTGGAAGAAGACAATCAAGAAGATGAAGCTAGAAGCACTAGAGCTAAGGGTGGAAATAACTAAGCTACTAAGGACGAAGACTATTCCGAGGAGCAATACCCACCTGCGGATGATAAGTACAAACAACTTGAAGACCGACTTAAGGCTGTAGAGATCCAAATAGTGTCCGGTCTAGACTTTGGAGATTTAGGCTTGATCCCTGGGGTGGTAATTCCCCATAAATTCAAAGTCCCCGTCTTCGCCAAATATGACGGGGTCTCCTATTCAAAGATACATCTAAGGACAAATGTCCGCAAGATTCAACCACACACCGCCGATGGGAAGTTATGGGTGCACTTCTTCCAAGAAAGCTTATCTGGGACACAGTTGGAATGGTTCTATCAACTTGAGGGGACTAATATCCACACTTGGGAGGATCTAGTTGTTGCCTTCTATAAACAATACCAATATAACACTGATCTTGCACTAACTCGTGTGTAGTTGCAGAATATGACTATGGGTTCAAATAAAGGTTTTAAAGAGTATGCTCAAAAGTGGAGGGACCTGGCTTGAAGGGTGCAACCCCGATTAACTGACAGAGAATTAGTAGACATGTTCATGGGCACTTTGACTGGTACATTCTTCAATGTTTTGATTGGGAGTTCATCATCTGGGTTCACTGAATTGATTTTGACTGGTGAACGAGTTGAAAGTGGAATCAAAAGTGGGAAGATCCCCATGGCCTCAACCTCTAATACTGTAAAGAAATCATTTGTTGGTAAGAAGGATACTAATGTTATTTATGGAAAAAGGAGCCATATCAAGAGTGATTGTCATCAGTCAGTAGGAGTTGTATTGATTTCAAACCCGACCCCAGTTCAACAACCACAACAATCAAATAATCTGCAAAGGACAGATGCTCTGAGGAGGCAGTTTACTAGAATCAACATGCCACTGTCTCAAGCTTTAGAACATCTGTTGAAGACGGATTTGGTAACGTTGCAAGATCCTCACCCTAATCCTAATACTTCCTCTCCCAAATATAATCTGAACGTGAAATACGCCTACCGATCAAATAGTCCTGAACATGACACAAACAACTGTTGGGCGTTGAAGAACAAGATCCAAGATTTGATTGATAATAAGGTGATTAAGTTTGACCCTCCACAAACCCCTAATGTCATTACTGCTCCCATGCACAGTCATAGTAAAGGTGTCAATGCCATTGACGATGTCTCATTTGTCTCCTCCATCAATTATTTGACTACTCCATTATTGACCATTAAGAAGAATCTGCTAAGAGCCAGTTTATTTCCTGGTTTCCTTGAAAATTATTGCCATTGTGCTTCCCAAATCAATGAATGTATGTGGCTGAAGAAAGGTATTCAACGCCTGATTGATAGCTATGAAATTATGTTTGAGAAAACTCTGTCCGTAAATTTTTTGCTTGAAAGTACAGTTGAAGATGTTTCCATAATCACAATCTCCAACACCCCTATTAGGATCACCTCTAAAGTCCCTATAAGGATTCCTTCTGAGCCAAGAGTGGTCCCCTAATTATCACTACACCGGGGCCAGTCCCCTATTCATCTAACAAAGCAGTGCCTTGGAACTATGGGGCATAAGTTTATTATCATGGTGTCAGGCAAGAGCCATGGATTAATGAAAATGAAGAGCCTGAAATTACAAACATTGCTGGAACTAGTAAGGTCACTAAAACAGGAAGGATCTTCTCTCCGAAGATCTCTCCTACAACAACTATGTTGTACCCCAAATTTTCCCTCTCATTTCTCAAGTAATCACTTTGTGATACGGTGGAGAACTAACTTGAAGGTTTTGCGTTTTATCGCAAATGTTGCAGTTAGCAAGAGTCGCCACCGACTTTTCTTTTATCCAAAAGGAAAGGTGAAAAAGCACATGAAAGACCTTTGAGATTATTTCTTGAGTTCGGGGGATAGGTTATGAAAAGGGAAGGTATTAGCACCCTTTTCGTCCATGGTTTTCCATGGGCTCTTAGTTACTTGCTAGATCACTTGCTTTTGTTTGAAAATGTGCTTTGTGTGGTTTTTAAAAGTATTTTGAAAAGGCGTCATCGTTTAGGCAAACTTTGTAATGATTCTCGTTCATAAGAATATATAAAAAGTGTTGATCTTTTGAAAATGTTTTTCAAGTTTGAAAGATGTTTTTGAAAGTGTTAGTGTTTGTTTTGAAGATAACAAGGATGTTTTTGGTTTTGAAATTGAGCAAGCAACTAGGAACGTTCTACCTACTCAAAAATCTTTCTTGTTTATTTTCTCCTTCCTTTGACATTGTTATCTTACCATTTATTTGGTAAGCAACCCTATCTTTGGATGTAAACAGGACGGGCGTGGGTCATCGTATAACCATGATTAGCAATGTTGCAAGGCATCTTAGCATCTTTCTCTAGGGACTAAGATCATTTTGAAAGGCAACTTTTGATAGCGTCATCGAGGTACTATGATCTTGTGTTTGTTTGTTTTTTGCTAAGATACCTCACATGCGTAACATGGCCATTTTGTAAGGCAACCAAGTGTATTTTACCCTAGGGGTGCTTGTGTGTGAGTGTGTTGATTTTCATGCTTTGTTTAGTCTTAGATTAGGGCTTTCTACTTGATTGGTTTCAGTCTTTCCATACAAACTCTAATTACTAGCATTTGTATAAAGCGATAAATTGCGGAATTTAAAATTACTACGCTATTACAATACTTGTGGGAGGGGGTGTACAAATTACAAATGGGGATTGCTAGAAAATAAACCTAGTTATCTATTACAACCATATTGAATTTGGATAAATAATGTACAAAAATGAATAAATATACAAGAATGTAAGATGGAAAGAAAATGGACTTTTGTTTGGATTTTTCAGGAAAAAGGGTTTTGTTTTAACCTAATTAAGAAAAATAATTAATTAAATTAGTAAAAAGTAAACCTAAATTTACTAGGAAAAGAATTTAAATAAAACCCTAATCTAAATATTAATTGATTAAAAAAAGAAATTAAGTTTGTAAGAAGAATATTTTTAGTATTTTTGTCTTAAAAATAATTTATAGTATTATAAAATGTTTTTGGTCTTTTTATATTTTAAAATAATATATTTTAATTGTGTAAAAGAAAATAACTAAAAACCTAGTTTCTAATTAAATTTGTAAATTAATTAGTAAAATAAATAAAATATGATTAAAATAAAAGTAATTTTTATTGTAAAAAAAAACTATATCAAAATATAAATCTAATGCTTTTATATTATTTTCTGACTTTTTAATATTAAATCAAATATTTAAGAAAACAAATAAATGAAAAAATGAGAAAAAGAAATAAAATCGGCAAGGTGTGAATAGTGAGCAGGGGGTCAGAATGTAGCAAAAATACAAAGCCCAAAGGGGGGAGGCCCAGCACTGCAAACAAGTGTCAAAAATGAGAAAATGTGAGAAAATAAGGAAAAGGGTACCACTGGGGCTCGAACCCAAGTCCCAAAGGTTAACAGGCGCGCGCTTTACCACTGTGGTGGCTATACATCCATTTATATAAACAAAACAATAAATATATATTAGAAATCAAGTCCATGGCCTGAAATTCATCTTCAACCTCACGCCCAGCCAGAGTACCTGCATCTTGTTCATCTCTCATCCATTTGCAAAAATGTAAACATGAATCTTGTGGCAAATTACCTCACGATTTCAGAAATGCAAAGCAATAAAATTATAGATAAAAAAAAGCATGAATTTTAATGGCCCTAATCTGAACCCTAAAAATTTCAAAAACTTCAATCCTAAAATTCTCTAAGCTCAAGCAACATAAATGAAAACTATGGACATGGTTAGATTTGGAGCAATGATACCTACATTTTTCATTCACAAATAAACCATTAATGATGCGTGTATGAAGAGTTCAAAGTTGAGATAACTTACCTCAAAACTGGAAATCATATTCTACAAATGAGCACTCCTCAAGGTGTTGTGATGATCAGAATAGCTCCACTGAGGTCCCAGGAAGATAATGCAATGATTAGCTAGGTTGGAGAATGGCTGAAATGGTCTGGAGAAGTCCACTTGCAGTACTATGTTTTTGAGCTTGGAAATGGAGGAAGATGGTGTTACAGAACTGTAACAGGGTAAGGGATGACTTCTAAATGATGTTTAGAAGCTTTAGGAACGAAGAAGCTTGAAAATGCACGATGGAGTTATGAGTTTCAAACTTCTGGTCAGGTTATGTGAAAATGGAGGTATGAGATGCAAATCTGAAGTCTTGGTGTTTTCAGGGATCAAGCATGCATGGGATTTGTGACAAATTACTTGTGTATGTATAAGAAAAAGGCTTGAGTGCTTGGGAGAGTCAGAAGTACAAGTTATAGGTTGATTGCTATGTTACTTGATTTTGAAGAAAAGTGGGAAATATGGTTCCAAGAGGAGGTACAAGCATGGGCTGAGTGATTGTAAGTGTTGAGATCAACTTCTCTTGAGTTATAGGACATGTATAATCAGAATAAAACAATTTCAAGGCTCAAGAACAAGTTTTGTGCAAAAAGTTACTTTATCAAAATAACATTGTGCACTTTCTTCCCAAAATGGATATAAAGCATGGCCTTGCATTAAATGCTTGAATTGAGACCTCTAACATCTGTGCAAGGAATTAATTATGGAGTTCCTAACAAGTTTGAGGCCTGTAAAGTAGAGATTATTCAGAATAGGTTTGAAATTTGAATCTTGTTCATCACAAAATGACTTGTATTTCAAGTGTGAAAACCCAAACTTCATCTCTTCGATTCTCCCTGCTCAAGAATGATCTCAAGGAGTTCTTGGACATTTCGGAAACTTGTAATATGCTATACAACCCCTATTTGAATCACTTTTGAAAATTCCCCTTGGAACTATATGAAAAAGTTCCATGAAGTTAGGTCAAAATCCTGACCATAACAAGGGCAAAATTTCACTAAGTGTCCAATTTCAAGACCATGACTTTAGGAATTAATAACTTGAGATCCAGGAATTTTTAGGAGAAGTTGTGTAAAGAAATATTGTAGATATCATGGAGATATACAACTTTCATGTTGAAAGTTTCTTCTGAATCCTCTTGCATCATGGTGAAATTTTTTCCCAAAGTTATAAAAAAAAACATGAAGTTTAAACACTTAGAAAAATTTCAAAGTTAGAAAACTTTGACTTTTCAAAATGAAATCTTGACTTTTTGATTTATTGATGAATAAGTTTCATATTTTGACATGTTTTGATGAATTGTGATCTTTGACATTGAACTTTGACCAAAAAGTCAAAAGTTTGACTTTTCAGTGTATAGTTGACTTTTTGATCAGTTGACTATAAATTTACTATCAGTCCAATTGATCTTGAGCAATGTTTTAGGCCATACCCTTAGGTCAAAATGATGCAATTGAACTATTGAAATCATGCTTCAAACCAATTGACCATTTTCTAGGTCAAAAATCAGAAATTGCCCTTTCTCAATCAAAACCCTAATTTTGACCATTTTGCCCTTTTGATGATTTGATCAGATTTCTTGAGGAATTATGGTCCAAACTTGATCAAATGATTCATATGAGTTTATAATGTGGATGTGGATAAAAATCATGAGGTTTGACTGTAA
Organism: Vicia faba; assembly: GCA_948472305.1. Lineage (NCBI taxonomy): Eukaryota > Viridiplantae > Streptophyta > Magnoliopsida > Fabales > Fabaceae > Vicia > Vicia faba. The sequence goes on from OX451738.1 coordinate 889,699,009, forward strand.
ATTGGCCATAGTTGACTTTTCCTCCAATATAGCTATTTTAGGTCAATTGCTCAATTGACTGAGCAAAAGTGTGATCCAAAGCCTGAAACTTGACATGAGTAATCTTGGGGGTCCATAATGACCCATGAAAGTCATATGGAGCATTGAAAGTTCAAATATCCTTGTGCAATTTCAAACCCTAATTTTGGTCATCAGTGCTTGAGGAGATGTCTTGAGCTGATCAACCCTAGTTCAGGGGCACTTTGTGAAGAAACATTTGATAAACGAGAGAGCAAATTTTGGGGTACAACAACTGCCCCTGTTCAATCTTCTTAAACCCGAAGAGTTAGATTGGTGGCTCCGTCATTCGTGACTTGAAGGTGAAAGATGATTGAACACTAAAGTGCCCAGAAATTTGCACTCGAAGATGGGTGGTGAATGGGCTTATAGATGCCATTTGGAGGAATATTGGTAAACACTGGAAGAAGTATAAAAAAAATATCTTGTTGATTTATACTAAAACTTGATGTTTTACCTGTGAGAAAAAGAGTTAGTAAAATGCAAATGACTGAATGATGTTCACCAGATGTGGTATTATGTTAAATGCATATGGTATGTACATGTTATGATGTATGAATGTGAGATGTATGTTTTTGTCCAGGAAAATAAATCCCTGACTGCTGCTGAGGAAATTCTGGAGGGGGGGTTGAATCCCTGATTGCCGTTGGGGGATGAAGAATATGCATATCTTCAAACTTTGTTGACAGGATGCTTTCACTAGAGAATATCTCTTGAATGTCAACTGTTATCTGGTCGGATCCAGTCTTCACAATTTGCTGAGGATGAAGTAGTCAATTTCTCTCTGGTCGGATCCAGGCTTCATAATGAATTACTGGGGGAAGAGACAGATTAACTGTTATCTTGTCGGGTTCCAGGCTTTACAGAAAATTTTCTTGAAATTTAATAGTTATCTGGTCAGATCCAGGCTTCACAACAACTTGTTGGGGATACAGAAGTTAACTGTTATCTGGTCGGATTCAGGCTTCGCAATAACTTGAAGTGGTAACTATTATCTGGTCGGGTCCAATTTTCATGGCTTTTTGGAAAGTTGTACTATTATCTGGTCGAGTTCAGGCTTCATAGAATTTCTTAAGGATCATAGTTAGTTGTTATCTGGTCGGGCTCCAGGTTTCACAATAAACTGTTTGAAAAACGGTCATCTAGTCGGGTCCAGGCTTTGCAGATTTCTGAGATTGATGAGGTCAATTGCTATCTTGTCGGGTCCAGGCTTTACAATAAACTGTTTGGGGATTTAGTTGTTATCTGGTCGGATCTAGGCTTCATGACAACTTGCTTGAAAAGATGAAGTTTGAGAACTATTATCTGGTCAGATCCAGGTTTCACATTAATTTGTTGGGGCAGAGGCAAACTCTACTGAGGAAAAGAAATTAAACCTTGGTCGGATTATGTCCAGGTTTTTTCTATATCTTTGAAGAGTTAGGCTATTATCTGGTCGGGTCCAGGTTTCATAGTGTCTTGAAATTGAGATTAACGGTTAGTTGGTCGGGTCCAGGTTTCAGATACTCAAACTGTTATCTGGTCGGGTCCAGGTTTCAGTAACTTGAAGAAGTCAAACTATTATCTGGTCGGGTCCAGGCTTCAGTAATAACTTGAAAATTGTGCTAAAATCTGGTCGGATCCAGGCTTCATAGTATCTTTTTGGAAAAAAAGGCTTTGCTGACGACTTTACTGGGGATTAGGGGTTGTAGCCCTATGATTTTCAATAATCTGGAAGAAAATTCAGATTGGAGAGTGTAGACTCAGTCGGGTAGGACATAATCCACTTGGGGAGGATACAGTCAACTGGGGAGGATAAACTTTGCTTGGGGATAACAGCCTTGGTCGGGGAAGATATGCTCAGCTAGGGAACTCTGTGGTGTCTTGATTGTTGCATGTTGGGGAAATTTGAACTCGGTTGGGGAGTTATGTGGTTCATCGATGATTGTTAGGGAAATAAAACTTGTTGGGGACAGGTTTATTGTAGTTGTCCTTGTGGGGATAATGATGATGAGATAACTCTGTGGGGGATATTTCATATACATTAAAGAGATGCTTACTGCTGCTTTTAATCCTTAATTTTTGCCTGAACCGCCCTTTCGGGTTTTCGGTCCACCAAGATACCCTTTTTTTCCCAAGTCGCCCTTTCGTGTTTTCAACTCGCCTGGTGTATAATATTTTGCATATATCCCTAATTTTTTCCCAAACCTTTTGGTTTGCCGGGATGCCCTTATTTTGCTTAGGTGTGTCAACCTAAAGGGTATCTTATGCGTAGTATTTTTTAACTATGTCCGCGTTTATAGGATGTGAGAAATCTTCACCATCCATGGTAGTCAGCATCATGGCGCCGCCAGAGAAAACTCTCTTGACAACAAATGGCCCTTCATAGGTGGGAATCCATTTGCCTATGGGGTCGCCTTGTGGTAGAATGGTGCGTTTTATCACCAAGTCACCAACTTGATATACTTGAGGCTTGACCTTTTTGTTGAAAGCCTTGATCATCCGTTTTTGGTACTTCTGACCACGACAAACAGTAGCTAATCGTTTTTCGTCGATCAAGTTCAGCTGATCTAATCTCGTTTGAATCCACTCGTCTTCGCGTAGGCCTGCCTCATTCATAATTATTAGAGAGGGAATCTGAACTTTTACTGGCAAAACAGCTTCCATACCATAGACTAGAGAAAAGGGAGTTGCCCCAGTTGATGTTCTAGCTGAAGTACGATAGCCATGTAGAGAAAACAGCAACATCTCATGCCAATCCTTATAGGTTACTACCATTTTCTGCACAATATTCTTGATATTTTTTTGGCCGCTTCGACTGCGCCATTCATTTTCGGTCTATACCGAGAAGAATTGCGATGCTTGATCTTAAAATGAGTTCAAAGCTCAGTGATCATAGAATTGTTGAGGTTAGTCCCATTATCGGTGATGATCCTTTAGGGGATACCATAATGGCATATGAGGTTGTGTCTAATGAATTTGGCTACCACATTCTTGGTGATTGTGGGCTTGATTTCTCCAATCATGTCAATGCCCCACATTGCAAATGGCCACGGAGCGGTCATGACATTCATAGAAATAGGAGGCACATGGACCTTGTCAGTGTAGATTTGACATTTGTGACAAGTTCTTGAATATTGACAGTAATCAGTCTCCATCGTTGACCAATAATAACTGGCTCTTAAGATTTTCTTAGCCATCGTATGTCCACTTGAGTGAATACCAAAGAGACCATCGTGCATGTCTTCCATAATTTCCTCTTCCTCCTTCTTGTCCACACATAGGAGTAGATCTGAATCATGGTTGCGCTTGTATAATATCCCGTTACTTAGGAAGAATTTGGCTGCAAATCTTCACAAGAACTTTCTGTCATTGATAGATACCCCCTCTGGATACTCTTGTACTTCAAGGTATCTCATCACCTCATGGTACCATGGCTTTTCTGCGTCAGTGTCAAGCTCATAGCAATGTGCAGGTTCATCAAATCTTTCAATTTTTATCATAGGGACTTCATTGTCCCATTTGACTTTGAACATTGAAGACATGGTTGCCAAAGCGCCAGCCAACTGGTTTTCTTCCCTAGGGAAGTGCTCAAAAGTGATCTCTTTGAAGTGAGGAATTAGGGATAGCACAAGTTCCTTGTAAGGGATGAGATTAGGGTGTTTAGTGTCCCAATCTCCTTTTACTTGACTAATCACTAGAGCGGAATCTCTGAATACATCCAAATGCTTGATTCTCAAGTCGATAGCAGCTTTCAGACCTAAGATGCATGCTTCATATTCGGCCATATTATTTGTGCAATCGAAGCATAGTCTGGCAGTGAAAGGATTATGGCAACCTTCAGGAGAGATAATCACAACACCAATTTCGTTACCTAAAGCGTTGGAAGCCCCATCGAATACCATGGTCCATCGGGATCCTGGTTCAGTTCCATCATACGGTCCAGGTTTTACACAGTCGGTTACCAGCATGATGCTCTCATCAGGGAAGTTAAAGTTCATTGACTGATAATTATCCACAGCTTGTTGGGCCAAATGATCAGCTAGTACACTTCCTTTGATGGCTTTTTGAGTCGTATACTGAATGTTGTACTCAGTCAAGATCATTTGCCATCTGGCTATCCGTCCGGAAAGGTCAGGTTTCTCGAAGATGTATTTGATTGGGTCTATTTTAGAAATCAAATGAGTGGTATGAGTCAACATATAATATCTTAGCCGGCGAGCAGCCCATGCCAGAGCGCAACAAGTTTTCTCGAGCAGTGAGTATATGGTTTCACAGTCGGTAAACTTTTTGCTCAAGTAATAAACAACATGCTCATTTCGGCTAGACTCGTCATGTTGGCCCAAAACACACCCCATAGAGTTCTCTAATACTGTCAAGTACATGATCAAGGATCTTGCTTCAACTGGAGGCATGAGAATAAGAGGTTCTTGTAGGTATTCTTTGATTTTGTCAAAGGCAATCTAGCACTCATCGTTCCATCTGACTACCTGATCTTTCTTCAAGAGTTTGAAGAATGGCTCACAAGTAGCAGTTAAGTGTGATATGAAACAGGCAATGTAATTGAGATGACCCAAGAATCCTCTGACTTCCTTTTCAGAATAAGGGATTGGCATTTCTTGGATGGCCTTTACCTTGAGAGGATCAACTTCAATGCCTTTATTGTTGACGACAAAACCCAGAAGCTTTCCAGATCGTACTCCAAACGTGCACTTGTTAGGGTTTAACTTAAGCTTGTACTTCTTCAACCTCTCGAATAATTTATACAGGTGATCGAGATGTTCTACTTCGGTTTGTGATCTGGAAATCATATCATCCACATATACCTCTATCTCATGATGAATCATGTCATGAAATAAGGCTACCATAGCCCTTTGATATGTTGCCCTGCATTCTTTAATCCGAAAGGCATGACCTTGTAGCAGAAGGTGCCCTATTGCGTAACAAAAGTAGTTTTTTCCATATCTTCGGGAGCCATCCTTATTTGGTTATAGCCTGAGAAGCCATCCATGAATGAGAATATTTTATACTGACCCGTATTATCAACTAAGATGTCATTGTGTGGTAAAGGTAAGTCATCCTTGGGGCTTGCCCTATTCAGATCCCTATAGTCTACGTACATGCAAACTTTCCCGTCTTTCTTTGGCACTGGCACCACATTGGCAACCCATTGAGGATAGGATGTTACGGCTAGGAACCCTGCATCAAATTGTTTCATCACTTCAGCTTTGATCTTTTCATACATATCGGGCCTCATGCGACGAACCTTTTGTTTAACAGGAGGGCAGTCCTCTCTTGTCGGCAGACATGAACTACAATGTCGGTATCCAACCAAGGCATATCTGAAGTGGTGAAAAACACAAGAAGGGGGGGTTGAATTGTAAAACTGAATTCTAATGCAATGAACAAGATATTTTTATCCTGGTTTGTTTGATCTCAAACTACTCCAGTCCACCCGTCAAGGTGATTTCGCCTCTCTCCAACGAGGTCTTAATTCACTATATTCAACTGAATATTACAGACTGCTTTAACAACTGCTAAAGCCTTCTTGAACCAAACCACAACTCGGTTTGTCAAGGTAACACTTTCTTACAAAGAGATAAAATTAAGTGTGTGGATGTTTTCTACAAAACTTTATCACAACTGTGATGTATACACAAATTGAAGCTTAGAAACTAGATTGCTAAACAGTAATGGAATATCAGAGTGTGTGGTTTAGCAAAACTGAGAGAATGAAGATTATGGTTTAGCTTTTGTGCGTGTAGAGATTTGGAGAGCATTAACCATTTCAATCTTCAAAGCCTTGTTTATATAGCACTGAGATGATGAACGTTGAATGAAATATTCTTGATTCAATGCTAATAACAAGCTTTCCTTATTGAGCAGATCTTGTCTGGAATAAGGCCGTTGGAATTAATTTGCTTTCAATGCACAGTACCGTTGCTTACTTAATGCAAGTTCTGGCTTGGCTCATTCTGACTCTGCTTCGCTGCTGATGAACGTTGTGTTTCTTTATCAGAGTGTTGAGCGCAGTCTTGTTCATCAGGCTTCAGCATGTACGTGAGTTGATCATCTGATTTTGTCATTCTGATATAGCAACTTTTGATGCTGGTGTCTGAAATCAAGTTCTGATGCTGAATAGATGTGATCTTGCTTATATCAATCAGAGTATCTGCAATTCAGAACATAATACTTTTAGGCAGCAGATAGTTCATACATGAAACTTATAAATATTATATCTTTTCACTTTGTTATCATCAAAACTTAAATATAGGGTAGTAGATTTAAACATTGTTCTAACAATCTCCCCCTTTTTGATGATGACAAAAACTAGATATTTTTAAATGAAAATAACGTGAAAAGGTATCTGGAATATGTATCAGAGTAAGAAGTAAAAGGATAAGGAGTAAAGAGATATCAGAGTTGAGAGATACTCCCCCTGAGTTTATTACTTCCCTTTGATTTCACGTGTTCTTCAGGATCAGATCTTTTTGCCTTTCTTTGAACATCAGAGTATCAGAGCCTTTGACTTATCAGAAGCTTTATGTCAGAGCAGAGCTTCAGAGTTTTTCTTGTCAGAGCTTTGCTTTGGATCAGAATATCAGAGCGGATCAGAACTTCATAGTGATCAGAGCTTCAGAGCTTCTAGTCTTCAGAGTGTCCAGGAGCTTCCTTGTACCTGTAGACTTTAAGCAAAACAGAAAAACATTTTCAAGTAATAGAGTTAGAATGTTTGAGAATTTCTGTCTAGTTAGCCGTTATTGATTAAAATATCATTCTTGTTCTCCCCCTTTTTGTCAGCAATCAAAAAGTGTTGGTGATGTGCTAAAACAATTAAGATCAGAAAAACTAATCATATTGAGAGAGTTCAGAATCAAAACAAGAAAATATTACAAAACATATTCAAACAGTACATCAAAGAAAACATGAAAAAGGTCATGAATGAAAAAAGATAAAGGTTGAGGAGGCAAGCGTGTGAACAGGTTCTCCAGCATGGCTTGGATCTTTTCAGCAGTCTCATTCTGCTTGTGCACCATGCTGACAATAGTGTCAATCTTGCTATCCTGCACATCCATTCTCTCTTTCATCTTCTGATCGCTTTCATCCATCCGCTGCTGCAGACGCATGTCATTCAGCCTTAGTTCTTCCAGAGTCTGCCTGTCCAAGGCAGCTTGAGAAGCATCAGAAGCAGGAGGCTTCTGAGAACTTTCAGCGATATCTTCTTCTTGACTTTCTTCAGCTTGAAAGGTCCTGTCTTCTTCTGATGGCACCTTTGCAGCTTGCTGTTTCTCAGACCAAGGTTCACTGTCCAGAGGGAGCACGTCTTCTTTCAGAAGCTGACTTCCAACTTCATTCAGAAGCTTGCTGAAATTTTGTTGTGCCTGCTCATAGTTGATATCCTGCAACTTGAGAGCTTCAGCACGTACCCAGAGTCTGAATTGTGACCAGAGCTGATCAGAAGCAGCTGGGTCAATCATTCCAGGACAGACTTGCTTCAAAGAAGCAATCCATTGCAGCACACCTGTTTCAAAATTCAAAATACCAGAGCCAACATCTGGTTGCTTTGGTTTTGGGATGGCAATTTTGTGTTTCATATCAGCAAGACGGTCAAGACTGGTTAAGTCAATGAAAGTCCTGCTGGGGTTTTCGGAGGTTTTCTGAGCAGCTGTTTGTTTTGGAGATGGAGTATCAGAATCAGAGATTACGATTGGACTGGGTGGTGTTTTGGGAGTATTTGGTGGTGTAGATTCTGGTGAGGATGGTAACTGGGGCATGATAACAGTTGTTCCACATGGCAGCTGGATTGCCAGTGGTGATGGTTGTGGTGAATGAGGTTCAGATTGATGAGGAGAAGGAGTTTCAGAGTGATGAAACTCTGTTTGTGGTGATGGTGGATTAATTTCTGGTTGGGGAGAGGGAGTTGGAATTTCTGATTGTTCAGGGATAATGGGTTCTTCTGGAATTGATGAGAGTGGTTGTTGTTGTTGTGGTTCTTCAGCAGATTGCTGTGGTTCTGGTTGTGGAGGAGGAACAGTTTGTGGTTCAGAGTTTGGTTGATCAGAGGTGTGTTGATCAATATCAGACAGCACTTGGTCAATTATTGATGATGTTGAGATTGTTGGTTGTTTTGGATGTTTGGTTCTGGGTCTTCTGAGTTTTAATGCTTCAGAAGGGTCTTCTTGAACAGTTTCGTCTATGGTAGGGATGGGGATTGAGATTCTATGAGAGGTTTGAGGAGGGATAGATGCTGGAATAGTAGAAGAATTTAAAACAGGGGCAGCAGATAAATTACCTCTTTTCCTGGGTGTCTGCTGGGATGATCCTTCTGATGGTGCCTTCCTCTTCTTCGTCTTCTTCAGAGTCACTTCTGGTTGAGGTTGATGCAGATCTCTGATATTCAGATTTGGATCTGTACCATCTGTCTTGCATGCATCCAAGTACCTGAGAATCACTTCTGGTTTGGATTCAATTTCAGAAAATAACGGAAAGTCACTCAGAGGCACTCTTCTGCTGGAGATATCAGCAATGGGAGTAGCTCTGGGTTCCTTCTGAATATTTTCTATCAGCTTCATCTTCTTCAAGTTCTTTGCATTCAGAGGTTTCCCAATTGTTGGTTCAATAGCGCTTAGCTCTTGCGCTTCTATCAGTTGTTCAATCAGCCTATTCTCTGTCAGAATATCTGATATTAACCTTCCAAAAGGTATCCAATCCCTCTTGGTTCTTTCTTCTTCCCTTGTTTCTTTCACACTAGTTCTGAGGTGGTTGAACAGGAAGTGAGCCAGATTGATCTTTACCTTCTGATCAATAAAGTAGATCAGAAACTGCTGATCCACATTTATGTAATCAGGAGAACTGGTTGGTTTCCTGTGGTTGAAACAACCCAGAATTATCTTAGCCCACACTCTGTAATGATCCTTCAGATCTTTAATCTTGCTGCTGGGCACCCCAAGAGTGAAAATCCTATCAGCTATCACACCTATATCAGCACATCTTTCAGCCATGTCCACACAACGGACGCCACCGCCACTGTGACCGATTAGCCTTGCAATGTGATCCTCAGTGATCACAATCTTCTTCCCCAAAACAAAGGAGGTGACCAGATGTGTTGAAGCCTTGGCGTGAATCCAGAATTCCTTGACAAGCATTGGGAATGTTGGTCCAATCAGCCTGTCGAAGTACCTTTCCCACTTCTGAGCCCTAACTTCTTCAGTTAGGTCAAAACTGTTCTCCTTCAAGCTTCCAAAATCAACCATTAATTCAGAAAGCACCTCAAGATTCTTCACAGGAGTGAGGTGAGTTCTGACTGGCACTTGATATTGCCCAGATGATGCTTTCTTCTGAGGACCTGCAGAAGCACTGCTGGAGGTTGCCATGTTCACACTAAAAAGGTTTTGAGAATAACTGAGGAAAATAGGTTACAAGAGATGAACACAGAAATATGCAGAAAAATGCTTGAGTGTTTGTGAGAAAGCGTAAAGAATGAGAATGAGAGATTAATGTGCTTAAATAGAGTTTTCAAAAAATTGTTTTGAAAAGATAAACGTTTTTAAGAGAGAGAAAATTCATGATTATATTTTAAAAGCATGATTACTTTTCATTAAATGCTTGCTGATTTTGGGGGATTTGAGAAAGATACTTAAAAACGGTTACCAGACATGTGTCTCAATTCACCCAATCAGCGCTTTGCCTTCTCAGAAGCGTGCACGCGTTCTGCTTCAGAGATATGCTGATGATTGGATGACACTTGTTTGATGTAGTGATCAGCACGTCTGTCTTTGAGCTTACACTCTCAGATCTTTAGACTTGCATCTGATACAATCTGCATGTTCTATCTTTCTGAAAGAAGATTGATCAGAAGTTCACAGTAAAATAATTACATTCTGAAGGTAAATATATGGAATTAAAACATTTTCACTCTGGACACACTTTCATGCTGAGATGTTTCAGAATGAAATTAAACCTATCTTCTGAAAGGGGTTTAGTAAAGATGTCAGCCCATTGATGGTCTGTATCTATAAATTTTAAGTTCAAAATACCTTTCTGAATATAGTCCCTAATGAAGTGATGTTTTATTTCTATATGCTTAGCTCTAGAATGTAAAATGGGATTCTTACTTAAACAAATAGCATAAGTATTATCACAAAGTATAGGAATGTTACTCTCAAAAATCTGGAAGTCTTCAAGCTGACTTTTCATCCAGAGCATTTGTGTGCTACATCCTGCTGCTGCTATATACTCAGCTTCTGCTGTTGATAGAGCAATTGTTGATTGCCTTTTGCTGGACCAAGAGATCAGATTTTCTCCCAGAAACTGGCAGCTTCCAGAAGTACTTTTGCGTTCCACTCTGTCTCCAGCAAAATCAGCATCGCAGTAGCCTACTAAGCTGTAATCACTAGATTTTCTATAAAACAAACCCAGATTAGTAGTACCTTTCAGATACTTGAAAATTCGCTTAACAGCTGTTAAGTGAGATTATCTAGGATCTTATTGGAATCTAGCACAGATACAAACACTGAATAATATGTCAGGTCTTGAAGCAGTCAGATAGAGGAGAGAACCAATCATACCTCTGTAGACTTTCTGTTCTACATTTTTGCTTACCTCTTCTCTTTCCAGAATGCACGTGGGATGCATTGGAATCTTTGATGGCTTACATTCCGAGAGATCAAATTTCTTCAGAAGATCTCTGATGTATTTGCTCTGATGAATGTAAGTTCCTTCTGGAGTTTGATTGATCTGAATTCCTAGAAAGAATTTCAGTTCCCCCATGAGGCTCATCTCAAATTCTGCCTGCATACACTTAGCAAATTTTCTTCCAAGAGAAGGATTAGTAGAACCAAAAATAATATCATCAACATAAATTTGACAGACTAAGATGTCACTCTTAACTGATTTACAGAATAGAGTAGTGTCCACCTTCCCTCTGGTGAATTCATTTTCTAACAGAAAGTTACTTAGCCTTTCATACCAAGCTCTGGGAGCTTGTTTCAGACCATACAGTGACTTCTTTAGTTTGAAAACATGTTCTGGATGTTTTGTATTTTCAAAACCAGGAGGTTGGTGTACATAAACTTCTTCTTCTATATAACCATTTAAGAATGCACTTTTGACATCCATCTGATACAGAGTGATGCCTCTATTAACAGCAAATGAAATTAAAAGTCTGATATATTCTAACCTGGCGACTGGGGCAAAGGTTTCTGTATAGTCTATCCCCTCTTGCTGACTATAACCTTGTGCAACCAGTCGTGCCTTGTTTCTGATGACTTCACCTTCTTCATTTAGCTTGTTTCTGAACACCCATCTTGTTCCAATGACGTTGAATCCTTTTGGTCTGGGAACGAGATCCCATACGTCGTTTCTGGTGAATTGATTCAGCTCTTCTTGCATTGCCAGAATCCAGTCATTATCCAGAAGTGCTTCATCAATAGAAGAAGGTTCAATCAGAGACACAAGTCCCATAAGTGTTTCTTCAGAGTTTCTGAAGCTTGCTCTTGTTCTGATTGGATCTTCCTTTCTTCCTAGGATAGTCTCTTCTGGGTGATCCATGCTGCTTCTGGGTAATCTCTTCTGAGGTTGATCAGCAGTTGTTGTAGGATTGCTAGCAGTGCTCCTTTCATACGTTGAAGGAATGTCTGTGTTGAGAGCTTCTGATGACTTGTCTTCAGAACCTGCAAATTCAATTTCTATGCCTGCAAAAACTTCATTCTGCTTTGACTTTTCAGAGTTAAGCTTATCATCAAAACGAACACTGATTGATTCTTCCACAATCTGTGTTTCTGTATTGTATACTTTGTACCCTCTTGAGCGTTCAGAGTATCCTAACATAATACACTTTTGTGCTTTAGAGTCAAACTTGTTCAAATAATTCTTTGTATTTAATATAAAGCAAGTACATCCAAATGGATGAAAATATGAAATGTTGGGCTTTCTGTTCTTCCACAATTCATATGGAGTCTTTTCCAGAATAGGTCTTATTGAGATTCTATTCTGAATGTAGCACGCTGTGTTTATTGCCTCTGCCCAGAAGGTCTTAGCAACGTTTGTCTCATTGATCATGGTTCTGGCCATTTCTTGCAATGTTCTGTTCTTTCGTTCTACAACTCCATTTTGTTGGGGAGTTCTAGGACAAGAGAAATCATGCAGAATGCCTCTGTCATTAAAGAATGACTCAAAATCTTTATTTTCAAATTCTCCACCATGATCACTTCTGACTTTAACGATTCTAAGATCCTTTTCATTCTGAACTTGGTTACAGAAGGTAACAAACACAGAGTGTGACTCGTCCTTGTGTCTTAAGAACTTTACCCATGTCCATCTGCTATAGTCATCTACGATTACTAACCCATACTTCTTACCACTGACTGAGGCAGTTTTAACTGGTCCAAATAAGTCAATGTGCAGAAGTTCTAATGGCTTAGAGGTAGAAACAACATTTTTGGATTTAAAAGAAGGTTTAGCAAATTTGCCTTTCTGACATGCTTCACACAGAGCATCTGAATTGAACTTCAAATTTGGAAGTCCTCTGACCAGATTGAGTTTGTTAATCTGAGATATTCTTCTCATACTAACATGTCCCAATCTTCTGTGCCAGATCCACTGCTCGTTGTTAACAGACAGAAGACATTTTACATTCTGACTTTTTAGTTCAGAAAGTTTGATTTTGTAAATGTTGTTTTTCCTCTTACCATTAAACAGGATAGTCCCATCTTTCTGACTAACAGCTTTACATGATTTTTGATTAAAGATTATATCATAACCGTTATCACTTAATTGACTTATGGATAACAGATTATGCATCAATCCATCTACTAGCAGACCATTATTAATAGAGGGAAGATTTCCATTACCTACAGTTCCAGAGCCAATTATCTTTCCCCTCTGATTGCCTCCAAAGCCAACGTGGCCTCCAGGCTTAAGTTCCAGGCTTTGGAACATATGCCTTCTTCCCGTCATGTGTCGTGAGCAGCCAGAGTCCAGGTACCATGACTGGTGTTTCTGACTTGCTGCTAAAGATATCTGCAACATGTATTATTTTATCCTTAGGTACCCAGATTTTCTTGGGTCCTGATTTGTTAGTTTTACCAAAACTCTGGTTGAATTTTGGTTTCACAGAGTGCTTACTGCTAGTGTATTTGATATCATGTGTGTGACCATATACAAAATGTGAATTCAGAGGAGTGTGTTTAATGGTTAAGTCCATGACATTCTTTGGTGTAGGAACCTTACCTTGGTATCCTATTCCTTTCCTGCCGTTTCTGCTAACTCCATAGATCATTGAAGCCATTCTGCTTCTATCTATGCTTTTAGCTAGGAACTTCTGGAAACTGTGATCATACTCCTTGATGATCTTATCAGCGTTGCTGGGAGTTTCAGAAATTGGTTCCTTCTGAGAGTTTTGTAAAGTGTTTTCTAATTTTGAAATCTTATTTCTCAGCTCAGAATTTTCCAATTTGAGACTCTCAGTCTTATTAGAGTCAGATTCAAGATTCCTTTTCAGGTCTCTGAATTTAGCTCTAATTTGCTGATAACGTTCCAGAATCTCATTAAGGCTTTCAGCAAGTTCAGCCTTTGTAAAGTTAACAGCAAAGTTAGGAAATACCTCTTTAGTGTCTGATTCTGAGTCTGATTCAGAAGCTTCACTATCTTCTGAAATGTTAGCCATGAGAGCTATGTTTGCCCTTTCATCATCTGATTCTGAGTCAGCTTCAGACGAGTCAGAGTCATCCCATGTAGCCATGAGACTCTTCTTCTTCTCTCTTCCAAACTTCTTTTTGGGCTTTTCCCTCTGAAGCTTTGGGCAGTCACTCTTATAGTGTCCTTGCTCGTTGCACTCATAGCAGATGATGTCTTTGGTGTTTGGCTTTTTGCTACTGGAGGAGCCTTCAGATCTTCTGTATCCAGAGGAAGAATCTGTCCTTCTGTATCTGGAAGAAGACTCGTTCTGATCAGATCTTCTGGGATTCCTGAACTTCCTTTGTCTTTGCTTCCACAGTTGATTTACTCTTCTGGAGAGAAGGGAGAGTTCGTCTTCTTCTGATGAGGATCCATCAGATGTTTCTTCAACTGCCTGCAAAACTTTAGACTCAAATTTTCTGTTAGATTTTAATGCTAAAGGCTTACCTTGCTTCTGAGGCTCATCAGCTTCTAGCTCTATCTCATGACTTCTGAGGGAGCTGATAAGTTCCTCCAGAGTGATTTTGTTGAGATCTTTAGCTAGCTTCAGAGCTGTAACCATAGGCCTCCACTGCTTAGGTAAACTTCTGATGATTTTCTTGACATGGTCAGCAGTAGAGTATCCTTTGTCCAGAACTTTGAGACCAGCTACCAGAATCTGGAATCTAGAGAACATGGTTTCAATGGATTCAGATTCTTCCATTTTGAACGCCTCATACTTCTGAATGAGCGCCAGAGCTTTTGTTTCTTTGACCTGAACGTTGCCCTCGTGCGTCATTCTGAGTGAGTCAAAAATATTCTTTGTTGTGTCTCTGTTGGAGATCTTTTCATACTCAGTATAGGAGATGGCACTGAGGAGGATGGTTCTGGCCTTGTGGTGATTCTTGAAGTCACGCTTTTGTTGATCAGACATTGCTTTTCTATCAATCTTCTGACCACTTGCATTCACAGGGTGCGTGTATCCATCTGTCACCATATCCCACAGATCAGCATCATGTGCTAGAAAGAAGCTTTCAATTTTGTCTTTCCAGTAATCAAAGTTTTCTCCATCAAAGACTGGAGGTTTGCCACTGAATCTGTCTCTGTCCTCATTGTTGTCATTGCTGAAGTGAGAATTGTTTCCTGCCATTGTGTTTTTCTGACGCTGGATCTTGTACTGACACGGTTAAGTGTTTTAGCTCAGAACCAGGAGCTCTGATGCCAATTGAAGTGGTGAAAAACACAAGAAGGGGGGTTGAATTGTAAAACTGAATTCTAATGCAATGAACAAGATATTTTTATCCTGGTTCGTTTGATCTCAAACTACTCCAGTCCACCCGTCAAGGTGATTTCGCCTCTCTCCAACGAGGTCTTAATTCACTATATTCAACTGAATATTACAGACTGCTTTAACAACTGCTAAAGCCTTCTTGAACCAAACCACAACTCGGTTTGTCAAGGTAACACTTTCTTACAAAGAGATAAAATTAAGTGTGTGGATGTTTTCTACAAAACTTTATCACAACTGTGATGTATACACAAATTGAAGCTTAGAAACTAGATTGCTAAACAGTAATGGAATATCAGAGTGTGTGGTTTAGCAAAATTGAGAGAATGAAGATTATGGTTTAGCTTTTGTGCGTGTAGAGATTTGGAGAGCATTAACCATTTCAATCTTCAAAGCCTTGTTTATATAGCACTGAGATGATGAACGTTGAATGAAATATTCTTGATTCAATGCTAATAACAAGCTTTCCTTATTGAGCAGATCTTGTCTGGAATAAGGCCGTTGGAATTAATTTGCTTTCAATGCACAGTACCGTTGCTTACTTAATGCAAGTTCTGGCTTGGCTCATTCTGACTCTGCTTCGCTGCTGATGAACGTTGTGTTTCTTTATCAGAGTGTTGAGCGCAGTCTTGTTCATCAGGCTTCAGCATGTACGTGAGTTGATCATCTGATTTTGTCATTCTGATATAGCAACTTCTGATGCTGGTGTCTGAAATCAAGTTCTGATGCTGAATAGATGTGATCTTGCTTATATCAATCAGAGTATCTGCAATTCAGAACATAATACTTTTAGGCAGCAGATAGTTCATACATGAAACTTATAAATATTATATCTTTTCACTTTGTTATCATCAAAACTTAAATATAGGGTAGTAGATTCAAACATTGTTCTAACAATATCTTCATAAGACCAGGCAAATACCTTCACATAGTCTCGCAACATCTAAACTAACTTGCTCTTGACACTTCTTTCCAAGTTAGTGTTGATCCTGATTTCCTTTTTATCTGACTCAGTACCCAGGTTGATAACTTCAACTGACTCTTCATGCGGTTGAATAGATTTTTCCTCTTGTAATAGAAGTCTGGCTAGTTCTCTCGGTATGTCACAATCTTCCTCACCTTCGTCTTCGGCTTGGTTGATAGGACATTCGAAGTCATAGTCGGCAATAATAGAGTCATTGGCAATAGGATCCAGAGTGGATGTGGACCTGCAAAAGTGTGTGTGTGTGTGTGTGCATGTAAGATACATGGCTATTTTGAAAATGTATTTGAAAGAAAGGAAAGACAATGAACACAAATATTTGAATGCAAAAGAGTCCAATGTACTGAATGATCGTATGATTAGATGAATATAGATAAAACCCTTGATAAATGGACTAAAATGCCCCGGGCTAGGCACATGGTTGAAAAGTCATTGTTAAAATATTACAAACAACAAGTTCTTGAATTGAAATAAAAGAAATAACAAGTAGATTACTCCTCAATGAAGGAGATGAGAACAAAGTCCTTTGTATGCCAATTCTTCATCTCCTTTTTAGTTGGATACACCCATTCCTCAAACGCATCCTCTTCATCAGAATCACCCACGACGTTGACTTCATTGCTTCCAATGCAGAGAGGCGGTTTTCCAGCACGAGCACGCCTCACCTCCCTCTGAGCTTTGACAGTGAAGCCCAATTTGTCTGCTTTAAACAGGAAATCGAGGAGTTTCCCCCAAGTATCGCAGTTTCCTTCATCAATTGTCGCGCGGGCATCCTTGACTGAAACCATCTTTGGCGTTGGCTTAACAGTTTTAGACTCACCGAAAGAACATTTAGTAGCAGTAATCATATGTGGTACGACCTCAAAGGCTTGACATGGGGTTTCAATGAATTCCCCATCTATCTCTACGTACTTGAAAGAGTTAAGGTGGCTGACCATAAACTCCTTTTCTCCACAGACGGTGACTATTCTTCCCTTGACTGGATATTTGAGTTTCTGATGGAGAGTTGAGGTTACCGCTCCAGCTTTATGGATCCACAGGCGACCTAACAGACAAGAATAGGCCAGACGAATATCCATAATATAGAAGGTGGAGTTGAAGATTTGGGAGCCCACTTTGATTGGAAGATCTACCTCCCCATGAATAGTCCTCTTTGATCCATCAAACGCTCTTACAATGATGTCGCTTGGCTTCAAGACTAAATCCTCACATTCAATATGGTCTAACGCCCCCTTGGGTAATACATTCAGAGAAGAACCAGTGTCGACTAGCACATTTGCTAAGGTGGTGCCTCTGAACTCGATTGACACATGTAAATCTTTATTGTGATCTTTCTCGAGAGGTGTTAAGTCAGCATCTTAAAATCCCAAGCCATTATCAGCTGTCAGGATAGCCACGCAATTCTCAAATTGATCTGTCGTTTTCTCATGGGGGACATGATCTTTTTTCAGGAACTTGATTAGTGTTCGAGCATGGACATCAGAGAAAAGCAGCAAAGGAAACATTGAAATCTTAGAAGGGGTTTTCCCCAACTTTTCTACAATTTTGAAGTCGCTTCTCTTGATGATCTTCAAAATCTCATCCATTTCACGGGCGGAGGGTTCTTCATCAGCTACATTCTTGGAGGGTACTTCAATCACAACCAGCTCAACAACCTTTTCCTTCCCTCTGGTATCGGTACTTGGCTTGGCAGCAGTAATGTGGATGGGCGTCCTTGTAACAACTGGTGGTGAGATATTGGGTGAAAATATTCTTCCAGTTCTAGTTACTTTGCTTGAGCCAGCTATGTTGCTGACATCGTCATCTTTTTCTTCCTCGATCCAGGCATCTTGTTTAATCCCATGACAGAACACTTCAACACCGTAATTCCATGGTACCGCTTTATTGAAGAATAGGGAATCGGTCCGGGATTGGTAATGATTAATGGAGAAATAGTGGGTTCATTTGAAATCCTAATAGGACCCTTAGAGGTGATCCTAAGAGGTTTGTTAGAGATAGTAATAATGGAGAGGTCTTCACATTTGTTCATCAAACTCTTGGCAGGTGGAGTCTTTTCAAATAGAATTTCGTGGCTATCCATCAGTCGTTGTATGCCTTTTTTCAGCCCTTCACATCCATTGAGTTGTCTTGTACATCATACACAGTCTTTTTCACAGCCAGGGAAGATCCCATCTTTCAACAGATTGCTTTTGATTACATTCAGCGGAGTAGTCAATTCTTCAACAGAGGCAACAAAAATTGTATCTTCGACAACATTAACACCTTTGTCATGCTTCGACATTGGAGCGATGATTACATTGGGTGTTGGAGGAGGATCAAATTCAATAGTCTTGTTGTCAATTAAATCCTGGATCTTGTTCTTCAAGACCCATCACTGGTCAGTCTCATGCCCAGGGCTGTTTGAATGGTAAGCACACTTTGTGTTCGGATTATACTTTGGTGACGAGGTGTCAGGGTTGGCGGGAGGTTCGTGCAATGTCACTTAATTAGCCTTGAGCAAATGTTTAAGGGCTTGAGACAGTGACATGCCTAACCTTGTAAGTTGTCTTCTTGGAGTTTCAAAATGTTTATGATTTACAGATGATCTTGGAGTAGGAGTTGGATTGGAGATTCAGACAGCATTGACAGATGGACGATCATTATTCTTGGTATGGGCCCTTGCCCCATACACAACATTAACTTCCTTCTTTGCAGCAAAAGGTTTCTTGATAGGATTGGTGGTGGAGGTAGACGCCACAGAGATCTTCCCACTTTTGATGCCACTCTCAACTCTTTCACCAGTTAAGATTAATTCAGTGAAACCAGAAGAAGAGCAGCCTTCCAACAGATTAAAGAAAGGACCAGATAAGGTGCCCATGAACATGTCTATATGTTCCCTATCGTTCAAGGGAGGTTGGACCCTACAAGAAAGGTCTCTCCACTTTTGCGCATATTCCTTAAATCCTTCATTCTTCCCCATGGTCATATCTTGCAATTGAACCCTCATTGGTGCCAAGTCGGTGTTGTACTGATACTGATGGTAGAAGGCAGTAGCTAAATCCTCCCAAGTGTTGATACGAGAACCATGTAATTGATAAAACCATTCAAGTTGTGTTCCAGCCAAGCTCTCTTGGAAAAAGTGAAGCAATAGCTTCTTATCAGCAGTGTGCGACTGTATCTTGCGCACATAAGATTTCAAATGGAGTTTTGGACAAGAAAACCCATCATACTTTGCAAATATTGGTACTTTGAATTTGTGGGGAATGATTACCCCAGAGATCAAACCCAAATCATCAAAATCTAAACCGGGGACAGCTTGGATTTTAACAGCTTTCAATCTGTCTTATAACTTCTTGTATTTGATATCAGCGGGTGGATACTGCTCATTGAAATAATCATCATCAGATTCTTGACCATTAGCACATCCAGCTTGAGTACTTTTGACCTCACCCACCTGGTTCTCTTCCTCTTCAGATGAGTCTCCTCCTACTGGGATTTGACGGATTATTTCCTTGAACCTTCTACCCATGTTGAGTAGATCTTTCTTCTTTGGCTTCTTCTTAACGGCCAGCAAAGCCATCATATCTTGCTGCCCCTTGGCTAGGGCTAGTAGAGCTTCCTGAAACTGAGAATTCTGGGCTTGGAGATCCGTCACAGTTTTCTCTAGATCCATCTTGCTGAAATAAACAGCAGAAAGATAAGGAAACCTGTTATGCGAAAAACCTGTCATGTTATGATGCATGGGATATGTACATGCAAATATTTTCAAGGATTAATGAGATTTAAATTTATGTAGACAAACAGAATGAACAAACGTTGATTTTCATTATACAAAACAAGAAAGATTACATCATGCCTCTTGGGCTTACAAAATATCTTTCTAAGATAAAAAGACTGAGCGCATCCTCTTTGGCGCGAGATAAGCATTCACACTTTGCTCTTCTTGTAACTGCTTTGTAAGCTCTAAGACCTTCTTCTCACTAGCATTGAATTGGGCCTCAAAAGTATCTCATTCTTCCTTCAGCTGGACCCAACCCTTTTGTAAGTCTTCGAGAGAGGTAGGCATGTCGGGATGGAGGATAGTGTAGGGAACATCCCCTTCGACCACAGGCTCCACAATGACTGGTAAGATGGAGGGATAAGGCATCACAAGTTTCTGAGCACGAGCTCGCACCCATTTAAGGTAAGGCTCGAGGGGAATGGAATTCTTGTGTCCTAGAGTCTTGCTATCCACCTTGTTCAATATCCTCCAAGCTCAGATAAACCAATAACGGTAACCTTGATTGTCACTCTCGTAGTCAAATACCAAACCTTAAATAAGCATCTCATGTGGACCATCCCTTTAGGCGTAACCAAACTGTCTTAAGGCTAAGCAAGGGTTGTAGGTGATACCTCCTCTAATTCCAAGTAAAGGGACATTAGGGAATTCTCCACAACGGTCAATGATAGTAACATTCTCCAAAGAGCGGGAACACCAATGAATATCTGAATGTCTGAGCGTCATCAACCTTTGTGACCACCTTGAACCTTGCTCGTTCTTTAATACAGATTGGGGAAGATGTGAAATAAACCATCTTGCCAAGAGAGGAGTACAACACATAAGTATGCCTCTTTTCCTCATTGTGCGAGTGTGAAAGGAATGTAGGATGTCCCATAGCAAAGTAGGCACCGGGTTACGAGACATGAAGATTTTGACGGCGTTCACATCTATGAGTTGGTCAGGATTTGGAAACAAAACCATCCCGTAGATGAGGAGAGTTACATTTTACTCAAAGGCTTGCAAATCCAAAGAGTTCTAACATTTTTGGGCTTTCTCAAACAATAACTTTTCTAGGAAACCTTTGACACCACTCCTTGTTTCCCAATTAGTTGTGATATCATATGGTTGTAAGTGTAGAGCTTGAGAAATATCTTCTGGATTTGGATCTCTTTCCGTGCCGTTGAAAGGTAGTTGATTGAGAATGGGAATCCTCAAGAGTTGGGAGAATTCTTCCAAAGTTGGCACAAGTCGATAATTGGGAAATGTGAAGCAATGGTGCAGAGGATCAAAGAACTGAAAGAGCACCTTCATCATGTCTTCATCAGTGTTGGAGGTGACCAAATTTAGTAGGGATCGTGTCTTTCAGTAAATGGAGAATTTTCAGGAATCCTTGATGTTAGCTCTTTGAGTTGAGGAGGGATCCTTACGAGATTGACTTGAATGGTTTTCTTGTGAATAGAATCCATGTCCTACAAAACAGAGCAAAGATAAATCCCAAAAATCCTTAAAATGGTTTGTGAGTATGATGTTATGATGTTATGTACAAGCATATATACACAAATAAAGCAAACAAGTCCTTAGGTTTAGGCTTGCATGGAGTCTCATAGGTAAGTACCCTCTTGAAGTTTAGTTGGCTCAAACATGTCCTAGTAATAGTAATTGGGTTCTAAGGAGCTCAATATCACTGATTTGTTTTCTCGGGCATTGTTTCAGCGCAAGCCTCTTAAATGGCGAGCAAAATATCCCAAAAAAACAAACCTCAATGGGTGTAGTATCGAGTATCTACCAACTTCGGACTGTACCAAAGCCGGTCATCTCACTATGTCTTAATGGCCAAGTTGGTCAAGTAAAGGTTCTAAAAGTTCATTAGTGCTTCATGACATTACTCAGCGGCCCCGTATTCTCCTTGACTACTCAAGGGCTACCGGTACCCACAAATATGTCGCACTAACGTAGCTATTGCTTAGACCGTATCGGTATACCCCGCACAGTTTCCACAACGTATTGCTACTTACCTATAAGGTATCCCAAATCCGGATAGAGGATTCAAACCCAAATAAAGAAAAAAATGTAAAGCTTACAAGTCAAACAAAGAAAGCAAGTAAATGTAATCTAGCCCTAAGGTAACCCCATTTTTAAAATTAATCCCCAGCAGAGTCTCCTGTTCTGTGATACGATGGGAGAACTGACTTGAAGGTTTTGCGTTTAATCGCTAATGTTGCGGTTAGCAAGAGTCGCCACCAACTTTTCTTTTATCCAAAAGGAAAGGTGAAAAAGCACAGGAAAGATCTTTGATATTATTTCATGAGTTCGGGGGGTAGGTTATGAAAAGGGAAGGTATTAGCACCCTTTTGATCCAGGGTTTTCCATGGGCTCTTGGTTACTTGCTAGATCACTTGTTTTTGTTTGAAAATGTGCTTTTTGTGGTTTTTGAAAGTATTTTTGAAAAGGCGCCATTGTTTAGGCAAACTTTGTAATGATTCACATTCGTAAGAATATATACAAAGTGTTGATCTTTAGAAAATATTTTTCAAGTTTGAAAGATGTTTTTGAAAGTGTTGGTGTTTGTTTTGAAGATAGCAAATATATTTTTGGTTTTGAAATTGAGCAAGCAACTAGGAACGTTCTACCTACTCAAAAGTCTTTCTTGTTTATTTTCTTCTTCCTTTGACATTGTTATCTTACCATTGATTTGGTAAGCAACCCTATCTTTGGATGTAAATGGGACGGGCGTGGGTCATCGTATAACCATGATTAGCAATGTTGCAAGGCATCTTAGCATCTTTCTCTAGGGACTAAGATCATTTTGAAAGGCAACTTTTCATAGTGTCATCGAGGGACTATGATCTTGTGTTTGTTTGTTTTTTGCTAAGATACCTCACATGCGTAACATGGCCATTTTGTAAGGCAACCAAGTGGATTTTACCCTAGGGGTTCTTGTGTGCGAGTGTGTTGATTTTCATGCTTTGTTTAGTCTTAGATTAGGGCTTGCTACTTGATTGATTTTAGTCTTTCCATACAAACCCTAATTACTAGCATTTGTATAAAGCGATAAATTGCGGAATTTAAAATTACTACGCTATTACAATACTTGTGGGAGGGGGTGTACAAATTACAAATGGGGATTGCTAGAAAATAAACCTAGTTATCTATTACAACCATATTGAATTTGGATAAATAATGTACAAAAATAAATAAATATACAAGAATGTAAGATGGAAAGAAAATGGACTTTTGTTTGGATTTTTCAGGAAAAAGGGTTTTGTTTTAACCTAATTAAGAAAAATAATTAATTAAATTAGTAAAAATTAAACCTAAATTTACTAGGAAAAGAATTTAAATAAAACCCTAATCTAAATATTAATTGATTAAAAATGAAATTAAGTTTGTAAGAAGAATATTTTTAGTATTTTGGTCTTAAAAATAATTTATAGTATTATAAAATATCTTTGGTCTTTTTATATTTTAAAATAATATATTTTAATTGTGTAAAAGAAAATAACTAAACCAAATTTCTAATTAAATTTGTAAATTAATTAGTAAAATGAATAAAATATGATTAAAATAAAAGTAATTTTTATTGCAAAAAAAATAAATAAACTATATCAAAATATAAATCTAATGTTTTTATATTATTTTCTGATTTTTTAATATTAAATCAAATATTTAAGAAAACAAATAAATAAAAAATTGAGAAAAAGAAATAAAATGGGCCAGGTGTGAATAGTGAGCAGGGGGTCAGAATGTAGCAAAAATACAAAGCCCAAAGGGGGGAGGCCCAGCGCTACAAACAAGTGTCAAAAATTAGAAAATGTGAGAAAATAAGCAAAAGGGTACCACTAGGGCTCGAACCCAGGTCCCAAAGGTTAACAGGCGCGCGCTTTACCACTAGGGTGGCTATACATCCGTTCATATAAACAAAACAATAAATATATAATAGAAATGAAGTCCATGGCCTGAATTTCATCTTCAACCTCACGCCCAGCCATAGTACCTGCATCTTGTTCATCTCTCATCCATTTGCAAAAATGTAAACATGAATCTTGTGGCAAATTTTCTCACGATTTCAGAAATGTAAAGCAATAAACTTATAGATAAAAAACAAGCATGAATTTTAATGGCCCTAATCTGAACCCTAAAAATTTCATAAACTTCAATCCTAAAATTCTCTAAGCTCAAGCAACATAAATGAAAACTATGGACATGGTTAGTTTTGGAGCAATGATATCTACATTTTTCATTCACAAATAAACCATTAATGATGCGTGTATGAAGAGTTCAAAGTTGAGATAACTTACCTCAAAACTGGAAATCGTGTTCTGCAAATGAGCACTCCTCAATAGGGGTTCGCGGTGCGGTTTGGGCGGTTTTGAAGCAAAAAATCATCTGAACCGCAAGAGAAAAAAACATGCGGTTTGGTTTGGTTCGGTTGGCTTTTAAAAATAAATCCGAACCAAACCAAATCAAACTAATGAGGTTTGGATTGGTTCGGTTTTTTACAAAAATAATTATTATGTCATACATACAAATATATAGGAAAATATAATTTTATATTTAATTGTTCATACATTACCATAAAAAATTTATAATTGTCAAAATAAATTTATAATTTGATACATAAAATTGCGTATTATAATTTTATCTAAATATAAATAATGATATCAACAAGATTGCATTCTTAAATAAATATTATACAAAGAATATGATAAAATATATTTTGTAAAAATAGTATTTATAAATGAATAATATTTTATTTTTTATGATTTGTAAATTAAAATGATTATAATACAAAGTATGATAAAATATACACATAATACATGTTGATTTCTCTAAAGAATTATAGAAATATATATTGGTTAGTAAGATTTTATAACATAATGCGGTTTTGTTTGGTTTGGTTCGGTTTGTAAAATACAAACCGCAAACCGAACCATGCGGTTCCACGAGAAAATGACCCAAACACATCCGAACCAAATGCGGTTTTTTGCGGTTTCGGTTTGGTTTGGTTCGGTTTTGCGGTTTTCTATTGGGCCGGTTTGGTTTTGAACACCCCTACTCCTAAAGGTGTTATGATAATCAGAATATCTCCACTGAGGTCCCAGGAAGCTAATGCAATGATTAGCTAGGTTGGAGAGTGGCTGAAATGATCTGGAGAAGTCCACTTGCAGTGCTCTGTTTTTGAGCTTGGAAATGGAGGAAGATGGTGTTACAGGACTGTAACATGGTAAGGGATGACTTCTAAATGATGTTTAGAATCTTTAGGAACAAAGAGGCTTGCAAATGCACGATAGAGTTATGAGTTTCAAACTTTTGGTAAGGTTATGTGAAAATGGAGGTATGAGATGCAAATCTGAAGTCTTGGTGTTTTCAGGGCTCAAGCATGCATGGGATTTATGAAAAATTACTTGTGTACGTATAAGCAAAAGGCTTGAGTGCTTGGGAGAGTCAGTAGTACAAGTTATAGGATGATTGCTATGTTACTTGATTTTGAAGAAAAGTGGGAAATATGGTTCCAATAGGAGGTACAAGCATGGTATGAGTGATTGTAAGTGTTGAGATCAACTTCTCTTGAGTTATAGGACATGTATAATCAGAAGAAAACAACTGCAAGGCTCAAGAACAAGTTTTATGCAAAAAGCTACTTTATCAAAATAGCATTGTGCACTTTCTTCCCAAAATGGATATAAAGCATGGCCTTGCATTGAATGCTTGAATTGAGACCTCTAACAGTTGTGCAAGGAATTAATTATGGAGTGCCTAACAATTTTGAGGCCTGTAAAGTAGAGATTATGCAACATAGGTTTGAAATTTGAATCTTGTTCATCACAAAATGACTTGTATTTCAAGTGTGAAAACCCTAACTTCATCTCTTTGATTCTCCCTGCTCAAGAATGATCTCAACGAGTTCTTGGACATTTTGGAAAGCTTATAATATTCTATACAACCCCTATTTGAATCACTTTTGAAAATTCCCCTTGGAACTATATGAAAAAAGTGCCATGAAGTTAGGTCAAAATCCTGACTAAAACTAGGGCAAAATTTCACTAAGTGTCTAATTTCAAGACCATGACTTTAGGAATTAATAACTTGAGATCCATGCATTTTTATGAGAAGTTGTGTAAATAAATGTTGTAGATATCATGGAGTTCTACAACTTTCATGTTGAAAGTTTCTTCTGAATCCTCTTGCATCATGGTGAAAATTTTTTCCAAAGTTATAAAAAAACTTGAAGTTTAAACACTTAGAAAAATTTCAAAGTTAGAAAACTTTGACTTTTCAAAATGAAATCTTGACTTTTTGATTTCTTAATGAATAAGTTTCATATTTTGACATGTTTTGATGAATTGTGATCTTTGACATTGAGCTTTGACCAAAAAGTCAAAGTTTGGCTTTTTAGTGTACAGTTGACTTTTTGATCAGTTGACTGAAAATTTACTATCAGTCCAATTGATCTTGAGCAATGTTTTAGGTCATGCCCTTAGGTCAAAATGATGCAATTGAAATCTTGAAATCATGCTTCAAACAAATTGACCATTTGCTAGGTCAAAAATCAGAAATTGCCCATTCTCAATCAAAACCCTAATTTTGACCATTTTGCCCCTTTGATGATTTGATCAGATTTCTTGAGGAATTATGGTCCAAACTTGATAAAATGATACATATGATTTTATAATGTTAATGTGGATCAAAAATCATGAGGTTTGACTGTAAATTGGCCATAGTTAACTTTTTCCCCAATACAACTGATTTTAGGTCAACTGCTCAATTGACTGGGCAAAATTTTGATCCAAAGCCTAAAAGTTGACATGAGTTATCTTGGGGGTCCATAATTACCCATGAAAATCATATGGAGCATTGAAAGTTCAAATATCCTTGTGCAGTCTCAAACCCTAATTTTGGTCATCAGTGCTTGAGGAGATGTCTTGAGCTGATCAACCCTAGTGCAGTCTTGAACCAAAAGAGGTCTTTATGAAGAAATATTTGATAAATGAGAGGGAAAATTTTGGGGTACAACACACTCATAAGATCTCATTTGGTCCAAGACTATACAAGGTTTGATCAACTCAAGACACCTCCTTAAGCATTGTTGACTCAAATTAGGGTTTGAGTTTGCACAAGGACAAATGGACTTTTAATTCCCCATATGACTTTCGTGGATCATTTTTTACCCTCAAGATTGCTCATGTCAAGTTTCAAGTCTTGGATTACATTTTTGCTTAGTCAATTGATCAGATGACCTAAAATCAGTTGAATTGGGGAAAAAGTCAAATATGGTCAATTTACAGTCAAAATTTATAATTTTTTATCCATATCAATGTTATGAACTCATATATGTCATTTAATTAAGTTTGGATCACAATTACTCAAGAATTTTGATCAGAACATCAAAAGGGCAAAATGGTCAAAATTAGGGTTTTTGACTGAGAAGGTGAAATTTCTGATTTTTGACCTAGCAAATGACTTATTGGTTTAAGACATGACCTCAAGGATTCAAATGCTTCATTTTTACCTAATGAAATGGCTCAAAACATTTCTCAAGTTCAATTGATTGACAGTTGAATTTCAGTCAATTGATGAAAAGTCAACTGTACACTAAAAAGTCAAACTTTGACTTTTTGATCAAAATCAAGTTTCAAAGATTACAATTCATCAAGACCTGTTAAAATGTGAAACTTGTTCATCAAGAAATCAAAAAGTCAAGATTTCGTTTTGAAAAGTCAAATTTTCTTAACTTAGAATTTTTCTAAGTGTTGGAAATTCACATTTTTTTCATAACTTTGAGCCAAATTTCCACCATGATGCAAGATGATTCAAAGGAAATTTACAACATGAAAGTTATATATGTCAATGAGATCTAAAACATTTTAGAGTAAAACATTTTCTAGAAATGCTTGGATTTCAAGTTATGATTTTGTGAAGACATGTTCATGAAACTTGAAGGTGAAATTTTGCCCTAGTTTAGGCAGGATTTTGACCTAACTTCATGGAAATTTTTCACATAGTTCTAAGATGAATCTTAAAAAATGTCCAACATATAAGTTGTAGAGGATGTTAAAATCTTTCCAAAACATCAGAGAACTCAATGAGATCATACTTGAGCTAGGAGAATCGAAGGAAAGAAGTTAGGGTTTCAAACTTGAATTACAAGCCATTTCTTGATGAACACATAATCCAATCTCAATGTTAGGCTGCATAATCTTGCTTTGCAGGCCTTCTAGCTTGTGTACCTATCCATAATTAATGGATTACACAAACTTTTAAGCTATAATTCAAGTGGTTTAACCATTGTCCATTTAATTTTGCCATTTTGGGGAAAAAAGTTAACAATGTCATTCTTGAAAAGCAAGCTTTATGCACAAAGTCAATTCTTGAGCCTCTCACTTGTTCCCTCTGATCACACTCCATCTACAAAGTCATAAGAAAGTTTGTTTAAAGCATAACCACTCTACAATAGAAAGTACAAAAGTCATTGGAACTTGATTTCTCAAGAAAATCACATGTTGAGCTTAAACATGTGATTTTGAATTCTGATCAAATACAAGTCTCAAAACTTGTTGCTTATAAATAGAGGCCCTATTTACAAGCTAACACACGAGCTTGAACACCCTGAAACTCTCCCAAACTCCCTTGCATCAAAACTTCATTTATGTGCACATTCTGACTTTGAACTTGTAACTCACAATTCCTTCGTGTGTTTTACTTCCTAATCAATCACAAAGCTACTATACGTCAAATATAGCCCATCCTTGTCCCTGTTTCATAACAATAATTCCATTTCCATCATCCTCCATAACCAAAAACAGAGCTCTGGAAGTTGACTTCTCCAGGCCATTTCAGCTATCCATTGCTCAAGCTAATCACTGCATTAGCTTCTTGGGAACTTGAGGAAGCTAACTTGATCATTGCAGCACCTTGAATCAAGCTAATTTGCATTTCACAGTTTCCAGTTTTGAGGTACCTTTGCTGAACTTCTATCTTTTCATTTAGGCATTATTAAGCTTGCATTTGTGAAGATAAAATATAGACATCATTCCCCTGAAACTATACATGTCCATAGATTTCATTTATATTGATTGAGCTTAGAGAATTTTAGGTTTGAATCTCTGGAAATAATTAGGTCAGAATTTAGTACTTTTAGAAATTCCCATTCATCTTTGATTTATAGCTTATGATATTTATATGGTTGGATTCGTATGGAAAAATGGAGCAAATTTCATGTTTGCATCTTTCATTTTTGTTGAGAAATGAGCAAGTTACATGAATCATGGCTGGAGGTTGAAGATAAAGTCATTTTCAGTACTTGACTTGTGTTATGTATTTATTGTTTTGTTTATATTACCGGATGTACATCCACCCTAGTGGCAAAGGTAGCGCGCGTGTATGATAAGGGTCATGGGTTCAAGTCTCAGCACTACCTTTTATTCTTTCTTTTTTCACATTTTCTCCTTTTTTTGTCACAAATAACAGCGTCTGGGCCTCCATCTTTGGGCCTTGTCATTTTTGCTGACTTCTAACCCCCCTGCCTGCTTTGACACACCTGGACCAAACTTTCTTTTATTATTTTTATTTATTTTCTTTTCTTATTTCATTTTATTTATTATTTGTTTTTATAACTATTATTATTATTATTATTATTATTATTATTATTATTATTATTATTATTATTATTATTATTATTAATAAAAAATTCAAAAATATTTTTATTCATTATTTTCACATTTATATGTTTATTTTCTTTATAAAACAAAAAGGACAAAAAAACATTTTCTTAACAAATTAATTTCTTTTTCTTAAATAATTAATATTTAGATTTAGGTTTAACTATTATTTTTCTCTTTTATCTAAAATTAATTTAGAATTTAGGTTTCTTTTAATTAATTAATTTTCATATTTATTTTATTAAACTTAAAACCTTTCACAAAAAACCCTAAAAAATGCTTTCTAACTTAATTTCTTTTCTTAATTAGTTTATGATTAATTTTTATTTAATTTTAATTAAATCATTTTTCTTAATTAGGTCAAAACTAAACCCTTTCATTAAAACCAAACAAAAATCATTTCTTTTCCATTTATCTTCTTGTATATTTATTCAATTCTTGTATATTATTCAATAAGGTTGTAATAGATAATTAGGTTTAATTTTATTGCAATCCCCATTTGTAAATTTGTATACCCCCTCCCCTAATGATGTAATAGCGTAGTAATTTTACTTTCTGTAATTTATCGCTTTTATATAAATGTTAGTAATTAGGGTTTGTATGGAAAGATAAAATCAACAAGTAGCAAACCCTAATCCAAGATAAACAATGCATGTAAATCAAACACACTTGCACACTTGCA
Organism: Vicia faba; assembly: GCA_948472305.1. Classification (NCBI taxonomy): domain Eukaryota; kingdom Viridiplantae; phylum Streptophyta; class Magnoliopsida; order Fabales; family Fabaceae; genus Vicia; species Vicia faba. Next base: position 889,729,051 of record OX451738.1, read on the forward strand.
CCCTTGGGGTAATTCCACTTGTTGCCTTACAAAAATGGTCATGTTATGCATGTGGGATGTCTTAGCAAAAGCAAGCAAAAAATACAAGATCATAGTCCCTCGATGACGCTATAAATGTTGCCTTTCAAAATGATCTTAGTCCCTCAAAGAGAAATGCTAAGACATCTTACAAAATTGTTATCATGATTATACGATGACCCACGCCCGTCCCTTTACATCCAAGGATAAGGCTTCTTACCAATCAATGGTGAGATAGAAATATCAAAGGAAGGAAGAAATGAACAAAGACTTTTGAGTAGGTAGATTGTTCCTAGTTTCTTGCTCATTTTCAAAACAAACATCCTTGCTTATTTTCAAAAACAAACACCAAACACTTTCCAAACATGAAACATTTTCAAAAGTCTAACACTTTGTATACGTTCTTACGAACGAGAACTATTACAAAGTTTTCCTAAACGAAGGCGCCTTTTCAAAATACTTTTAAAAACCACCACAAAGCATATTTTCAAACAAAATCAAGTGACCTAGCAAGCAACTAAGAGCCCGTAGATGATTATGGATGAAAAGGGTGCTTACACCTTCCCTTTTCATAATCTACCCCCCGAACTCAAGAAATAATCTCAAAGGTCTTTCCTATTTTTTTCAGCCTTTCCTTTTGGATAAAAGAAAAGTCAGTGGCGACTCTTGCTAACCGCAACATTTGTGATAAAATGAAAAATATCCCTAGTCAGTTCTCCTACCGTACCATAGAACTAGCGACTCTGTTGGGGAGATACTTAAAAGTGGGGTTACCTTAGGGCTAGATCACCTTTACTTGCTTTCATTGTTTGATTTGTTTTCTTTACATTTTGGTTCCTTGTTTGGGCTTGTTCTAATCCTCTACCCAGATTTGGGATACCTTATAGGTAAGTAGCAATACATTGTGGAAACTATGCATGGTATATCGACATGGTCTAAGCAATAGCTACATTAGTGCGACACATTTGTGGGTACCGGTAGCCCTTGAATAGTCAAGGAGAATATAAGGCCGCTGTGTGGTGTCATGAAACACTAACTGACTTTAGAATCTTTACTTGACCAACTTGGCCATTAGGAAGTAGTGATATAGTCGGCTTCAGTGCAGTTCGAAGTTGGTTGATACTCGATACTGCGCTCATTGAGATCGGACTTCTCGAGATATTTTGGTCGCCGTGAAAGAGGCTTGCGCTGAAACCATGCCCGACAAGAAAGATCAGTGATATTGAGATCCCTTAGAACCCGATTACTATTTCTAGGACATGTTTGAGCCAACTAAACTTCAAGAGGGTACTTACCTATAAAACTCCATGCAATCCTAAACCTAAGGACTTGTTTGTCTTGTTTGTATATGTTTATTTGTACATAACATCATAAACATCATAACATCATATTCATACTCACTAACCATTTCAAGGATTATTAGGATTCATCTTTGTTCTGTTTTTTAGGACATGGCTTCTATCCGCAGGAATACTATCCAAGTCAATCTCGTAAGAATTCCTTCTCAACTCAAAGAGTTAGCATCAAGGGTCCCTGAGAACTTTTCATTCACCGGAAGACATGGTCGCCTCCTAATCTTTGATCCTCTATACCATTGCTTCACTTTCCCCGATTATCAGCTTGTACCTACTTTGGAAGAATTCTCCCAACTCTTGAGGATTCCCATTCTCAATCAACTACCTTTCAACGGTACGGAAAGAGATCCAAAACCTGAAGAGATTGCCCGAGCACTACACTTGCAACAATCTGATATCACGACTAATTGGGAAACAAGGAGTGGTGTCAAAGGTTTCTTAGCCAAGTTCTTGTTTGAGAAAGCTCAAGATTGTTGGAACTCTTTGGACTTACAATATTTTGAAGAAATGTTGGCCCTTCTCATCTATGGTATAGTTTTGTTTCCAAACCCTGACCAACTTATAGATGTAAATGCTGTCAAAATCTTCATGTCTCGCAATCTGGTGCCTACATTGTTGGGAGATATCCTACACTCTTCCCATTCTTACACTATGAGGAAGAGAGGTATCCTCATGTGTTGCACTCCTCTTTTAGATAGATGGTTTATTTCGCATCTTCCCTGGTGTGTATTAAAGAACGAGCAAGGTTTGAGGTGGTCCCATAGGTTGATGACACTCAGACATTCGGATACTCATTGGTGTTCTCGATCCTTGGAGAATGTTACTATCATCGACTGTTATGGGGAATTTCCTAATGTCCCTTTGCTTGGAATTAGAGGAGGTATCACTTACAACCCTTTCTTAGCCTTGAGACAGTTTGGTTACACCTGAAGGGATGGTCCTCATGAGATGCTCATCCAAGGAGTGGTATTCGACTACGAGAGCAACGATCAAAGCTACCGTCAGAGGTTTATACGAGCCTGGAGGATGGTAAGAAAAATGGATAGTAAGACGCTAGGAAACAAGAATTCCATTCCCCTTGAGCCTTACCTTAGGTGGGTACGAGCTCATGCTCAGAAACTTGTGATGCCTTATCCCTCCATCTTACCAGTTATCATGGAACCTGTGGTTGAAGGAGATGTCACGTACATTGTCCTCCATCCCGACATGCCTACTTCTATTGAAGACTTGCAAAAGGGTTGGATTCAGCTAAAGGAAGAATGAGATACCTTCGAAGCTCAATTCTATGCTAGTGAGAAAAAGGTCTTGGAGCTTACAAAGCAGCTACATCAAGAGCAAAGCATGAATGCCTACCTTGCGTCGAAGAGGGTGCATTCGGTCTTTTTATCTTAGAGATTTATTTTATAAGCCCAAGAGGCATGTTGTAGTCATTTTGAACTAATTAATGAAATTTGATGTTTGTTCATACTTTGTCTATACAAATTTAAATTTCATAAAACCTTGAAATCATTTGTATACACATCTCCCATGCATCATAACATAATAGGTTTTCCATGATAGGTTTCATTATCTTTCTGTTGTTTATTTTAGCAATATGGATCTATAGAAAACTGTGAAGGACCTTCAGGCACAAAAATCTCAGTTCCAAGAGACCCTACTGGCCCTAGCCAAGGGGCAACAAGATATGATGGCATTGCTGGCAGCCAAGAAGAAACCCAAGAGGAATGCTTTGGTCAACATGGGTAGAAGGTTCAAAGAATCGGTCTGTCAGATCGCAGTAGTGGAAGACTCATCTGAGGAAGACGAGAATCAGATTGGTGAGGCTGGAAGTACCCAAGCTGGATGTATTAATGATCAAGCGTCTAATGATGATGATTTTTTTGACGAGCAGTATCCCCCTGCCGATGTTAAGTACAAGCAGTTAGAAGACAAATTGAAATCCGTTGAGATCTAAACCGTCCCCGGTTTAGATTTTGATGACTTGGGTTTGATCTTTGGGGTTATCATTACCCACAAATTCAAGATACCAGTCTTTGCAAAATACGATGGAGTTTCCTGTCCAAAACTTCACCTGAAATCTTATATGCGCAAGATACAGTCGCACACCGCTGATAAGAAACTATGGGTTCAATTTTTTCAAGAAAGCTTGGCCGGAACACAACTAGAGTGATTCTACCAGTTGGATGGTTCCTGTATCAGTACATGGGAAGAATTAGCTACTGCTTTCTATCATCAATACCAGTATAATACTGACTTGGCACCGACAAAAGTTCAATTGCAAGACATGACAATGGGGAAGAATGAAGGATTCAAAGAATACACACAAAAGTGGAGAGACCTTGCCAGTAGGGTTCAACCACCTTTTACTGATAGGGAGCACATTGATATGTTTATGGGCACCTTATTTGTTCCATTCTTTAACTTGTTGGTTGGCTGTTCTTCTTCCGGTTTCACCGAGCTGATCTTAACCGGTGAAAGGGTTAAGAGCGGCATCAAAAGAGGGAAGATTCCCATGGCATCTGCCTCCACTTCCGATCCTGTAAAGAAACCTTTTGATGAAAAGAAAGAAATCAATGTTGTGTATGGGGCAAGGGCCCGTACCAAGAAGGATGACCGCCAGTCTATTAATGTTGTCCGAATTTCCAATCCAACTCCTGCTCAAAGACCATCTGCTAATCATCAATGGTTTGAAACTCTGAGAAGACAATTCACGAGGATGGGCATGTCACTATCCCAAGCCTTATAACACTTTCTAAAGGCTAATTTGGTGACATTACGCGATCCTCCAACCAATCCAGATACCTCTTCACCAAAGCATAATTCGAACGCCAAATGTGCTTATCACTCAAGTAGTCTCGGGCATGAGACTGACCAATGCTGGGAACTGAAAAATAAAATCCAGGACTTGATCGATAACAAGACCATTAAATTTGGTCCTCCTCCATCTCCGAATGTAATCACTGCGCCTATGCTAAACCATGGCAAGGATGTCAATGCTATTGAAGATACCATTTTCATTGCCTCTGTCGAAGACTTGACTACTCTGCTGAACATCATCAAAAATAACCTGTTGAAAGCCGGGATTTTCCCTGGCTGTGTAAAGGATTGTGTTTGTTGTGCCAAACAACTCAATGGATGTGAAGGGCTGAAGGAAGGCCTTCAACGCCTGATGGATAGCCACAAGATCCTATTTGAGAAGACTACGCTTACAAAAAGTTTGACTAATAAATGTGAAGATCTCTCCATTATCACCATCTCAAACAAGCCTCTTAGGATCTCCTCCACGGGTCCTATCAGGATTTCAAATGAATCAATTGGTACTCCCCTAATAATTACTAATCCCGGACCAATTCCCTATTCTTCTAATAAAGCAGTGCCATGGAACTATGGTGCTGAGGTATTTTACCATGGGATAAAACAAGACGCTTGGATTGAAGAGGACAAAACTGATGACGTGGGTAACATAACTGGCTCAAGAAAGGTAACCCGAACTAGGAGAATCTCTTCACCCAATATCTCACCACCAGTTGTTACAAAGGAACTTGTCGACATTATTTCTGCTAGGCCAAGTACTGATACAAGATGGAAAGAGAAGGTTGTTGAGCATGTTGAGACGTAAATACCCGCAAAGGACGTTGCTGATGGAGAACCTTCCGCTGGTGAAATGGATGAGATCTTAAAAATTATAAAAAGGAGCGACTACAAGATCGTGGAGCAGTTGTGGAAAACCCCTTCCAAGATCTATATGTTGTCTTTTCTACTCTATTCTGATGCTCATGCTCGGACATTAATCAAATTATTAAAGAAGGCTCATGTCCCTCATGAGACCACAATTGACCAGTTTGAGAATTACGTGGCAAGCTTGACGGCCGATAATGGTTTGGGGTTCTCAGATGCGGATCTAACACCGCTTGGGAAAAACCATAACAAAGCTCTACATATTTCTATCGAATGTAAGGGGACTATCTTAGCCCACGTTCTCGTCGAAACTGGCTCTTATTTAAACGTGCTACCCAAAGGGGCATTAGAATATTTAGACCGTGAAGGTTTAGTCTTGAAACCAAGTGATATCATTGTGAGGGCTTTCGACAGGTCAAAAAGGATAGTTCATGGAGAGGTGGACCTCCCTATCAAGGTGGGCTCACAAATTTTCAACTCTACCTTCTACATTATGGATATCTGTCCTGCTTATTCCTGTTTGTTGGTTCGCCCTTGGATCCATGAAGCTGGGGAAGTAACCTCAACTCTTCATCAAAAGCTCAAGTATCCGGTCAAAGGAAGAATTGTCACTGTCTGTGGTGAGGAGGATTTCATGGTAAGCCACCTCAACTCTTTCAAATATGTGGATATGGATGGAGAGTTTATTGAGACCTCGTGTCAAGCCTTTGAAGTTGTGTCACCAATGGTTGCTGCTACCAAATGTTCCTCTGATGTGTCTAAAGCTGTTAAAGTCATGCCAAAGATGGTTTCGTTCAAAGATGCTCGTGCTACAGTTGAAGAAAGAAGTTGTGATACTTGGGGGAAACTCCTCGAGATCCCATTCAAAGCAGACAAATTTGGTTTGGGCTTCACCGTCAAGGCTCAGAAGGAAGTGAGGCACGCTCGTGCAGGGAAGCCCTCTCTCCATATTGGAAGCCACAAAGTCAACGTTGTAGGTGATTCTAATGATGAGTGTGCATTTGAAGATTAGGTGTATCCTACTACAATAGAACTCAACAATTGGAGAGCAAAGGACTTCGTTCCCACATCCTTCATTAAGGAGTAATCACTTGTTTTTTGCTTTCTTATTAATTCAAGAACATTTTGTCTGTAATATTTAACAATGACTTTTAAGCCATGTTCCTGGCCCGGGGCACTTTGGTTCATTTGTCAAAGTTTTTATTTATGTTCATCTTATCATATGATCATTCAATACAAATCATTGGACTCTTTTGCATTCAAATCTTTGTTGCTCATTGTCTTTCTTTTTCTTCAAATACATTTTTCAAAATAAGCCATGTATCTTACATGCACACACACACACACACACTCTTGTAGGTCCTCATCCACTCTGGATCTTATTGCCAATGACTCTACTATTGCCGACTATGACTTCGAATGTCCAATTAACCAAGTCGAAGACGAAGGCGAGGAAGATTGTGAAATACCGGGAGAACTATCCAGACTTCTATTACAAGAGGAAAAAACTATTCATCCACATAAAGAGTCAGTTGAAGTCATCAATCTTGGTACCGAGACAGACAAGAAAGAGGTTAAGATGGGTGCTAACTTAGAAGACAATGTCAAGAGCAGGTTGGTTCAAATGTTTCATGACTATGTGGAAGTGTTTGCTTGGTAATATGAAGATATTCTAGGGTTGGATACCGACATCGTAGTTCATCGTCTGCCGACAAAATAAGATTGTCCTCCTGTCAAACAAAAGGTTCGTCGCATGAGGTCTAACATGTTTGAAAAGATAAAAATTGAAGTGATGAAACAATTTGATGCATAATTCTTAGCTGCGACATTTTATCCCCAATGGGTTGCAAATGTGGTGCCAGTTCCAAAGAAAGACGGAAAAGTTCGTATGTGCGTAGATTATAGGGATCTGAATAGGGAAATCCCCAAGGATGACTTCCCTCTACCACAAATTGATGTCTTGGTCGATAATACTGCTCAGCATAAAATATTCTCTTTCATGAATGGTTTCTCCAGCTATAATCAAATCAGGATGACTCCCGAAGACATGGAGAAGACCACTTTCGTTACACAATGGGGCATCTTTTGCTACAAGGTCATGTCGTTCGGGTTGAAGAATGCAGGGGCAACATATCAAAGGGCTATGGTAGCTTTGTTTCATGATATGATTCATCATGAAATAGAGGTATATATGGATGATATGATTGCTAGATCAGAAACTGATGAGGAACATCTTGATTACCTGTACAAGCTATTCGAGAGGTTGAAAAAGTACAAGTTGAGGTTAAACCGTAACAAGTTCACATTCGGAGTACGATCTGGAAAGCTTCTAGGTTTTGTTGTCAATAGTAAAGGCATCAAAGTCGGTCCTACCAAGGTAAAGGCCATACAAGAATTTCCAGTCCCCCACTCTAAAAAGGAAGTTAGAGGATTCTTGGGTCTTCTTAATTACATCGCCCGCTTCATATCTCACTTGACTGCTACTTGTGAGCCAATCTTCAAACTCTTGAAGAAAGATCAAGTAGTCAGATGGAATGATGAATGCAAAGCTGCCTTCGAAAAAATCAAAGAATATCTGCAAGAACCTTCTATTCTCATGCCTCCAGTTGAAGGAAGACCCTTGAGCATGTACTTGACAGTACTAGAGAACTCTATGGGGTGTGTTTTGGGCCAACATGACGAGTCTGGGCGAAAAGAGCATGCTATTTACTACCTGAGCAAAAAGTTTACCGACTGTGAAACCAGATATTCATTGCTTGAGAAAACTTTATGCGCTCTGGCATTTGCTGCTCGCCGGCTAAGACAGTATATGTTGACTCATACCACTCTGTTGATTTCTAAGATGGACCCAATCAAGTACATCTTCGAAAAACCTGCTCTTTCCAGACGAATAGATAGATGGAAAATGATCTTGACTGAGTATGACATTCAATACACAATGCAAAAGGCCATCAAAGGAAGCACATTAGCAGATCATTTGGCCCTTGATAATTATCAGTCTATGAACTTTTACCTCCCGGATGAGAACATCACGCTAGTGACCGACTGCGCGAAACCTGGACCGTATGACAGACCTGAACAAGGATCCCGATGGACTATGGTTTTTGATGGGGCTTCCAACGCCTTGGGTAATGGAATCAGTGTTGTGATCAACTCCCCCTGAAGGTTGCCACACTCCTTTCACTTCCATACTATACTTCGATTGCATGAACAATATGGATGAGTACGAAGCATGCATTTTGGGTCTGAAAGCTGCCATTGATTTGAGGATCAAGCATTTGAATGTGTTTGGGGATTCCACTCTAGTGATTAGCCAAGTAAAAGGAGACTGGGACACTAAACACCCTAATCTCATCCCTTACAAGGAACTTGTGCTATCTCTGATTCCTTACTTCGAAGAGATCACCTTTGAGCACTTCCCTTGGGAAGAAAATCAGCTAGCCGATGCCTTGGCAACCATGTCTTCAATTTTCAAAGTCAGATGGGACAACGAAGCTCTTATGATTACCATTGAGAGATTCGACGAACCTGCACACTGCTGTGAGCTTGACACTGATACAGAAAAGCCATGGTACCATGAGGTGAAGAGATACCTTGAAGCACAAGAGTATCCCGAAGGAGCATCCATCAATGGCAGAAAGTTCTTACGAATATTTTCAGCCAAATTCTTCCTAAGTAACGGAATATTATACAAGTGCAATCATGATTCTACTCTACTACGATGTGTGGACAAGAAGGAGGCAGAGGAAATTATGGAAGACATGCACGATGGTCTCTTTGGCACTCACTCTAGTGGACATACCATGGCCAAGAAGATCCTGATAGTTGGTTACTATTGGCCAACAATGGAGACTGATTGCCATCAACACTCTAGGACTTGTCACAAATGCCAAATCTATGCTGACAAGGTCCATGTGCCTCCTACCCCTCTGAACATCATGACCGCTCTGTGGCCATTTACAATGTGGGGCATTTACATGATTAGAGAGATCAAGCCCACTGCCTCCAATGGACATCGCTTCATTCTAGTCGTTATTGATTATTTCACCAAATGGGTCAAAGCCTCCTCATTTGCCTCATTCACAAAGAATGTGGTAGCCAGATTCATCAAGCACAACCTTATCTGCTGCTATGGTATCCCTGAAAGGATCATCACTTACAATAGGACTAACCTCAACAATGTTATGATTATCGAACTTTACACTCAGTTCCAAATCAAGCATCACAATTCTTCTCCTTATAGACCTAAAATGAATGGCGCAGTCGAAGCGGCCAATAAAAACATTAAGAAGATTGTGTAGAAGATGGTAGGGACCTACAAGGATTGGCATGACATGTTACCGTTTGCTCTTCATGGTTATCACACTTCAGCTAGAACATCAATTGGGGCAACTCCCTTTTCCTTAGTTATGGCATGGAAGTTGTTTTTCCAGTGGAAGTTCAGATTCCCTTACTAAGGATTATGAATGAGGCAGGCCTAGGCGAAGATGAGTGGTTTCAGACAAGATTGGATCAGTTAAACTTGATTAATGAGAAGCAATTGGCTGCTGTTTGTCACGGTCAAATGTACCAAAAGTGCATGATTAAGGCTTTCAACAAAAAGATCAAGACTTGAGTATATCAAGCTGGTGACTTGGAGATAAAGCGCATCATTCTGCCACAAGGCGACCTCGGAGGAAAATGGACTCCCACCTACGAAGGGCTATTTTTTGTCAAGATAGTTTTCTCTGGCGATGCCATGATGCTGACTACCATGGATGGTGAAGACTTACCACATCATGTGAACGCAGACATAGTTAAAAATACTATGCATAAGACCCCGCTAGGTTGACACACCTAGGAAAAAGTAAGGGCATCCCGGCAAACCAAAAGGTTTGGGCAAAAATTAGGGATATATGCAAAATATTGTACACCCGGCAAGTTAAAAACACGAAATGGCGACTTGGGCAAAAATGGGTATCCTGGTGGGCTAAAAACCCGAAAGGGAGGTCCAGGAAAAAGTTAAGGATTGAAAGCGTATGACTATGTCTCGTGGAATCACCACAGTTGACTTTATTACAAAGGTCCGAGTTCAAATGGTCCAAGATCAATTCAATCAACTTTTGTCAACGGCAAGGTGCATTCGAAGACATTGGGGCAATAGTAGAGTTTGGAATACAATGAGATCATTTCCACATGGCTATTTGTTTTTGGTTTCAATTCTTGTTTTCCTTCCGACGATTTCCTCTTACTAGGATCTCTGTCTCTTTGTACAAAAACGCCTATTCATGGGCAAAATATCAATACAAATATACTTTGAAGTGCAAAATTTCTGTTTTGTTTTGAATGCAAAGTTGTCCAATGACTAAAATGGAACGAACATATGCATTTGAACATAATTAAAACTATTTGGCACATGTGTCCTGCTAAGCAGCAGCAAACATCTCTTTAATGTAAATGGAATATCCCCACAGAGTTATTTCATTAGCATTATCCCCACGAGGATGGTTACAATAAACCAATCCTCAACAAAGTTACCCACAAAGTCTCTTTGCACAGGTTAATCCCCAACCAGAGTCTTAATCTCTTGGCAGTTTTCTCCCCAGCTAAGTTGATCCTATAAGAAGAAGCCTTGTGGATCTCTTTCTAAAAGAACTCACCTCGTCAGCAGTTCATCAAGTATTCATCAATAGGGTTTATTTCCCCAACAATCAACGAATAGCATATTCCCCCGACATAGTCTATCTTCCCCAGCTGAGTCTATCTTCCCCGACTGAGTCTATCCTCTCCAGCTGGAGTTTGCCTTTCATACTATTACAAATCATAGGGCCACAACCCCTAAACCCCAGTAAAGTCGTCAATAAAACCTTTACTACCTCCAAAAGATACTATGAAGTCTGGACCCGACCAGATGATAGTACAATTTTCAAGCTGCTATGAAACCTAGACCCGACCAGATAATAGCCAAACTCTCAAGTCATTATAAAGCCTGGACCTGACCAGATAATAGTGTAACCTTTCAGATAATATGAATCCTGGACCCAACCAGATAATTGTACCACTTTCAATACTATGAAGACTGGACCCGACCAGATAATAGTTAACTTCTCAAAAATGCTATGAAGCCTGGACCCGACTAGATAATAGTTTAACTCTTCGAGATATAGAAGAACCTGGAATCAACCAGGCCAGGATTTAACTTCTTTTCCCCAGTAGAGTTTGCCTCTACCCCAGCAAGTTACTGTGAAGCCTGGATCTGACCAGATATCAGTTTTCAACTTCATCTTTTCAAGTAAGTTATTGTGAAACCTGGATCTGACCAAATAGCAAATCCCATCAGAAGTTTGTTATGAAACCTAGAATCTGACCAGCTAACAACTAAGTTCCAAGCAAGTTACTGTAAAGCCTGGACCCGACCAGATATCAGTTCAACTCTATCTCTTCAGACAAGTTTATTGTGAAGCCTAGACCCGACCAGATAGCAATTAACTTCATCCACCTCAAAATGTGTGAAGCCTGGATTCGAACCAGATATCAGTTCGACCTTGTCTATTCAAGCAATATATTGTGAATCCTGGGGCCCGACCAGATAACAATTAGCTACCATCCCCAGCAAGACACTATGAAGCCTGGACCCGGCCAGATAATAGTATGACTTTCAAAAAAAACTATGAAGCCTGGACCCGACCAGATAGTAGTTACCACTTCAAGAAATCTGCAAAGCCTAGATCCGACCAGATAACAGTTCTTCAAGAAATTTTCTGCGAAGTCTGGAATCCAACCAGATAACAGTTAATTTATTCTTCCCCAATAATTTACCGTGAAGTCTGGATCCGACCAGATAGCAGTTGACTTCCTCATCCTCAGCAAATTATTATGAAACCTGGATCCGACCAGATAACAGCTAACATTCAAGAGTTATTCCCCAATGGAAGCATCCTATTAACAAAGTTTAAAGATATGTATACTCTTCATCCCCAACAGCGATCCGGGATTCAGCATCCCAGAACTCCTCAGCAGTATTCAGGGATTTATTTTCCCAACTGAATATGCATCCCACATTCATACATCATAACGTATACATACAAAATGCATTCAGCATAATACAACTTCTTGTGAACATCATGCATACATCTGCATTTTACTAACCCTTTTTCCACAGGTAAAACATCAAGTCTTAGTATAAATCGACCAAAGATTTGTACTGATACTTCTTCCAGTATTTACCATCATTCCTCCAAATGTTATCTATAAGCCCATTCCCAATACATCTTCGAGTGCAAATTTCTGAGCACTTTAGTGTTCAATCATCTTCCACCTTCAAGTCACGAATGGCGGATCCGCCAATCTAACTCTTTAGGTTTAAGAAGATTGAACAGGGGCAACTGTTGTACCCAAAAATTTTCCCTCTCATTTCTCAAGTAATCACTCATAAGATCTCCTTTGGTCCAAAACTATACAAAGTTTGATCAGCTCAAGACACCTCCTTAAGCATTGTTGACTCAAATTAGGGTTTGAGTTTGCACAAGGAAAAATGGAATTTTAATGCCCCATATGAATTTCATGGATCATTTTTTATCCCCAAGATTGCTCATGTCAAGTTTTAAGATTTGGAACACATTTTTGCTCAGTCAATTGATCAGATGACCTAAAATTAACTGTATTGGGAAAAAAGTCAACTATGGTCAATTTACAGTCAAACTTCATAATTTTTATCCATATCAACATTATTAACTCATATATGTCATTTGATCAAGTTTGGATCATAATTCCTCAAGAAATTTGATCAGAACGTCAAAAGGGCAAAATGGTCAACATTAGGGTTTTTGACTAAGAAGGTGCAATTTTTGATTTTTGACCTAGCAAATGACTTATTGGTTTAAGACATGACTTCAAGGATTCAAATGATTCATTTTGACCTAATGTCATGGCTCAAAACATTTCTCAAGTTCAATTGATTGACAGTTGAATTTCAGTCAACTGTTGAAAAACCAATTGTACACTAAAAAGTCAAACTTTGACTTTTTGATCAAAATCAAGTTTCAAAGATTACAATTCCTTCAGACCTGTAAAAATGTGAAACTTGTTCATCGGGAAATCAAAAAGTCAAGATTTCATTTTGAAAAGTCAAAATTTCTAAACTTAGAATTTTTTCTAAGTGTTAGAAACTCACTTTTTTTCATAACTTTGAGCCAAATTTCCACCATGATGCAAGATGATTCAAAGGAAATTTCCAACATGAAAGTTGTAGATCTCAATGAGATCTAAAACATTGTAGAGCATAACTTTTTCTATAAATTCTTGGATTTCAAATTATGATTTTGTGAAGACATGTTCATGAAACTTGAAGACTTATTGAAATTTTGCCCTAGTTTAGGCAGGATTTTGACCTAACTTCATGGCAATTTTTCACATATTTCTAAGATGAATATTCAAAAATGTCCAACATAGAAGTTGTAGAGGATGTTACAAGCTTTCCAAAATGTCCAAGAACTCTTTTAGATCATACTTTATCTAGGATAATCGAAGGCAAGAAGTTAGGGTTTCAAACTTGAATTTCAAGCCATTTCTTGATGAACACATAATCCAATCTCAATGTTAGGCTGCATAATCTTTCTTTTCAGGCCTTCTAAATTTTGTATTTATCCATCATTAATGGATTACATAAACTTTTGAGCTATAATCCAAGTGGTTTAACCATTGTCCAATTTAATTTGCCATTTTAGGAAGAAAGTTAACAATGCCATTCTTGAAAAGCAAGCTTTATGCACAAAGTCAATTCTTAAGCCTCTCACTTGTTCCCTCTGATCACACTCTATCTACAAAGATAGGAGCAAGTTTTTTAAAGCATAATCACTCTACAATAGCAAGTACAAAAGGCATTGAAACTTGATTTCTCAAGAAAATCACATGTTGAGCTTAAACATGTAATTTTGAATTCTGATCAAATACAAGTCTCAAAACTTGTTGATTATAAATAGATGCCCTATTTGCAAGCTAACACACGAGCTTGAACACCCTAAAAATCTCCCAAACTCCCTAAAATCAGAACTTGCATTAAAACTTCATTTATGTGCACATTCTGACTTTGAACTTGTAACTCACAATTCCCTAGTGCGTTTTCCTTCCTAATCAATCACAAAGCTCCTATACATAAAATATAGTCCATCCATGTCCCTGTTTCATAACTGTAATTCCATTTCCATCATCCTCCATAACCAAAAACACAGCTCTGCAAGTTGACTTCTCTAGGCCATTTCAGCCATCCATTGCTCAAGCTAATCATTGCATTAGCTTCTTGAGAACTTGAGGAAGCTAACCTGATCATTGCGGCACCTTGAATCAAGCTCATTTGCATTTCACAATTTCCAGTTTTGAGGTAGCTTTTTTGAACTTCTATCTTTTCATTTAGGCATTGTTAAGCTTGCATTTGTGAAGATAAAATGTAGGCATCATTGCCCTGAAACTATACATGTCCATAGATTTCATTTATATTGATTGAGCTTAGAGAATTTTAGGTTTGAATCTCTGAAAATAATTAGGTCAAAATTTGGTACTTTTAGAAATTCTCATTCATCTTTGATTTATAGCTTATGATATTTATATGGTTGGATTCGTATGGAAAAATGGAGCAACTTTCATGTTTGCATCTTTCATTTTTGTTGAGAAATGAGCAAGTTACAGGAACCATGGCTGGAGGTTGAAGATGAAGTCATTTTCAGGACTTGACTTGTGTTTTGTATTTATTGTTTTCTTTATGTTACCGGATGTACAACCACCTTAGTGACAAAGGTAAAGCGTGTATGGTAAGGGTCATGGGTTCAAGTCTCAACGCTTCCTTTTGTTCTTTTTTTCACATTTTTCTCCTTTTTTTGTCACAAACAGTAGCGTCTGGGCCTCCATCTTTGGGTCTTGTCATTTTTGCTGACTTCTAACCCCCCTGCCTGCTTTCACACACCTAGCCCAAACTTTCTTTTATTATTTTTATTTATTTTCTTTTTCTTATTTCATTTTATTTCATTTTCTTTATTATTTTTTTTATAACTATTATTATTATTATTATTATTATTTATTAATAAAAAATTCAAAAATATTTTTATTTATTATTTTCACATTTATATGTTTATTTTCTTTATAAAACAAAAAGGACAAAAACATTTTCTTAACAAATTAATTTCTTTTTCTTAAATAATTAATATTTAGATTTAGGTTTAATTATTATTTTCTATTTTATCTAAAATTAATTTAGAACTTAGGTTTCTTTTAATTAATTAATTTTCATATTTATTTTATTAAACTTAAAACCTTTCACAAAAAACCCTAAAAAATGCTTTCTTACTTAATTTTTTTCTTAATTATTTTAGGATTAATTTTTATTTAATTTTAATTAAATAATTTTCTTAGTTAGGTCAAAACTAAACCCTTTCATTAAAACCAAATAAAAATCATTTCTTTTCCATTTATCTTCTTGTATATTTATTCAATTTTTGTATATTATTTAATATGGTTGTAATAGATAATTAGGTTTAATTTTCTTGAAATTCCCATTTGTAAATTTGTATACCCCCTCCCTTAATGATGTAATAGCGTAGTAATTTTACTCTCCATAATTTATCGCTTTTATATAAATGTTAGTAATTAGGGTTTGTATGGAAAGATAAAATCAACAAGTAGCAAACCCTAATCCAAGATAAACAATGCATGTGAATCAAACACACTTGCACACTTGAACCCTTATGGTAATTCCACTTGTTGCCTTACAAAAATGGTCATGTTATGCATGTGGGATGTCTTAGTAAAAACAAGCAAAAAATACAAGATCATAGTCCCTCGATGACGCTATAAATGTTGCCTTTCAAAATGATCTTAGTCCCTCAAAGAGAAATGCTAAGACATCTTACAACATTGCTATCATGACTATATGATGACCCACGCCCGTCCCTTTACATTCAAAGATAAGGCTTCTTACCAATCAATGGTGAGATAGCAATATCAAAAAGAAGGAAGAAATGAACAAATACTTTTGAGTAGGTAGATTGTTCCTAGTTGCTTGCTCATTTTCAAAACAAACATCCTTGCTTATTTTCAAAAACAAACACCAAACACTTTCAAAACACTTTCCAAACATGAAACATTTTCAAAAGTCCAACACTTTGTATACGTTCTTACGAACGAGAACTATTACAAAGTTTGCCTAAACGAAGGCGCCTTTTCAAAATACTTTCAAAAACCACCACAAAGCACATTTTCAAACAAAAGCAAGTGATCTAGCAAGAAACTAAGAGCCCATAGATAACTATGGATGAAAAGGGTGCTAACACCTTCCCTTTTCATAATCTACCCCCCGAACTCAAGAAATAATCTCAAAGGTCTTTCCTGTTCTTTTCAGCCTTTCCTTTTGGATAAAAGAAAAGTCGGTGGCGACTCTTGCTAACCGCAACATTTGCAATAAAATGCAAAACATCCCAAGTCATTTCTCCCACCGTATCACAAACTACTACACATGTTCTCATTCTTGCTATTGGGCCAACTGCCAATGCCCGAGGTAAAGAGAAAGTTACTGAGCCTGCCCTGGCCGAGGCACGCCCAAAAGAGGTTACAATTGAAGACTCGTCTAGACAAGAGATGGAAGAAATACTGAAGATCGTCTGAAAAGTGATTACAAAATAGTGGAACAACTGGGGCAAATACCCATGTTATCCTTATTGTTATGCTCTGACTCACATGCCCAAGCTCTGTTGAAATTTTTGAAGATTGCCCATGTACCCTAGTAGCAGGTATTTGTGGCACTGCCAGGAAATATTGGATTGTACGTAGCCCTTTTCTGCGCGCTCAATTCCCCAGGTGATTCAGATGGAGACCTTCCCCTGGTATATTCAACATTTCTTAAGAGATTTCTCGGAATCTCGACTGGACTGCCCCAGGTGTATTGGACAGTGACACGTCACGCCCCTTGCTTATAGGAGATCTGTTTTTTTTCTTTTTTTTGAAGTGTCTTCTCACTTGAAGTGATTTTGTTCATTGAGAGATTTTTCGTTCACTGGATATCGGTCGTGCGAATCTCTCTGCTGTCAAACAAATAGCCATATGCAAACAACGATATTAAAATAATGCAAAGTTTATGCTTGTCTTTGAAGTTTTAAAAATGCATTTTAACAGATAAAGAATTTTGTAGGAAAATTCAACTCAGGATTTAGAGTAAATCCTTACAGGAGTCAGGATACCTTTTGTAACAGTACGCTTTCGAATTAACCCATGCTTCAATTAGGACTTTTGAAAGGTTGTAGCTTGGCTTGGTTCACGGTTTAAGAAACAAAGGATAAAGGCTCAAATTTTATTTGTACCCACTCGTTCTTCGTGACTTTCTTCGGTCATAAACTCAGTTAATTGTACGTTCGAACTCCAATGATGTTTTGGTGATGGTTCAGACAAGTTTAGTTTATCAGAAGGTAGTCATTTTTTTTCGCAACATTTTTCATGTTGTTGAGGATTTGCAGTGACCTCTTTTTTTTGGTTTATTATCCCTGATTTTGCCTGACCGTTCTTGTTTTTGAGATCACAGTCAGCGGAATGCCCTAGTTTTTCTTAAGTCTCCTTCATAGGTTTTGACTTATTGGACTTTTTCTTAATGACTTCCTATATGATAGGGAACCATCACCGTCTTTTGATTCCAGAGGAATATTTTGGATGTCATTCATTGTATTACAAAGTGAAAGTTTGCGACTGAACGCACATTTGAATTAACTGAGAGACTACCCTGCCCCAGGTTTTGATTAAAGGTTTCAATTTGTGTAAAAAGGAAACTCCTACTTCTTTGGCTCAAAGGAGTTGACTAGGTATTATCTTCCTTATAACTCTAATGTTTAGGATTTGAAAGAACGCATGTACATTGTCAGCAAGGTCTGTCCAAAAGCATACTGTATCGGATTAAGGCATTGTTTTCGTCATCCTCCCTCTAAAGGCTTGTAACTTTTAGCAAGATTTGAGAGTAAAAAGCATAGTTTAAATATAGTGAAAACAAATGGATGAATTCAAGACAAACATATGCAGTGCATTAATGAAACATAGTTTAACATTAATAGATAATTATTTGAATAACAAAAGAAATTACAATTGAAAATTCAAAAATGAACTGGAATACTCAATGATTTGGCATGGGAGCGGTGATCACGGTGGGAGTCTCTGGAGGAAAAAACTCGATCTCATTGGCATCAATCATGTTTTGAATCTTGTACTTCAGCGCCCAACAATCGTTAATATCATGCCCCAGACTGTCGGAATGATAAGCACATGTTGCATTAGGATTGTAGTTAGGAGAAGAAGTTTTGGGGTTTGGATGAGGTCATATCAACGTGATCCGTTTCATCCTCAACAAGTGTTGTAGTGCTTGAGACAGCGACATCTTAATGTTGGTAAACTGTCTTTTGAGCTCGTCTAGCCTTTGTTGATTTCCCCTTTTTTGTTGCTGCTGTGACGCAGGACCAGAGATCAGGACTGCCCCCACATGTTGGTTATGATTGCTCTTGTTAAGACTCTTTTGACCATACACATCATTAAATTCTTTCTTCCCATTGTATGGCTTTTTCTCAGCATCAGAGGGTGTAGCCCCTTGGATCTTTCCGCTTTTGATGCTACCTTTGACCCTTTCGCCAGTCAGTATTATCTCGGTGAACCCGGTTGAGGGGCTTCCGATTAGGTGATTGAAGAAAGGTCCTGTCAAAGTTCCCATGAAGATGTCAATCAACTCTCTATCAATTAATGGGGGATGCACCCTACCAGCCAGATCTCTCCACTTTTGGGCGTATTCTTTGAAGCCCTCGTTGGAACGCATGGCCATATTCTGCAAATTCACCTGAGTTGGTGCAAGATCAGCGTTGTACTGGTATTGCTTGTAAAAAGCAGTAGCTAGATCTTCCCAAGTGTGAATGTGGGAACTCTCCAATTGATAGAACCACTCAAATTGCATCCCAACTAAACTCTCTTATAAGAAGTGGATCCAAAGCTTCTAATCAGTTGTGTATGGTTGAATCTTGCGAACATAAGACTTTAGATGCATCTTAGGACAAGAGACTCCATCATACGGGGAAAAGGTAGGGATTTTGAACTTTGGTGGGATGACCACTCCAGAAACCAAACCCATATCTCCTAAATTCAAACCAGACACAACTTGGACCCCACAGCTTTTAGTCTATCTTTAAGCTATTTGTATTTTTCATCCGCTGGTGGATACTGCTCCTCGGAAGAGTCTTCGTCATCAGTAGCTATATTAGCTCCAATTCTTCCAGCTTCCTCTTCTTGACTATCTTTAGAAGAAGCATCTTCTCTTTAAGTGAGCTGGGTATGCCCCTTAGACCTTCTTCTCACGTTGAGGATGACATACTTTTTCTTCTTCTTGCTCTCTTTGGTGAAGAGTGTTTTCAGATCTTCCTGCCCCTTGGCCAACTTCATGAGTGCTTGCTAGAGCTGAGTGTTTTGAGCTTGGAGATCTTTAACTGTTTTCTCTAGAGCCATCTCTTACTGAAATAAACAGTAAGTAGATGAGAAAGCTTGTACAGGAAAACCTGTTATGATGACATGTATGATATGTGGATTCAATGTTTTCAAGGATCTCGCGGGGTAAACACAAAAAGATGTTAGAATTTGAACATTGATCATCAGCTTTGATTGGAAAACTTTGTATCGGTGGATGTCCTTCCACGAGAATCGAGCTCACCATGTCAATTGGGTCATAGCCCTTGACTCAAGTTAATGTGCTTTGGTCTTTGACGGTGTTTGATTAGAGAATGAATCCCTTTTCCCCTTGATAGGCGTCTGGTTCAACATGACCCTGCATCATAGACCCCTGAGATCCTTGAAATGGTTATGGAAAATTCTTATGATGTTATGATGTTATGTACAAGTAAGCTAGTTGTTATGTACACACAAAGCAGACAAGTCCTTAGGTTTAGGATTGCATGGAGTTTAAAGGTGAGTAGCCTCTTGAAGTTTAGTTGGCTCAACCTGTCCTAGTATTTAGTGAACGAGTTCTAAGGGATCTCAATATAACTGATCTTTCTTATCGGGTATTGTTTCAGCACAAGCCTCTTTAATGGCGACCAAAATATCCTGAGAAGTCTGATCTCAATGAGCGTAGTATCGAGTATCAACCAACTTTAGACTACACCAAAGCCGATTATCTCACTACTTCCTAATGGCCAAGTTGGTCAAGTAAAGGTTCTAAAGTCAGTTAGTGCTTCATGACACCACCCAACGGCTCTGTATTCTCCTTGACTACTCAAGGGCTACAGGTACCAACAGATGTGTCACACTAACGTAGCTATTGCTTAGACCATGTCGATATACCCCACACAGTTTCCATAATGTATTGCTACTTACCTATAAGGTATCCCAAATCCAGGTAGGGGATCAAAACAAGCCCAAACAAGGAACCAAAATGTAAACAAGCAAGTCAAACAAATGAAAGCAAATAAAGGTGATCTATCCCTAAGGTAACCCCAATTTTAAGTTATCTCCCCAGCAGAGTCTCCAGTTCTGTAATACGGTGGGAGAACTCACTTGGGATGTTTTACGTTTGATCGTAAATGTTGCGGTTAGCAAGAGTCGCCACCGACTTTTCTTTTATCCAAAAGGAAAGGTGAAAAAGAACATGAAAGACCTTTGAGATTATTTCTTGAGTTCGGGGGGGTATATTATGAAAAGGGAAGGTTTTAGCACCCTTTTCATCCATAGTTATCTATGGGCTCTTAGTTTCTTGCTAGATCACTTGCTTTGTTTAAAAATATGCTTTGTGGTGGTTTTTAAAAGTATTTTTGAAAAGACGCCTTCGTTTAGGAAAACTTTGTAATGGTTCTCATTTTGTAAGAACGTATACAAAGTGTTGAACTTTTGAAAATATTTCATGTTTTGAAAGTGTTTGGTTTGTGTTTATTTTGAAAGTGTTTGGTGTTTGGTCTTTGTTTGCAAGGGTGTTTGTTTTGAAAGTGAGAAAGCAACTAAGAACGTTTCTACCTACTCAAAAGTTTTTTGTTCATTTCCTCCTTTCCTATGATATTGCTATCTCACCATTGATTGGTAAGAAGCCTTATCTTTGGATGTAAAGGGACGGGCATAGGTCATCGTATAGTCACGATAGCAATGTTGTAAGATATCTTAGAATTTCTTTTTGAGGGACTAAAATCATTTGAAAGGCAACATTTGTAGCGTCGTCGAGGGACTATGATCTTGTATTTTTGATTGTTTTTGCTAAGACATCACACATGCATAACATGACCATTTTTGTAAGGCAACAAGTGGAATTACCCTAAGGGTGCATGTGTGAATAGTGTGTTCAATTTGCATGCATTTAATCTTTGATTAGGGTTATCTACTTGTTGATTTTATCTTTCCATACAAACCCTAATCACTAGCATTTATATGAAAGCGATAAATTACGGAAAGTAAAATTACTACGCTATTACATCATTAGGGGGATGGGATATACAAATTTACAAATGGGGATTGCAAGAAATTAAACCTAATTATCTATTACAACCATATTGAATATTTCACAAGAAATGAATGAATAATATAATGTGCAAAGATGTAAATGAAAAGGAAATGACTTTTGTTTGGATTTTTGAGGAAAGGGTTTTATCCTAATTATCTAAAATAAAATGATTAATTAAATTAAGAAAATTAAACCTAAACTAATTAAGAAAAGAAAATAAATTAGAAAGCAATTTTTTAGGGTTTTTAAGAAAAGGTTTTAAGTTAAATAAAAATAATATGAAAATTAATTAATTAATGGAAACCTAAATTCTAAGTTGATTTTAATTAGAAAATAAAATAACTAAATATAAATCTAATTATTATTAAGAAAAAGAAATTAAGTTTGTTTAAGAAAATGTTTGTCTTTTTTTAGTTTATAAAGAAAATAAAATATAAGTGTGTAAATAATAAATAAAAATATTTTTGGATTTTTTATTAATAATAATAATAATAATAATAATAATAATAATAATAATAATAATAATAATAATAATAATAATAATAATAAAAAAAAATAATAATAAAGATAATAAAGAAGAAAAAAAATAAAATAAAATATAAAATTCAGGGGGTGAAAAAGAAGTTTAGGGTGTTTATTAGAAAAAATAGTTTTGTTTGAGTCTGACCCATTAATATTTTTTTTGTGAGTCAGAAAAATAAACAAAATAAAAAAAAGGATGGGCCTGTGTTGTGCAGTGAAATGGGGGTGTAGTGAAGCAAAATAAAATGATAAGGGTCCAGTAACTAAGCCCAGGCGCTGGTTGTGGCAAAAAGAAAGAAAAATGTGAAAAAATATGAAAAGTGGCAGCGTTGGGGCTTGAACCCACACCCTTGACATGAAACGCACGCTGCCTTACCACTGGGGTGGCTATATATCCGTTAAATTAAACAAAACAGTAAATACATAACATAAATCCAGTCCTAGAAATGACTTCATCTTCAACCTTCAGCCATGGTTCCTGTAACTCACTCATTTTTCAACAAAAATGAAAGATGTAAACATGAAAGTTGCTCCATTTTTTCATCTGAATCCAACCATATAAATATCATAAGCTATAAATCAAATATGAATGAGAATTTCTAAAAGTACCAAATTCTGACCTAACTTTTTTCAGAGATTCAAACCTAAAATTCTCTAAGCTCAATCAATATAAATGAAATCTATGGACATGTACAGTTCCAGGGCAATGATATCTATATTTTATCTTCACAAATGAAAGCATAACAATGCCTAAATGAAAAGATAGAAGTTCAGAAAAGATACCTCACAACTAGAAATCGTGAAATGAGTTTGAGCAAATTTCAAGGAGTTGTGATGATCAGCTTAGCTTCAATGAACCTCCAGGAAGCTAATGCAATGATTAGTTTGGAATGAGGATGGCTGAAATGGCCTAGAGAAGTCAACTTGCAGACTCTGTTTTTTGGTTATGGAGGTTGATTAAAATGGTGTTACAGTTATGGAACAAGGACAGGGATGGACTATATTTGAGGTATAAAAGCTTTGTGATTGATTAGGAATGAAAACGCACGAGGGAAATGTGAGTTACAAGTTCAAAGTCAGAAATTATGCATCAATGGTGTTTTGGGGAAATTTTTGGCTTGCAAGTGTTTGAGAGAGTTTCAGGATGCTTACGCTCGTGTATTATCTTGCAAATAGTATCCCTATTTATAAGCAAATGGTTTTGAGACTTGTAGTTGATCAGAATTCAAATTCACATGTTTAAGCTCAACATGTGATTTTCTTGACAAAACAATTTTCCATGCCTTTGTACTTGCTATTGTAGAGTGGTTACACTTTAAAAAAAACTTGCTTCTGACTTTGTAGATGGAGTTTGATCAGAGGGAACAAGTGAGAGGCTCAAGAATTGACTTTGTGCATAAAGCTTGCTTTTCAAGAATGGCAGTGTTAACTTTCTTCTCGAAATGGCAAATTGACTTGGACAATGCTTAAACCACTTGGATCATAGCTCAAAAGTTTATCTAATCCATTAATGATGGATAGATACACAAGTTAGAAGGCCTGCAAATCAATATTATGCAGCATAACATTGAGATTGGATTATGTGTTCATCAAGGAAATGGCTTGTAATTCAAGTTGGAAACCCTAACTTCTTGCTTTTGATTTTCCTAGATAAAGTATGATCTCAATGAGTTCTTCGACATTTTGGAAATCTTGTAGCTTCCCTTACAACATTCATGTTATACATTTTTGAGAATTCAATTTGGAACTAGGTGAAAAGTTTCCATGAAGTTAGGTCAAAATCCTGCCTAACTAGGGCAAAATTTTACTAAGTCTTTTAAGTTTCATGAGCATGTCTTCACAAATTCATAACTTGTAATCCAAGCATTTATAGGAAAATTTATGCTTTACAATTTTTTATATCTCATTGAGATCTACAACTTTCATGTTGGAAGTTTCCCTTGAATCATCTTGCATCATGGTGGAAATTTGGCTCAAAGTTATGAAAAAAAGTGAACTTTTCAACACTTAGAAAAAATTCTAAGTTTTAGAATTTTGACTATTCAAAGATGAATCTTGAATTTCTGATTTCTTGATGAACAAGTTTCATACTTTGACATGTATTGATGAATTGTAATCTTTGAAACTTGATTTTGATCAAAAAGTCAAAGTTTGACTTTTTAGTATACAGTTGACTTTTCATCATTGACTAAAATTCAACTATCAATCAATTGATCTTGAGAAATGTTTTGAGCCATGAAATTATGTAAAAATGAAGTATTTGAATCCTTTATATCATGTCTTAAACTAATAATTCATTGGTTAGATCAAAAGTCAAACATTGAACCTCTTCAGTCAAAACCCTAATTTTGACCACTTTGCCCTTTTGATGATCTGATCAAATTTCTTGAGGAATTGCGATCCAAACTTAATAAAATGACATATGTGAGTTCATGATATTGATATGGATCAAAAATTATGAAGTTTTATTGCAAATTGACCACAGTTGACTTTTCCCCTAATATAGCTGATTTTAGGTCAACTGATCAGTTGACTGAGCAAAAATGTGATCCAAGACTTGAAACTTGACATGAGCAATCTTGAGGGTTCAAAATGATCCATGAAAGTCATATGGGGCATTGAAAGTCCATTTGTCCTTGTGCAAACCCAAACCTTAATTTGAGTCATCAGTGCTTAAGAAGGTGTCTTGAGCTGATCAAACCTTGTGCAGTCTTGAATCAATGGAGATCTTGTGAGATATTTTTTGAGAAATGAGAGAAAAAATTTTAGGGTACAACACATAGACTTTGTAAGATGAAGAGGAGGACTGTGACCTGGATACATATGGAGGAATATCAAATGCCTTAGCTATGCTTAGAAGACAGTTTAACAAAGTGATAAAAAGAATGGATAGGAACCAAAGATCAAATGTCAAGAACATATCATTTGACATCCATAAGTTAAATGAGTTTGGAAGAAAAAGGGATGAAGAAAAATCCACTCAAAGGAAAGGAATACAATGTCATGAATGTGAAGGCTTTGGTCACATTAGAGCTGAATGCTCTACATATCTTAAGAAACAAAAGAAAAATCTATTTGTTACTTGGTCTAAAGAGGACTCAAAAAGTGATCTTGAAGAATCTGCCAAGTATGTTAAAGAATTAACAGGAAAATATGTATCTGATTAAGATTCTAGTGATGGAGAACCAACCTTTGATGAGTTAGCTGCCTCATACAAAGAATTATGTCTCGGAAGTACAGAAGTGTGCCTAGAAGGGGAGAAACAGAAATCCTTCATAACTTAGCTGAAGGAAGAAAGAGAAGAGTGTGATAAGGTGGCAGAACCGACTGTTATATAATGGTTTTGCATTTTGTGTCTATAAATGTTGCGGTAAGCAAGAGTCGCCGCCGACTTTTCTTTTATCCAAATTAAGGAAAGAGTGAAAAGAACAGAAAAAGACCTTTTCGAGATTATTCTGAGTAAGGGGGTGGATTATGGAAAGGGAAGGTGTTAGCACCCTTTCCATCCGTAGTTATCTACGGGCTCTTAGAGGTTTGCTCATTTTTAAAGTACTTTATGCTTTGTGTGTTTGAAAAATGTTTTGAAATTCCTTAGTGCGGCGATTTGCTTTGCATTTAACTCTTGTATCAGTCCTCAAAAGTGTTAACAAATAAAATATTTTTGAAAATTGTTTTTGAAAAGTAGTATTTGTGTAAGTGCAAAATGTTTTTGAGCAAACTTCTAACAGCTATCTACTTTGTACTCGAAAAGGTAGTTCTTTTCCTCCTATCCTTTAGACAGTGCTATCCTACTATTAGAGAGTAGGTAGCCCTACCGTTGGATGTTTGAGGGACATCGAAGGGGAATTAGAATCACGAAGGCAACTTGTGGAGACGCTTTAGCAATTTTTGTAGTTGTTTAGTTATTGGCTTGCATTTTTGGTAAAACCCAAGTGTGTGTGTGAATGTCATGACTGATGTCATAACATTCTAGTTTAGTATGTACTGATTCATTAGGTACCTTTGCAGAAAAATATTGTCATACAGGTACTGATGTTTATAAGTGTGTATCTGAGCACTTTGCAAAATGATCACATTTACCTAAATCAGTAGACAGGTTTTCAGATGTCATAACAGATGTTAAGACATCCTGTTCTGAACTAACAGTTATGCAGTTTGGGTAATTCTGAGTTTTTTTCAGGAAAATGACTCAGTCTTTCCAGAACAGAATCCTGCGTTTTCTTTGGGTTAACCTAGCTCAACCCTAACCTGGTTGATAAAGTCCTGTGACCTAGTCTTAAGGACAAACGGAATTAACCCTAGCTTTTTGTGGAAACCCTAACTGAAGTTGCAGCTGCTATATATTCAATAGGGCTGCTGTTTTGAATGCAATCCCTTTTTTTGACAGAAGATCATTCAAGAGCTGTATAGTTTAACTATTGTAATCCAAGCAATTATCATTGTGATAAGTGACTTGGAATAGGTTTTAATTGTAAGGGTTGTGTAACACTCAATTCTTTGAAGAAAGAGTGTTTGTATGTCTCTTGACTAAAGCTGTGAAGCAAAGTCAAGTTAGGTTGTGTAACACTCAAAGCTTTGAAGAAAGAGTGTTTGTATGTCTCTTGACTAAAGCTGTGAAACAAAGTCAAGTTAGGTTTGTGTATCACTCAAAGCTGTGAAGCAAGAGTGTTTGTGTTGCTTGATTAAAAAGCTGTGAAGCATAATCAAGTGTATGTTTTGAAGAGTGTCTTCAACTATTCATTAGTCAAATTGTTTTTATGTATCACTGCTGTGATTGAGGGGGAGTGAGTAGGAACTCAGGTTTAAGTTGTACTTAGATTGAAGTTGCATTGGGTAGGTCTTAAGTGAAGGAGATAAACTGGTTGGTTTATTCCTGAATTAATATCTCTTATAGTGGATTTCCTCCCTGGCTTGGTAGCCCCCAGAGTAGGTGTTGTTGCACACTGAACTGGGTAAACAATTGACTGTGTTCTTTACTGTTTTTGTATTTACTGTCTTATAGAAAGTCAGATACGGTGTCATAACATTGAACGTGACATTGAGTATCTGCAGCCAGAATTTCAATTGGTATCAGAGCAGGCACCCTGCCTGTATTACTAGGTGAGATCTAGGGATATCACTTTCTGGCACTATGGACAAAGAAGGAGTTTTTGGAAATAGACCACCCATTCTGGATGGAACAAATTATGACTACTGGAAACCTCGTACGATTGCCTTCTTAAAATCTCTGGACAAAAAGGCTTGGAGAGCTGCTGACAAAGGATGGATCCATCCCACCATAACTGAGAAAGATGGGACAATCAGTCTGAAGCCTGAGGAAGATTGGAGTAAAGAAGAAGATGAGTTAGCCCTGGGAAATTCCAAAGCTTTAAATGCCTTGTTCAATGGAATTGATAGAAACATTTTCAGACTAGTACATCAATATGAACTGGCCAAGGAAGTTTGGGACACTCTCAAAACTACTCATGAGGGCACTTCCAAAGTAAAAATGTCAAGGCTTCAGATGTTGACTACCAAGTTTGAGAATCTAAAAATGATGGAAGATGAAACCATTCATGAGTTTCACATGAACATCTTGGAGATTGCCAACACCTCAGGAGCACTGGGAGAAAAGATGTCAGAAGAAAAACTGGTGAGAAAGATTCTCAGATCCTTGCCTAAAAGATTTGCAATGAAGGTAACTGCCATAGAGGAAGCCCAGGACATCAGCAAGTTGAAAGTGGATGAACTTATTGGGTCTCTTCAGACTTTTGAGATAGGGATCACTGATAATGGTGACAAGAAGAACAAGAGCATAGCACTTGTATCCAACACTGATGTTGAAAACAAGGAGGATGAAGAAGAAAATATTTCAGAAGCTATAGCCATGCTTGGAAGACAGTTCAACAAGCTCATCAAAAGAATGGATCCAAACTCAAGGTCTAATGTTCATAACATTCCCTCTGACATTGACAGTTCCAGCAGAAGACCAAGGTCAAAAGAGAAGGGAAACCAAGGCAGAGGAATTCAATGCCATGGTTGTGAAGGATATGGGTATATTCGAGCTGAATGTCCAACCTTTCTTAAGAAACAAAAGAAAGGAATGACTGCGACTTGGTCTGATTGTGATTCAGAAAGTAATTCTGAAGAAGAATCTGCCAAACTAGTTACTACTCTAACTGGTGTTTGTACTTCTGAAAGTGACACCAGTGATGAAGAAGTGACATTTGAAGAACTGGCTGATACCTACAAGAAATTGTGTATCAGAAGTGCTAAGTCTGTGTGCAGAATGAGAAACAATCAAAACTCATTATAAAGCTGGAGGCTGAAAAAAGGGCAGATCTTGAAACTATAAGTCATCTAGAAGGGGAAGTTCAATTGCTGAACTCACAACTGAACCATATGACCAAATCTGTCAAGATGCTGACCAATGGAACAGATAAATTGGAAGAGATTCTTCAAGTGGGAAAAAATGTGGGAAACAAATCTGGACTAGGATTTGTGGAAGCTAAGAAATCTGGTGCAGACAAGAAGATCAGGCCTGTTAAACAATTGTCAAAGCAGATGTCTCAACACAACTCTCAACATCAGAAACAGAGACATATGAAGAAAAGGTACCAAAGATGGAGATGTCATCATTGTGGGAGATATGGCCACATAAAGCCCTTCTGCTTCAGATTGCATGGATACCCCAATCAAAACTCAGGTGTCAAACCTAAGTCTAAAAAGGTACCACATACTCCTCAATGGAAGAAAAAGGCTACTGCCCTGATAGCCCATACTTCCTTGAGAGTGTCTGCAAAGGAAGGCTGGTACTTTGACAGTGGGTGTTCTAAACACATGACTGGAATAAAGAACATTCTCAATCATGTTAAACCTCACAACACTAGTTATGTGACCTTTGGAGATGGTGCTAAAGGTGAAATCAAAGGAGTTGGTAATTTGGACTGCCCTGAAGTTCCAAGTCTGAGTGAAGTCTTGCTGGTAAAAGGGTTGACTGCTAATCTCATTAGTATCAGTCAATTATGTGATCTAGGATTCAAGGTCAACTTCTCAAAATCTGAATGTCTAGTAATTAATGAAAAACTAGAAGTTGTAATGAAAGGAATCAGATCCAAAGATAACTGTTACTTGTGGCAGCCTGAGAACACTAATAACTCCACTATGTGTCCAATTACCAAAGAAGAAAAAGAGATGAAACTGTGGCATCATAAGCTTGGTCATCTTCATCTAAGAAGAATGAAAAGAGCTATCTCTATGGAAGCAGTCAGAAGGACTCCAAAACTACAGGTTGATAATGTCTATGATGTGGTGAATAAACTTGAAGAAGGATGTGTTGTCAGAACCAGAAGTAATCATGACAAGGATGTTGGAAACAACAAGTCTAATAAATTCTGTTTCCCTGAAGAAATGAGTCGTGAAGTCTCTTCTCCTATAACTCTCCATCAAAATGGAGTGGACAAAAAGAAAATCATTCAAGAATCAACCAGAACTATGATTCATGTCAAAAGAATGCCTTCCCAACTCTGTGCGGAAATGGTTGCAGCTAGGAATAACTGTTCTCAAAATATCTGGACAAAACAGATGCTCACTGAGTATAATGTCTCACAAGATGTTGTGACATTATATTGTGACAATCTGAATACAATCAATATTTCCATGAACCCTATTCAGCATAGCAGGACCAAGCACATTGACTTTGTAGAGAAGAAGTCAATTAAACTGGAACATGGTATCATTAAGCTTCAGCTGGCTGATTCTTCTACCAAGGCTCTTGTTGGAAATAAACTTGAAAACTTGAGGGGCAGGTTGGGTATTTGCCAACATGAGAAATTATAGCAATTAATTTTGCTTAAAACAAGGGTTGAAGGAGTTAATTTTGTTAAGTCTATTTTCAGTGGGTTAATCATATGTTTTCCAAATTCTTTCAAAATACTTAAGAAGTTGAAAAGACTCTCTTTTGCCTCCTACCTCTCTCGACTTTGCAACCTGTTCCCTTCTCTCAATCAAAATTTTCTCTCAAATTGCTACTGGTGCTCTAAGTCAATCAAAATGTCTCAGACATCATCTTCAACCAAGGCGACTTCATCATCCTCATCATCTTCATCATCTGACCAAGACTCTAGAGCAATCACCACATGTATAGAATCTGAAGTTCTTGAGGTCACTCCTCTCAGAGAGATGGCAACTGACCCCGCCAAAGTCAAAAAGCTGAGAACTAGACATGCAGGAAGAACTCAAGCTGCAGCCTCTGGTAATCCTTCTCATCCTTCTTATTCTGTACCAAATAGAGAAGGATCAGTTCAAGTTCATCAAGCTATTGCTAGGCTTGTTACTAGTATACTAAGCGGAAACCAACCTGTACCGGGGATTTCTGTCCCTTTAAATCAATCAGGAAGCCCAAATATGAACGTCTCTGAGAATGTAGATGTCTCTAAGAATGTTGTGACACAAAATGACAACATTCAGAACCCTTCAGAAAAGACTGTTGATCCACCTATCATTAATGTGGATGAGGATTACTCAGAT
This sequence comes from Vicia faba, assembly GCA_948472305.1. Taxonomy (NCBI): domain Eukaryota; kingdom Viridiplantae; phylum Streptophyta; class Magnoliopsida; order Fabales; family Fabaceae; genus Vicia; species Vicia faba. The sequence continues at coordinate 889,759,597 of OX451738.1, forward strand.
AATGATCTGATTGCCAATGTAAACCCTAGCATAGCTAGGAGATTGATGAAAAGAAAGGGTAATCAGAATGATGCAAAATGTGTGTCCAAAGATAAACCTGCTGTTAAGAAATCCAAGGCTGAAGGCATGGCTGGGGGTAGAATCTGTGAAAACTATTCAGCCCAAAGGGAAGGTGAAAGCCCAGGTGCATACTGCTAGACAACCAATTTCAAAGAAGAGAAAAGAACCTGAATCTTCTGATTCTGATGAGGAATCAGAGTTTGAGATTGATGCTGAAGAAATTCCTATCAGAAGGAAGCTCCCCTCCAGTAAAATTGCTAGAGTTCCTGAAGTCCCAACAGACAACATCTCTTTTCGTCATCCTGACAATGCAAACAGATGGAAGTATGTTTGCTTAAAGAGAATAGCTTTAGAAAGAGAACTCAACAATGATGCCATGGAGTGCAAAGACATCATGGACCTGATCAAGAATGCTGGACTGATGAAGACAGTGATAAAATTTAACAAGTGTTATGAAAATCTGGTCAAGGAGTTCATAGTTAACTTGTCTAATGATTGTGCTGATGGAAGGTCAGCTGACTTTGAAAGTGTTTTTGTTAGAGGAAGAAGGGTTAATTTCTCTCCATCAGAAATTAACAAATTTCTTGGAAGAACAAATGAGGATTGTCCTGATCTGGAAGTCACTGACAATGAAGTTTGTCAAACCATCACAGCAAGGCAAGTGAAGTGCTGGCCCTTGAAAGGCAAGCTGAATGCCAGCAAACTTAGCATGAAATTTGCCATCATGCACAAGATTGGTGCAGCCAACTGGGTGCCTACAAATCATAAATCAACTATCTCCACAGGATTGGGGAGATTTATTTATGCTGTGGGAACCAAGACTGCTTTTGACTATGGCAGGTATATTTTTGAACAAACTTTAAAACATGCTGGTAGTTATGTTGTCAAAGGACCAATTGCCTTTCCCTCCCTCCTTTGTGGAATTATCCTTGCATAATACCCTGATATCCTGGTGGCAAGAGATACTGCTTGCAAAAGAGCTCCTGCCCTTGGGTTGCACTACAAACTGTTTCAGGGATCTCATGCTCCTGATATTGTCATAACATCAACTGAGACATCGTCTGTGAAGACCCAGTCCAAAACATCTGATGTCATAGCTGTATTAAAAGAGACATGCAAAGAACTGGAAGCTAGGAAAAAGACCCTAGAAAACCTAATTGCCAGGTTAGAAAAGGAGGAAGCTGAAGGAAACAGAAGGGAAGAGGGTGTAGAAGCTGAAGGTCATCTCAATACTGAAGAAACTAGCTCCTCTGAGTCTGATGACAGTGCTTAAAGGTTGGTGGAGTTGCTGATTGGTGGAGTTGGTGCTGGTACCTGGTAGAGTTTGGAAGTGTGTTCAGTTTTTAGTTCTGCTCTCATTACTTTTTCTGGATGACTGTATAACTTTTAAGAACATGTATCTTTGGCCCATTTGTGGCTAAAGAGGGGGAGATATATTTTGGTACTTAATTAGACATTCTATTTTTCTGCAGTCATTTCTTTCTACTGCTATCTATCTCTGATTGCTTAGGGTCTTTAGCCAAAAATCTGCCAAAGGGGGAGTTTGTAGTTGTTTAGTTATTGGCTTGCATTTTTGGTAAAACCCAAGTGTGTGTGTGAATGTCATGACTGATGTCATAACATTCTAGTTTAGTATGTACTGATTCATTAGGTACCTTTGCAGAAAAATATTGTCATACAGGTACTGATGTTTATAAGTGTGTATCTGAGCACTTTGCAAAATGATCACATTTACCTAAATCAGTAGACAGGTTTTCAGATGTCATAACAGATGTTAAGACATCCTGTTCTAAACTAACAGTTATGCAGTTTGGGTAATTCTGAGTTTTTTCAGGAAAATGACTCAGTCTTTCCAGAACAGAATCCTGCGTTTTCTTTGGGTTAACCTAGCTCAACTCTAACCTGGTTGATAAAGTCCTGTGACCTAGTCTTAAGGACAAACGGAATTAACCCTAGCTTTTTGTGGAAACCCTAACTGAAGTTGCAGCTGCTATATATTCAACAGGGTTGCTGTTTTGAATGCAATCCCTTTTTTTGACAGAAGATCATTCAAGAGCTGTATAGTTTAACTATTGTAATCCAAGCAATTATCATTGTGATAAGTGACTTGGAATAGGTTTTAATTGTAAGGGTTGTGTAACACTCAATGCTTTGAAGCAAGAGTGTTTGTATGTCTCTTGACTAAAGTTGTGAAGCAAAGTCAAGTTAGGTTGTGTAACACTCAAAGCTTTGAAGCAAGAGTGTTTGTATGTCTCTTGACTAAAGCTGTGAAACAAAGTCAAGTTAGGTTTGTGTATCACTCAAAGCTGTGAAGCAAGAGTGTTTGTGTTGCTTGATTAAAAAGCTGTGAAGCATAATCAAGTGTATGTTTTGAAGAGTGTCTTCAATAATTCATTAGTCAAATTGTTTTTATGTATCACTGCTGTGATTGAGGGGGAGTGAGTAGGAACTCAGGTTTAAGTTGTACTTAGATTGAAGTTGCATTGGGTAGGTCTTAAGTGAAGGAGATAAACTGGTTGGTTTATTCCTGAATTAATATCTCTTATAGTGGATTTCCTCCCTGGCTTGGTAGCCCCCAGAGTAGGTGTTGTTGCACACTGAACTGGGTAAACAATTGACTGTGTTCTTTACTGTTTTTGTATTTACTGTCTTATAGAAAGTCAGATACGGTGTCATAACATTGAACGTGACATTGAGTATCTGCAGCCAGAATTTCAATTTTGTTTAGGGACTAGATCATTTACCGAGAGGCAACTGTAGGGTCATCGAGGGACTATGATCTTTTGATTTTATGGGTCTTTGCTAAAGCGTCCCCGTTTCGAGGGACATGAATGCTTTATTTCTGAAGGCAACCAAAGTGGGGTACTCTAGAGGTGTATATGTGCAGGTGTGTTATGTTCAGTTATTTTTGTCTTTTTGTTAAGTTTGGTAGCGCTTTTGTTTTTCAGTTTTATCATACATGCCTGAATACTAACAGTTAGTATGATACAAAAAATAAAATGCAGAAAATATAACCCTACGCTATTACGTGGCTTCGGGGAGGGGATTTACAATGTACAAAAATTTTGGGGAAGAAAAAATAAAGAAAACGGATAAAATCCTATTAACTATTACATCTAGTGTACAGATACAATAATATAAAAATATGAAAGAAAATTAATAATGTGCGAAAACTAAAAGTACGTCTAAAACCTAGTAAGTAAAAATGAAATAAGAAAATCCTTTTATTGTTCTTTTTTTTATTTAATAAAATGATTAAAATTAAATTAAAGGAAATAGTCTAAGTTCTTTCTAGTTTTTGTATTATGAAAAGAAAATAATTAAAGTTAAATTAAAACCTAAATTCTAATTTATTTTAAATTAAGAAAATAGTTAAAATTATTTATTAATTTACTTACAAGATTAGTTTAATAAAAAAACCTAAAACTAATATTTTTGTAATTTTTGATTATTTGTGTAATTAAATAAATAAAGAAAAAAACATAATAATAAAAAAAATAAATTAAAACAATACAAAAGAAAAGATGCTAAATGGACCTAGGCATGTAAAAGAGAAAAAGGGGTGCTGATTGGAATTTTCGCTAGGCCCAATGCTGAAGAGACTCAGGTCTGTCCTTGGATCTAGTGAGTAATATGGTTCTTCGATCCAGGGAGGGGGTTGTCTTTTTCGATCCAAGGAGGGAGTTGTCTTTCGAATTGGCCCTGCAAGGAAAACGTTGGCAAAAATAAAGATGCAGGACCTGGGTATCGAACCCAGGTCCTTCTCCCTAATTCGAATCTCCTATCCTCAGGCATAAGCTTATTTTGGCTTGAAACTGGCTATGTCATGAGTTTAAAAAGGCAAATTAGATCATGTCTTTCGATGGCGTGATTTTATTCCTGCATGTTACCTTGCGTATGATATGCTCATATAAACACAAATGGCATTAGCATCACGTATATACCAACAACATGTATTTAAAGGGCTTAGAAACGCAGTTTCAACTTTGGTAAATCCTTACCAACTGGAAATGCTTCGATTTATGAATTTGGGCGTGGCTTGGCTTAGAGAAGATTCTTGGTGTGACACGGTGGCAGAACCGACTGTTATACTGGTTTGCATTTTGTATTCTCAAATGTCGCGGTAAGCAAGAGTCGCCACTGACTTTTCTTTCCAACAAAGGAAAGGGTGAAAAGAACAGAAAAAGACCTTTTCGAGAGTTTTCTGAGTAAGGGGGGTAGATTATGGAAAGGGAAGGTGTTAGCACCCTTTCCATCCGTGGTTTTCCACGGGTTCTTAGGTACTTGCTCATTTTGAAAATTTCTTTCGTGTTTGTGTGTTTTGAAAAGTTTGTTTGCTTTATGCTAACTCTCGTATCAGTATTCAAGAGTGTTGATAAAGAGTTTTTATGAAAATGGTTTTGAAAGTGTAGTGTGAAAAAATGGTTTTTTGAACAAGTACCTAACAGCTATCTACCTACTCGAAAAATGTGTTCTTTTCCTCCTTTCCTTTAGATAGTGCCATCCTACTATTAATGAGTAGGTAGCCCTATTGTTGGATGTTGAGGGACTATCGAAGGGACATTTTATGGTTACTAAGGCAACTAGGCAAGAACTTTTAGTGATTGTCCTAAAGTTCTAAGATCACTTTTTAATCGAGGCGACATCGAAAGGATCATCGAGGGACTTTTGATCTCTTGAACTAAAGGACAACCACTAAAGATTTTCACGTTTCGAGAATTGTGACCATTTCTGAAAGCAACCGAAGTGGAAGATACCCTAGGGGTGAGCACGTGCAAGTGTGTTGATTCAGTTCATTTATCTTGCGTATTTAGGGTTATCTAACTGTTTTAATTTCAGTCTTTTTCATGCAATCCTATTAATCTAAGCAGTTAATAGTGCGGAAAATAAATTACAGAAAATAAAATTCCTAAGCTATTACAAGGCCTTGGGGTAATTACATAAATATCACAAGAAGATAAAATGCGGAATTTTAAACCTAATTAAAGCTATTACAAACTGGGAAGCAGTTACATAATGGGAAAAGAACACATGAAAAAGATAAACGCGCGAAGAATGGAAAGAGCGTCTAAACCCTAAAAATGTTTAAAAGAAAATCTTTTTTGTTTTTATTTATTTATGAAAATATTAAATTGTAATAATATCCTAACTAACTAAATTAAAAAGAAAATAATTTTTTTTATTAATTACAATTAATTCTAATGAAACTATAATTTTTTGGTATTTTTAAAGAAAAAATTTTTAAACTTAATCCTAATTTATAGTTAATTTTAACTTAAAGAAAAAAGATTAAAATAATTAAACTAAATTAATTTATAACTTTAATTTTAATTATAAAAAAAAAACTAATTCTATTTTTTTGTGTTTTCTTTATTTTTTATGATTTAAATGAAAAACTAATTTTTGAAACAATTAAAATAAAATAAAGAAATTGAAAAATAACAAAAAAAAAGAGAGAATGGGCCTGATAGTGAAAGCAGTCTGGGCGTGCAAATTGAAAAAATGCCAGGCCCAGATCAACACAAGCCCAACATCTTGTCTGAGATCCAGTGAGGGGAGTGCTTGATGGTCCACCATGGGGATTAATTGCTAGGCGCTGGATCTGAATGGTGGATGATCTAGTGGCTGAGATCTGGAGACACACGGTGGACATATTGAGATGCTATGTACTGGAACCTGCAAGAAACTTTGGAAAAATGCAAAATTATTGGACTTGGGATCGAACCCAGGTCCCCTCTTTCACACGCTTATGGCTTTGCCATCTGAGCCACTTGTTAATTCATGTACATAATAACAAAAAAGCAATATAATATGAAAACAGGTATATGGCTGAGTTATCCATACACGCATGCATTGTGGGATCCCTGTATTTTAAATGAACCAATCATGCGCGGAGAGAGAGAGAGAGAGTCATTCGAATTCAACCAATGGGATATCGTCTTCCTGCCATGCCAGCTGATTGACTTAAGGCCGACCATTCCAACCACCGGAGCCGGTGGTTTCCACCGTCTTCTCCGGTGGGTCACCTGAAAAACTCAGTCAAATGAAAAAACAAATAATGCAACCTGCCTTAAAAAAATCTCTTGATCACGATTATGGCCTCTAAATTTACTAACTCCTCACGCATCATTGGATTCAAGCTTGAAACCCTAACAACGGTCAACCATGGCATAGGGTGATTCTGGGATCTAGCTTCTCATGTAAAACGTTAGAATGCACACAAATATCATTAATAATACAAATACATGCTTAGTATGGATTTAAATAACACGTATTGAGAGTTTGAGATCAAGAAAGAATCTACCGATCAGAGAGATACTGTGAGGGCGTTTTGGCGTGTCTTTGGCTTGGATAACGGTTGAAATGATCTCCTGGAAACGTCAGGAGTTGAATGGTATGATTAGAAGCGATTGTAACTGGCCTGAGAGAGAGATCTTGAGTTGCACCAATCTTGGAATTTTTTTGAAACTTACTAGGGGTTTCTCTAAAGCAATTGTGCCTCTCCCTTGGTTCTAAATGGTTATGCATATATATTGAATCATTTTAGGTCAACAAATGTGGCAAGGATTTCATGCATTCATCACATAATATTTGTTTTGGAATAATATGAAATATTTCTAAAATTGGACAAATCTTGCACAAATGACTTCCACGCGTTTTTTCCAGCTATCCTGAGTTATTTTAGGCCTTAAGAAATTTGGAAATCAAGCCCATGTAATCTTCATATATTTTTTATCATTTATTTGATTTAAATTGAATCTTTAATGATTAAAAATCACAATAAATAAAATAAATGACAAAATAAGGTATAAATGGGCTTATAGGTCGTGGACCATGTGAGAAACAAGTTTCAAACATAAAAAGGTAGGCCCATTTGGAAAAAATCCAAGTTTGGTCATTATTTGCTTCATGCACTTTTCCAAAAATTGGTCAACTTTGGCAATGCGTATCTCTCTCCTATGGGGGTGTTCTTGGACTTTTTGGAGATCCTAGGATGTCCTATAAACAACCCTTTTGGTTTCATCTCAATTGAATCTTCCATGTTCATGTAAGGAGCTTTGACCCAAAAGGTGTTCTTGTTGACTTTTTGAAAGGACTCATAATGTATGAGTTTGTATCTTTTAACTGGGGCATTTCTTGAACTTGAGGGATGAAGAGAAGTTGTAGGAATTGGATTCTCTTCAAAATGAGCTCTAGTGGAAAAATTTCTGATAAAGTATGAGAAAGTTATGTCTGGTCAAAGTTTGGTTGACTTTTCCTACAGAAACCCTAATTGTCAATTTTTAACTTTTGATGAATTAGGAGCATTTCTTGAGGAATCATGATCAACCCTTGATAAAATGATGGATATCATTTCAAAATGTTGATGTTGACCCAAAATCTTGAAGTTTGACTGTATATAGGCCACAGTTGACTTTTGACCTAATACAATTGATTTTCAGACATTTGAGCATTTGATTGAGCAAACTTATAGTGCCAGGCATGAAATTTATCATGGACAAACTTGAAAGCAAATTAGGACCATGGAAAAAATTTGAGACCATTGCAGCTCTCATATCTTGATGAAAATTGAAACCCTAGTTTGAGGTTCATTATCTTAGGAGGAGAATTTGTCTGATCAATTCTTGGTCATCCTTGAGCAAGTTGGGGACCTTAATGGGCATGCCTTGAGTAAAATGAGAGGGAAATGTTTGGGGTACAACAACTTCCCCTGTTCAATCTTCTTAGACCTGATGATGTAGATTGATTGGTTTACCTTTCGTGATCTGAAGGTGGAAGATGATTGAACACTAGAGTGCCCAGACATTTGCACTCTTCTGGAGTGATACTGTTGGTGGATAATATCGGGAATGGGCTTACAAATGCCATTTGGAAAATGTGACGGAAGACTGTCGGAGATGGACTTAAATATGCCATCCAAGGAATATGACCGAGAGTCGTCAGAGATGGGCTTAGAGATTCCATTCAAAGTAGGTGCTTGACTTCATAAGAAGTCTCTTTGTAGGGATTCTTGTTCTTGCTTTCTGAGGGGGAGCCCGCTGGGGAATGTTTTAGGGGAATAGAGTCTAGGAGCTTCGGTTGTCCATTATTCTACTGGGGAGTTATCTCTTGACTAGAGAGACGAAAGCGAGTTGTTATCTGTCGGGATCCAGGCTTCACAGCAACTTGCTGAGGACAATAAGACTAACTGCTATTTAGTCGTATTCCAGGCTCCACAACGACTTATCAGGGAATATGAAATTAACTTCTATCTGGTCAGCTCCAGGCTTTGCAGTAATTATAGACATTAAATTGTTATCTGGTCGTATCCAGGCTTCACTCTTCTTAACTGGATAAGAATCAGAAAATCTTAGTGTCGATTTAACTGAACCAAAGAAAGGTCTTGAATTATCTTTAACTGGATAAAGAATCATAAAATCTTAGTATCGATTTAACTGAACCAGTAGAGGTCTTGAGTTATCTTTAACTGGAATAGAATCAGAGAAATCTTAGGGTCGATTTAACTGAACCAGAGAAAGTATCCACCAGAAATGAATCAGAATAAATCATTGATTGATTTAAACTGAACCAGCAGAGGTATTGAATTATCTTCAACTGGATAAGAATCCGAGAAATCTTAGGGTTGATTTGACTGAACAAGAGAAAGGTCTTAAATTAACTTTAACTGGATAAAGAATAAAAAAATATTAGTGTCAATTTAACTGAACTAGAGAAAGTATCTATCGGAAAAGAATCAGAATAAATCATTAGTTGGTTTAAACTGAACTAATAGAGGTATTGAATTATCTTCAACTGGATAAGAATCAGAAAAATCTTAGTGTCGATTTGACTGAACCAGAGAAAGTATCTACCGGAAAAGAATCAGATTAAATCATTGGTCGGTTTAAACTGAACCAGTAGAGGTCTTGAGAATGATTTTTCTGAGGAAAATTCTGAAATAGCCCTTCGTCAGATGTAGCCTTTGAGAACATTGTCAGGCCATATAAGCAGTTAATGGTTCTTGTTGATTGATCTTACCTGAAAAGATAAAGAGTTAGTCATATGCAATGTCATGATGTATGAAATGCATCGTGTAATGATGTTCTCGAAATAAACGAGATTGTGTTGTATGCAATATATATGCACATGCCATGATGTATGAACATGGAATGCTGTTGCGATATTTCCTACTCTGCGAAAATAATTCCCTGACTGCTTGCTGGAGAGTACTGGGATATTGACTCCCGGACTGCTGTTTGGTAGAAGAGGATATTCCACTTGGAATTTCAACTTGCATTACAAAGATGGATTGTAGTACATATTCTAAGCTTTCCAAATTGTCCAAGAACTTCTCAAACACCCTTGTGGTTAGGGAGAATCGAATTTGTGAAGATGGGCAAAAGTCACTTTGTCCATAAGCCAATTACATGTTCATAACATTGCCATTTTCAAGTCAGCATGTTCCAAGCTAGATTACAGGCCTCTAATCCTTCTCACACTCAATAATTCAATGCTAAACCATTGTGCCAAGATGTTATTTTGTTCATTTGGTCATTACATGAAAGATTAACCTTTAAATGGATAAAGCATTTTTGCCATTTTGGAAAAGGTACACTTTATGTCAAATACAAATCCAAGAGGCATGGGCAAAATCTTTAGAGCTAGAATTTTGTATACAAATCACTCTGATCTAGAATAAGAGGTGCAACATAGTTTAGGGCATTGGACAGGCTAGTATAGAAACTTTTATTTTCTTACTTATCAAAGAAGAAACATTGCAAAAGGGTTCCAAGATGGAGCTCCTGTGAAGACAAGCCTAAACAAACTTCATGAGCACTTTCCAAACATCAAACCAAGTTTGAAACACGACCAAACCATCTCTCAAACCTCCATATACAGAAAAACACAGTTTTGTGGCAAAACAGGGCATAGGCTGTAACTTGAATCCCACAGTCCATTCCTGTCGTGCGTTTTGGCTGAAACCTCTTCAAACACACTCCCTACCATCCATTGAAGCTATTCCAAGCATTGAACTGGAACTGTAACATCCATAACCAAGGTTGCCATTTTCATTTTTCACCTGTGCAGGTTGACTTCTATAGCTCGATTCAATAAGATTCAAAGCAAGTCAAGCATAGAGGAAGCATCCTTGGACCTCAGGCAAGCTGTACAAATCCTCAAACTTCCTTGAAAGTGCCTCCATTGTTGTACACGACTCAAGCTGAACAGGTAAAAGTTTGAACTTCTATCTCTCTATCCAAGCATATTTAGGCTTAAGTTTGTGAAGAAAGCATGTTCTACTCATGGCCCTGAAGCTACCCATATCCTCACTTTTCATTTATATCGTGTGTGTTAAGAGAATTTTGAACCTGAACATTGAAAAAAATCTAGGTCAGGAATTGGGGGAGAAGAAATTCTCTCTCATTTCTGAGAGTTAGAACGACTTTTTTATATATTTGGAATCGTGACAAGATGCTCCACACTTTTGATGTTGTAAGTTTTTGATAAAAATCAAGGAATCAGAAGTTAGCAGGTTGAGAAGGAAACGCGCGTTTTCTTTGTTTGAATAATGCTGGAGGTTGAAGACAACTCCTTTTGGGCTGGGCCTGGGTTATTTTTCTGTTTGCACCACTATTTTCCACATACACCCCCTTGGCCCATTGTGTGTTATTTTTATCATTTTTGATTTTTTCTTTTTGTTTCTGACTTATTATTTTTTGTCAAAATATAAAAAAATATTAAAAACATTTTTCCATCCATTTTTGCATTTTATTTGGATTTTATTTGCTTTATTTAAACTTGTACATATAAAATAATATATATCCTTTTATGTAAAATACTAAAAAACAATACAAATACATTTTATTTTCTGATTTTATTTTATTTTATCTTTTGAAAACATTTTCTTAAAATATACTTTTTTTTTAAATAATTAATATTTTTATTTTTGTGCATATTTAATATATTTAGTATATAATATAAATGCTTATAGGTTTATTAGAATATTAGGATAAAAATACAAAAATAATACATTTTTCATTTTTATTAATATTTGACCTCAAAAATTACTTTTTACAATATACTTCTTTTTTTATTTATTTTTTGTACATAATTAATAAATATTGTATTGTATATAAATAATAAATACTATTTATTTGCAAAATTAGGGTTTTGCCCTAAACCATGAAAATATCCAAAAATTAACCCTTTTTATTCTTGTAAATAATTACATGCACTTACACAAATACAATACACATTTGCTTATCTTTTATTATTGTACATTACATATTACATTTGCGATTGATTCGATTTGGTTGTAAATTATTTGGACATTACTCTCCTATTAAAGTCTCATCCCTATTTGAACATTTGTACCCCCATCCCCATGATTATTTTGTAATAATTTAGGACTTTAAATTCCGCATTTTAAAGCTTTCTAAATATGCCATGATAGACTTAGGGTTTGTATGAAAATCAAATAACAAATAGCTTGACCTAATTCAAAGACAACAAATGCATGAAATCAATACACAATCACACTTGCACCCCTAGGGTTACTCCACTTGTTGCCTTCAATAATGGGCCATGTTGCATGTTGGGTGTCTTTGGCAAAAAAAAACAAATCAAATGATCATAGTCCCTCGATGACGCTTTCGAAAGTTGCCTAATCAAAATGATCATAGTCCCTTCAAGCAAATTGCCAAAGACACTTGGCACCATTGCATTCATGGTCCATACGATGACCCGCGCCTGTCCCGTTAACATCCTAACGCAAGATTGTCCACCAAATACAATGGTGGAACAAAATTGTTAAAAGGGTTAAAACATAGGAAAAATCTTTGAGTACAATAGGGGTAGACAAACTCTTAGTTACTTGATCAAACTTGCAAAACACACTTGCCTACTTTTCAAAATCCACTCCACAAACACTTTCAAAACAAACTTCCAAAAAAACATTTGAAACATCTTTTCGAAAAGATACACACCTTTGTATATACTCAAACACGAGTCATTATAATGGTTGCCTAGACAAGGCCTCTTTTTCAAAACATTTTCAAAACACACACACACACACCATTTCAAGCAATTGAAAATCAAAGGCAAGTGATCTAAACAAAGTAACTAAGAGCCCATGGATAACCATGGATGAAAAGGGTGCTAATACCTTCCCTTTTCATAATCTACCTCCCGAACCCACGAAACATCTCAAAAGGTTTTTCCTGTGCTTTTTAACCTTTTCCTTTAGGATAAAATAAAAAGTTGGTGGCGACTCTTGCTAAACCGAACAAGTGCGAATACAAACGCAAAACCTCAAGTCAGTTCTCCCACCGTATCACAGAACTGGCGACTCTGCTGGGGAGAAACTTAAAAGTGGGGTTACCTTAGGATTAGACCACTCTTGTTTTCAATTGTTTGCTTTGTTTGCTTTTATATTTGTGGGCTTTGCATCGGAGTTTCATAGATCCTAACCCGGATCTGGGGAATACCCTTTAGGTAGCATAAGCTGTGAGGGACCTGTCCGGCATAGACCGACACGGGTGAAGCAGTGGCTACGTTGGTGTGACACCTTGGCCTGTACCGATATCCCTTGTGTTGCAACGAGGAGAATATGGGTCTTCTAAGGAGTCATTAAGCACCAACCGACCTTAGAACCCTAAATTGACCCAACTTGGCCATAGAACGGTAGCAGTATGCTACACTCATTGAGGCTAAACTCTCGCGATGGTTCTGGCTGCAAGAAAAGATTGCGATACTGGAGTTATGACCGATTGAGGGTAGTCAGTGATATTGAGATCCTCTAGAACCCGGTTACTTTTGATAGGACAGGTCTTAACCAACGAAACTTCAAGAGGGTACTTACCTACAAACCCCATGCAAGACTAAACCTAAGGACTTGTTTGCTTTGTGTGAATATGATTACCTGTATATACACTCACTTGCTTTTGCATACATGTACATAACATCATACCATCATACCATCATACCATAGCATTTTCAATAAACCATTTCAAGGATCTCGAGGGTTCTTTTGATGCAGGGTTACGTTGAACCAGACGTCTACCAAAGGGCAAGAGGTTTCTCCTCTAAACAAATGCCATCAAAGATCAAGTGCAACAACTTGAATCAGGGGCTATGACCCACTTGACATGGTGAGCTTGATTCTCGTGGAAAAACATCCACAAGTGCAAAGTTCTCCAATCAAAGATCGAAGTTCAACCTCTAACATTCTCTTGTGTTTACCCCCAAGAGATCCTTGAAAGCATGCATCCACATATCATGCATTGCATCATAACAGTTTTTCCTTTTTTCAGGTTTCCTTACTCTCCTACTGTTTATTTCAGTAAGAGATGGCTCTAGAGAGGACTGTCAAGGATATCCAAGACCAAACTGCTCAGCTTCAGGAGATGTTCTTGAACCTATCCCTGGGGCAAGAAGAGGTGAAAGCTCTCCTCACAACAGGCATGGTCCAGGGGAATTCAAGAAATGCCAGGAGTGATCAGTTGGAGGCACTACAGTCTGAGCTGACTACAATGAGGATCCAAATGATGGGGCAACTGGTGGGCCAAATGGCTCTCATCCAGGATTTGTCTCAAAGACAAGAGGAACTCAGAGTTCTCGTCAACCAACTGCTTCGAAACAACCAACTGGGGCAGACATCTGAGGTTGAAGAGCAAGTCACCACTCAACCCCCCTCCAGACAAGAAGACAAGGGGAAGGCTCCTCTACTTGCTTCAGGGTCACAAGCCCAGCAACAACCTCGCCAGCGTCAACAGGGTAATCGGCGTACACAAAATACGTCGGGGAGACAGTTCACTGAGACTGACATACCGTCATCTCTGATACTGGAGCGTTTGTTGGAAGTCAATCTGACTGCTTTGAGGGATCCTATTCGGAAGCCCAATACCTCCGCTCCTAACTATCATCCCGACGCATTTTGTGTGTACCACTCCTATAGCCCGGGGCGTGACACCGATGACTGTTGGGCCTTGAAGAACAAGATTCAAGATCTGATTGAAATTGGAGTGCTGAGGTTCACGCCAGACGGCGAGATGAAAATCTTCCGTTAAGGAGTTCTCCACCTGATTTGACAAGGCTCAAACTGAGAGATTTTTGTTTCGTTTGAATTTTCAAAGTTGTAATTTCTTTTGTTATTCAAACAATTATCTGTTGATGTTAAACTCTATTTCATTAATGCATTGCATATGTTTGTCTTGAATTCATCCATTAGTTTTCACTACTCTTATGCTTTCTTTATGATATTTAACTCTTGATAAAAAGCTGCCAGCCTTTAGAGGGAGGATGACGAAACAATACCATAATCTCATACAATATGCTTTTGAACAGATTGTTCTGATGATGTACATGCATTTCTTTCAATTCCCAAACACTGGAGTTATAAGGAAGATAATCCCTAGTCAACCCCTTCGAGCCAAAGAAGTAGGAGTTTTCTGTTCTAAACAATCAAAACCTTTGATATAAACCTGGGGCAGGGTAGTATCTCAATTAATTCAAAAGAAAATGCGCATTGAAGTCGCAAACTCTCAGTTCGTAATACAGCGAACGACGACAAAGAAAAGCATTCCTTTGGAATCAAAAGACAGTGATGGTTCCCTATCACATAGGCAGTCATTACCTCTCAAAAAAGAAAAGCCCACTAAGTCAAAACCTATAAAGGAGGCTTAAGAAAGCTGGGGGATCCCGCTGACTGTGATCTCGAAAACAGAGACAGTCAGGCAAAAGTTAGGGATCAAAATCAAAAGAACGAGGTCGTTACAAATCCTCAACAACATGAAAAATGTTGCAAAAAAAGAAAAAGGAGATGATGACTGCCTCCTAAATTCAACTGGTGAACCATCACCCCAAAAGTCGTTCCAAACTCAAATCGAGTGCGACGCATAATTAACCGAGTTTAGGGTTGAAGAACATCACGAAGAGCGGGTGGGTACAAATATACTTTGAGCCTTTTATCCTTTGTTTCTTAAACCGTGAACTAAGCCACGTTACAACCCTTCAAAAGTCCTAATTGAAGCACGAGTTAGTTCGAAAGCATACTGTTACAAAAGGTATCCTGACTCCTGTAAGGCTTTGCTCTAAATCTGGTGTTGATTTTGTCTTATGAAAAGTTTTCTGCTAAAAAACGCGTTTTTCAAAAACTTCGAGACAGACATAAACTTTGCATTGCTTGAATATCACTGTTTTCATTTGACTATTTGTTTGACAGCGAAGAAATTCGTACAGCGAATGTTCGGAGGAACGAAAACTCTCTCAGTGAGTAAAATCACTTCAAAAAGGATGACACTTCCATTAACAAATCTCCTATCAACCAGGGGCATGACATGTCACCATCCAATTAATCTGGGGCAGTCCAGTCAAGGTTTCAACAGGTCTTTCAAAGTTCAATTAACCTGGGGCAGTCCAGTCAAGATTTCAAGAAACCTCTTAATTTGCAGAGTAATCTGATTCCAGACTCCTTCATCATCACTTGGGGCATTCGAATGTCAAAAGTGTTCAACAATTCCTTCATCACCTGCTGGAAGTTACAACCACCAACAGAATAACGGACAATTCAAGCTCCTAAAAATCTGTTTCTCTCAAGAATGAAGACTCTCATCCTCAAAACCTCAGAAGATTGGTATACTCCCAGTTTCTGACTGTTAACAGCATGAAGATTCTCATCACCTCAGAAGATTGGTACACTCCCAATTTCTGACTCCCGGCAGAATGAAGATTCTTATTCTCAAAGTGGAGCATTTCTTAAGTTCCAGATCAACACTTGTAACAAGCCAGGAAAATATCTGTGGACGACTGATTGTGGATTAACACCTGTAACAAGCCAGGAAATTATCTACATGAAGAGATTGAAGATCAACACCTGTAACAAGCCAGGGAACTATCTTTCTTTCTCAGGTCAGAGATCAACACCTGTAACAAGCCAGGACAGTATCTCCTTGACCAACCTTTCGTAAGTTCCAGATCAACACCTGTAACAAGCCAGGAAAATATCTGTGGACGACTGATTGCGGATTAACACCTGTAACAAGCCAGGAAATTATCTACATGAAGAGATTGAAGATCAACACCTGTAACAAGCCAGGGAACTATCTTTCTTTCTCAGGTCAGAGATCAACACCTGTAACAAGGCAGGACAGTATCTCCTTGACCAACCTTTCGTAAGTTCCATATCAACACCTGTAGCAAGCCAGGAAAATATTTGTGGACGACTGATTGTGGATCAACACCTGTAACAAGCCAGGAAATTATCTGCATAAAGAGTTTGAAGATCAACACCTGAAACGAGCCAGGACAATATCTCCTTGACCAACCTGATCAATACCTGAAACAAGCCAGGGAATCATCTTTCTTTCTCAGGTCAGAGATCAACACCTGAAACAAGCCAGGACAGTATCTCATCAACCCACCTTTTCAAATACCTGCAACGATCAAAAGATTCCTGCAATCCCCAGCCAGAGAGCCTTCCAGAATCTAATTCCCCTCAGAGTCAAGTTTCAAAATCCCCAGTGGATCCAAAACTGTCAATCCTCAGCGGAGCTAAAACTTCCAACTATCAATCCCCAAGTAGATTGAAGACTCTCATTCTCAGTTCCTCACAGAATATTAGAATATTCTCCAGTGAAGATCTCCTCAAGACAGGAATCCCCAATAGATTGGCATACAACCCAAGCTCCTGATTCCCCAACAGTGGTCCCAGGACTTCTCATCTTCAACGATCAAAATATCCTTGCCCTCCCCTGCAGCAGTCAAGAATTCACATCTCCCCGGCTTCATTCAAAGCTTATTTCCCACCAGAGCTTATAACTGGGTTACCCTCAGCTAATTACCACGGAAAGTTCGTCCTCGGCGAAGTTCTTCCTATCCCCAACGGAGTTCATCAAATTCCCCAACATAACTTACCAGTGGAATCCCCAGCAGAGCTCTCATCAAAACTTCAGCGAAGTATCTCTTCCCACAGAGTAATTCCCCGCAGAGTAATCTCTCCAACAAGTTTATTCCCCAACGGAGTCATCTTCTCCTACCAGTTTATTCTTGCGACCGTCATCCCCAGCGGAAGCGAAGAACTCTACTCTTCAACATCAGCCCAGGATTTGATTTCCCGACCTTCGTCAAGGATTTATTTTCCTAGTCAAAAACACATTCATAGACATTTCACATTTTATACATCCTGATATATACATATACGCATTAGATCACACGATCTCATTTATTTTTGAGAACATCATGACATCATGCATCTCATACATCATGACATTGTATACAACTAATGTTTTTCCTTTTCAGGAAAAGGTCAATCCAAAGATGATTACTATCAACTATCGCAGTTCCAGATTCGACACCTGTATCTAGCCAGGGCATATCTGTGAGCGATTGATTGTGGATTCGATACCTGTATCCAGCCAGGGCATATCTACATGAAGAGTTTAGGGATTCGATACCTGTATCCAGCCAGGGCATATCTGTAGACGACTAATTCCAGATTCGACACCTGTATCCAGCCAGGGCATATCTGTAGACGACTAATTCCAGATTCGACACCTGTATCCAGCCAGGGCATATCTGTAGACGACAAATTCCAAATTCGATACCTGTATCCAGCCAGGGCATATCTGTAGACGACTAATTCTAGATTTGATTCCTGTATCTAGCCAGGGCACGTCTGTAAGCAACCTTTTGAAGTTCCGGATTCGATTCCTGTATCTAGCCAGGGCACGTCTGTGAGCAACTAATTGTAGATTCAATACCTGTACCTAGCCAGGGCATATCTGCATGAAGAGTTTGAAGATTAACACCTGTAACAGGCCAGGAAACCATCTTCCTTTCTCAAAGTATGCAAGTTCTCGCTAAGGAATCTCTTACGTGATCAACACTTCCAAATGGCATCTATAAGCCCATTCCCGACAAGGTTTTGTCACGTCTCCAGATGGCATCTATAAGCCCATCCTCCTATCCACCATCTCTCCAAATGGCATCTATAAGCCCATTCCCGACATCACATTGCTGATACTCCACTATGCGAGTGCAAATTTCTGGGCACTTTAGTGTTCAATCATCTTCCACCTTCGAATCACGAAAGGCACGCAAGCCAATCTACATCCTCGGGTCTAAGAAGATTGAACAGGGGCAACTGTTGTACCCCAAAATTTGCCCTCTCTTTTCTTCAACATTTCCTCATCACTAGACCCTTGGGGTTCAAGAACTAGTTAGGATTTGCTCTGCTCAAGACTCCTCCTTGCATTGCTGGCTCAAATTAGGGTTTGAGTTTGCACAAAGATGTTTTGACCTAAAATGCCCAAAATGACTTTCATGCTTCATGTTGGACTCACAAGTTTATCCATACCAAGTTTCAAACCTTGATTCCAATCTTTGCCCAGTCAATTGGACAGTTGACCTAGAAATCAGCTGTATTGGGGAAAAAGTCAATTGTGGCCAATTGACAGTCAAACTTCATAGTTATTGACCCACATCAACATATTAAACTTATATGGACCATTTGATCAAGTTTGGATCACAATTCCACAAGAAATTTGATCAGATCACCAAAAGGGCAAAATGGTCATTTTTAGGGTTTTGACTGCACAAAGGCAATTTTTGACTGTTTGACCTAGCCAATGGAAAACCAATCTCACATATGGACTCAAGGACTCAATTACATGGTCTTGACACATTCAACAAGTTCAAAAGATCCCAAATGCACAAGATTGACAGATGAATTTTCTAATCAACTGATCAAATTTGACTGTATACTGAAAAGTCAAACTTTGACTTTTTGGTCAAAATCAAGTGCCAAGATCCATTTTTCATCAAGACATGTCAACTTATGAAACTTGTTCATCAAGAAATCAAAAATTACAAATTAGGGTTTGAAATGAAGAAATTTCATAACTTAGAAATTTTCTAAGTTATGAAATTTCCTAATTTTTTCCTAACTTTGTCCCATTTTTTCATCAAGATGTATTTGGATTCAAACAAAACTCTTACATGAAAGTTGTAGTTCATTGCAAAATATACAACTTTTATTCACAAAGTTTTCTCAAAAGAAGCTTGTAGCTCAAGTTATGACTTTTGGAATAGGGTTGCAAAACATTCTTAACTTAGAAATTTTTGACCTATTTTAGGCAGGATTTTTGCCCAACTTCATGGCCACTTTTCACATGCTTCCACTTGGAATTTCAACTTGCATTACAAATATGGATTGTAGTACATATTCCAAGCTTTCCAAATTGTCCAAGAACTTCTCAAACACCCTTGTGGTTAGGGAGAATCGAATTTGTGAAGATGGGCAAAAGTCACTTTGTCCATAAGCCAATTACATGTTCATAACATTGCCATTTTCAAGTCAGCATGTTCCAAGCTAGATTACAGGCCTCTAATCCTTCTCACACTCAATAATTCAATGCTAAACCATTGTGCCAAGATGTTATTTTGTTCATTTGGTCATTACATGAAAGATTAACCTTTAAATGGATAAAGCATTTTTGCCATTTTGGAAAAGGTACACTTTATGTCAAATACAAATCCAAGAGGCATGGGCAAAATCTTTAGAGCTAGCATTTTGTACACAAATCACTCTGATCTAGAATAAGAGGTGCAAAATAGTTTAGGGCATTGGACAGGCTGGTATAGAAACTTGTATTTTCTTACTTATCAAAGAAGAAACATTGCAAAAGGGGTCCAAGATGGAGCTCCTGTGAAGACAAGCCTAAACAAACTTCATGAGCACTTTCCAAACATCAAACCAAGTTTGAAACACGACCAAACCATCTCTCAAACCTCCATATACAGAAAAACACAGTTTTGTGGCAAAACAAGGCATAGGCTGCAACTTGAATCCCACAGTCCATTCCTGTCGTGCGTTTTGGCTGAAACCTCTTCAAACACACTCCCTACCATCCATTGAAGCTATTCCAAGCATTGAACTGGAACTGTAACATCCATAACCAAGGTTGCCATTTTCATTTTTCACATGTGCATGTTGACTTCTATAGCTCGATTCAATAAGATTCAAAGCAAGCCAAGCATAGAGGAAGCATCTTTGGACCTCAGGCAAGCTGTACAAATCCTCAAACTTCCTTGAAAGTGCATCCATTGTTGTACACGACTCAAGCTGAACAGGTAAAAGTTTGAACTTCTATCTCTCTATCCAAGCATATTTAGGCTTAAGTTTGTGAAGAAAGCATGTTCTACTCATGGCCCTGAAGCTACCCATATCCTCACTTTTCATTTATATCGTGTGTGTTAAGAGAATTTTGAACCTGAACATTGAAAAAAAGCTAGGTCAGGAATTGGGGGAGAAGAAATTCTCTCTCATTTCTGAGAGTTAGAACGACTTTTTTATATATTTGGAATCGTGACAAGATGCTCCACACTTTTGATGTTGTAAGTTTTTGATAAAAATCAAGGAATCAGAAGTTAGCAGGTTGAGAAGGAAACGCGTGTTTTCTTTGTTTGAATAATGCTGGAGGTTGAAGACAACTCCTTTTGGGCTGGGCCTGGGTTATTTTTCTGTTTGCACCACTATTTTCCACATACACCCCCTTGGCCCATTGTGTGTTATTTTTATCATTTTTGATTTTTTCTTTTTGTTTCTGACTTATTATTTTTAGTCAAAATATAAAAAAATATTAAAAACATTTTTCCATCCATTTTTGCATTTTATTTGGATTTTATTTGCTTTATTTAAACTTGTACATATAAAATAATATATATCCTTTTATGTAAAATACTAAAAAACAATACAAATACATTTTATTTTCTGATTTTATTTTATTTTATCTTTTGAAAACATTTTCTTAAAATATACTTTTTTTTTAAATAATTAATATTTTTATTTTTGTGCATATTTAATATATTTAGTATATAATATAAATGCTTATAGGTTTATTAGAATATTAGGATAAAAATACAAAAATAATACATTTTTCATTTTTATTAATATTTGACCTCAAAAATTACTTTTTACAATATACTTCTTTTTTTATTTATTTTTTGTACATAATTAATAAATATTGTATTGTATATAAATAATAAATACTATTTATTTGCAAAATTAGGGTTTTGCCCTAAACCATGAAAATATCCAAAAATTAACCCTTTTTATTCTTGTAAATAATTACATGCACTTACACAAATACAATACACATTTGCTTATCTTTTATTATTGTACATTACATATTACATTTGCGATTGATTCGATTTGGTTGTAAATTATTTGGACATTACTCTCCTATTAAAGTCTCATCCCTATTTGAACATTTGTACCCCCATCCCCATGATTATTTTGTAATAATTTAGGACTTTAAATTCCGAATTTTAAAGCTTTCTAAATATGCCATGATAGACTTAGGGTTTGTATGAAAATCAAATAACAAATAGCTTGACCTAATTCAAAGACAACAAATGCATGAAATCAATACACAATCACACTTGCACCCCTAGGGTTACTCCACTTGTTGCCTTCAATAATGGGCCATGTTGCATGTTGGGTGTCTTTGGCAAAACAAAACAAATCAAATGATCATAGTCCCTCGATGACGCTTTCGAAAGTTTCCTAATCAAAATGATCATAGTCCCTTCAAGCAAATTGCCAAAGACACTTGGCACCATTGCATTCATGGTCCATACGATGACCCGCGCCTATCCCGTTAACATCCTAACGCAAGATTGTCCACCAAATACAATGGTGGAACAAAATTGTTAAAAGGGTTAAAACATAGGAAAAATCTTTGAGTACAATAGGGGTAGACAAACTCTTAGTTACTTGATCAAACTTGCAAAACACACTTGCCTACTTTTCAAAATCCACTCCACAAACACTTTCAAAACAAACTTCCAAAAAAACATTTGAAACATCTTTTCGAAAAGATACACACCTTTGTATATACTCAAACACGAGTCATTATAATGGTTGCCTAGACAAGGCCTATTTTTCAAAACATTTTCAAAACACACACACACACACCATTTCAAGCAATTGAAAATCAAAGGCAAGTGATCTAAACAAAGTAACTAAGAGCCCATGGATAACCATGGATGAAAAGGGTGTTAATACCTTCCCTTTTCATAATCTATCCCCCGAACCCACGAAACATCTCAAAAGGTTTTTCCTGTGCTTTTTAACCTTTTCCTTTAGGATAAAATAAAAAGTCGGTGGCGACTCTTGCTAAACCGAACAAGTGCGAATACAAACGCAAAACCTCAAGTCAGTTCTCCCACCGTATCACACCAATCATCTTCGTTCAGACCTGCATCCTTCATGATTCTCAAAGAAGGGATCTGGACTTCAATAGGTAGGACATCCTCCATACCATACACCAGAGAGAAAGGTGTTGCTCCTGTTGACGTTCATGCTGAGGTGCGGTAACCATGGAGAGCAAACGGTAACATCTCATACCAGTCTTTGTATGTCAACGTCATCTTCTGGATGATCTTCTTAATATTCTTATTAGCAGCTTCTATAACGCCATTCATCTTTGGCCGATAAGGAGAAGATTTATGATGTTGGATCTTGAATTGCTTACAGAGTTCGGTGATCATAGTGTTGTTGAGATTTGTACTACTATTTGTAATGATTCTTTCGGGGATACCATACCGACAGATAAGGTTATACTTGATGAACCACGCCATAACATTCTTGGTAACAGAAGCAAATGAGGCAGCCCCAACCCACTTTGTGAAGTAATCAATGGCGACTAGGATAAAGCGATGCCCGTTTGAAGCGGTAGGTCTAATCTCTCTGATCATATCAATGCCCCACATTACAAAAGGCCAGGGAGCAGTCAAGACATTCAAGGGAACCAGGGCTACATGTACTTTATCAGCATACATTTGGAACTTGTGACAAGTTTGAGAATGCTGATAACAGTCTGCTTCCATAGTGGACCAATAATATCCTGCCTGTAGGATCTTTTTAGCCATGGTGTGTCCACTAGAATGGGGGCCAAAGGTGCCTTCATGTAAATCTGTCATAATCCTCTCTGCTTCGCTCTTGTCTACACACCGAAGTAAAGTAGAGTCGTGGTTGCGCTTGTAGAGGATTCCATTACCGAGGAAGAACTTTGCGGAGAACCTTCTCAGAAACTACTTATCATTGACAGATTCCCCCTCGGGATATTCTTGAGCCTCGAGATACCTTTTCACTTCATGGAACCAAGGTTTTTCCATTACTCCTTCAGTATCGATCTCATAGTAGTAAGCTGGTTCATCCAATCTTTCAATAGTGATCTGAGGAGCCTCATTATCCCATCTGACCTTGAACATGGATGACATAGTAGCTAGCGCGTCCGCTAACTGATTATCTTCTCGTGGAAAATGTTCAAAGGTGACTTCTCCAAAGTACGGAAGCAATGTCAGCACATGTCCTTTCTAAGGGATGAGATTAGGGTGCTTCGTGTCCTACTTTCCTTTGATTTGACTTATTACCAAGGCCGAATCTCCAAAAACACTCAAGAACTTGATCCTCAGGTCAATAGCAGCTTTGAGACCGATGATGCATGCTTCATACTCAGCCATATTGTTGGTACAATTGAAACATAGCATGGCGGTGAAAGGAGTATGACAGTGCTCGGGAGATATGATTACAACATCGATGTCATTACCAAGTGCGTTGGAAGCTCCGTCAAAAACCATAGTCCATCGGGATCATTCCTCAGGTCCTTCATCCAGTCCAGGTTCTTCACAATCAGTCACTAACATGATATTCTCATCTGGGAATTCAAAGTTCATGGATTGGTATTTTTCCACAGCCTGATGAGCCAAATGATCAGCTAATACACTCCCCTTGATTGCTTTCTGGGTTGTGTATTAAATGTCGTATTCGGTCAGGATCATTTGCCATCTCTCTATTCTTCTGGAGAGAGCGGGCTTCTCGAAGATGAACTTGATAGGATCCATCTTAGATATCAATAAAGTAGTGTGGGTCAACATATACTGTCTTAGTCGGTGAGCAGCCAATGCCAAAGTGTAACAAGTTTTCTCGAGCAGTGACTATCTTGTTTCACAGTCGGTAAACTTTTTGCAAAGGTAGTATATTGCATGCTATTTTCGACCAGACTCGTCATGCTGCCCCAGCACACACACCCATTGAATTATCTAATACTGTTAAGTACATTATCAAAGGCCTTCCTTCAATCGGAGGCATCAGAATTGGAGGTTCTTGAAGGTATTCCTTGATTCTGTCAAAAGCAGTTTGGCGTTCATCATTCCACTTTACCACTTGATCTTTCTTCAGGAGTTTGAAGATTGGCTCACAAGTAGCAGTTATATGGAAAATGAACCTTGCAATGTGATTCAGGCGTCCCAAGAAACCTCTAACTTCCTTCTCAGTGCGAGGATCTGGCATCTCTTGTATAGCTTTTACCTTTGCAAGGTCTACCTGAATACCCTTGTCACTGACAATGAAACCTAAGAGTTTACCAGACCTTACCCCAAAGGTGCACTTGTTCAGATTTAGCCTTAACTTGTATGTCTTCAGTCTATCAAACAGCTTTTGTAAGTGGTCAAGGGGCTCTTCTTCCATTTAAGATTTGGCTATCATGTCGTCAATATAAACCTCTATCTCATGGTGAATCATATAATGGAACAAAGATACCATAGCTCGCTGATAGGTTGCCCCAGCATTCTTTAACCCGAATGGCATCACTTTGTAACAGAAAGTGCCCCATTGTATGACAAAGGTTGTCTTCTCCATGTGTTCGGGTGCCATCTTGATCTGATTGTAACTAGAGAAACCGTCCATGAAGGAAAAGATCTTATGTTGTGCAGTGTTGTCAACCATAATGTCAATGTGGGGAAGCGGGAAGTCATCCTTGGGGCTTTCCCTATTCAAATATTTGTAGTCCATGAACATACATACTTTACCATCCTTCTTAGGTACCAGTACTATGTTGGTAACCCATTGTGGATAGGATGTGATGGCTAAGAACCCAGCATTGGACTGCTTCATAACTTCTGCTTTGATCTTCTCTGACATTTCAGGGCGCATACGACGGACCTTCTGCTTGACTGGAGGGCAGTTATCTTTTGTCGGCAGGTGATGAACCATAATATCAGTGTCAAGTCCTGGCATTCTTTGTATGACCAGACAAAGATCTCCATATAATCATGCAACATATGAATCAACCGCTGTTTGACACTAAGCTCAAAATTTTCACCTATCTTGACTTCTTTCCTGTCCTCTTTTGTACCCAGATTCACTGTCTCAACTGGCTCTTCATGAGGCTATATAGCTCTTTCTTCCTGCTGTAAATGTCTAGCTAGCTCTCCCGGTACCTCATAATCTTCCTCGTCTTCATCCTCAGCTTGGTTAATCGGATTTTCAAAGTCATAACCGACAATAGAAGAACTATTATCAATGGGATCCAGAGTGGATATAAATATGTAGTTTGATGCGTGAGTGTGTGTAAGAGCATAGATGCATTGATAAAATAAAAGCCGAAAAGAAAGACAAAGAGCACAAAATTTATATGCAAAAACATCCAATGCTTTATTAATGACATGTGACATTGAAAAATGATAACCCTTACAAATAAACCATTGTGCCCCGGGTAAGACACAAGGCCATAGAGTTTATATCGTTCATTTATTACATATCTATAAAAAACAAAAAGGCAATTACTCCTGAATAAAAGTAATCGGCACAAAGTCTTTAGCTGTCCAGTTACTGGGTCCACCGTTGGTAGTAGGAAAGATCCAGCTGTCCATGTTGTAGTCACCATCACTGCCTTCTAAAGCGTTGATCCTATAATTGTTGATGCATAGGGGAGGTCCTCCGGCGCGAGCATAACGAACAGCCCTTTGAGCCCCTGAAGAGAAACCCAAACCAAACTTATCAGATTTGTATGGAATGTCGGGGAGTTGGCCCCAAATGGTACACCCACCTTCTTCAATTACTACTTTGGCATCCTTGAGAGAAGCCATTTTCAAGGGAGGTCTGGTGATCTTTGGCACACTGGTAATAGTCTCGGTTGCAGCCATGGTCTGAGGCACTTCTTCAAAATTCTGACAAGGAGTATCGATGAACTCGTCGTCTATTTCGACATACGTGAAAGAGTTCAGGTGGCTTACCATGTACTCCTCCTCACCATATACTGTGACAATCTTTCCCCTCACTGGGTACTTCAACATCTGATGTAGAATGGAAATAACAGCTGCAGCCCCATGGATCCAAGGGCGTCCCAACAAACAGGAGTAAGATGGTCGGATGTCCATCACGTAGAAGGTGGAGTTAAAGGTCTGAGAACCAACTTTGATAGGGATGTCCACCTCCCCGTGCACCATTCTTTTTGAACCATCGAAAGCCCTCACCACAATGTTGCTGGGCTTCATAGTCAACCTTCGCAGTCTAATTTGTCAAGAGCCTTCTTGGGCAGAACATTCAGCGATGAACCAATATCTACTAAAACATGGGCCAAAGTGGTGCTCATATATTCGATGTAGACATGCAGCACATCATTGTGTTTTCTTCCCCTGGGTGTCAAATCAGCATAAAAAAAACCCAGTCCATTATCAGCGGTTAAACTAGCCACACAATCTTCAAATTGATCAGCGGGGGTTTCCTATGGCACATGAGCAGTCTTGAGGAATTTTACCAAAGCTTTTGCATGAGCTTTGGAGCACAATAGTAGGTCCAACATTGAAATCTTGAAAGGGGTCTTCCCCGCCTGTTCGACCATATTGTAGTCGCTCTTTTTAATTATTTTCAAGATTTCTTCCATTTCTTTCTTAGAAACCTCCGGAATGGATTCCGAATGCGCCTTCGTCTGGACAGGCTCAACCAATATCTCTTTGCCCTGAGTCTCAGTTGACTGGGTGACAGGGGTGGTAACAGGGTTAATCGCAGGAGTTGTAGTGGTAGTATTAGCAGGAACAACAATAGGAGTGATCACTGGAATAGTAACAACTTTAGGAGGAGAAATCTCGGGAGAGAACACTTTTCCGCTTCTTGTTATTTTACTGGTCCCAACAATATTTCCGACGTCAGGATCAGTACTTCCGGTAACTTTGTCTTCAGCAGCGAGCAGGTATTGCTTGACGTTATGGTAATAGGCGTCAGCCCCATAATTCCAGGGAACAACTTTGTCTGAGGAATATGGTATTGGCCCTGGCATAGTGATGATCAGGGGAGCCAACTTTGGAGCAGATGTAATCCTGATAGGTCTTTTGGTGGAGACCCTGGGAGGATTGGCGGAAATGGTTATAATAGAAACATCTTTACATGAAACAGTTATGACGGGATTCTTCTCAAATAGAATCTCTTTATCATTCATCAGGCGTTGAACACCTGCTTTCAACAAATAGCAACCAGTTGGTAGAGATAAACATAAGTGGAAACCTTCATCACAACCCGAAAATAAACCGACTTGCAATAGATTCCACTTAACAGTCATAAGAGGAGCAACAAGTTCCTCAACAGAAGTAATAAATATATCATTGTCAACAGCATTAATACCATGGTCGTGCTTGGGCATGGGAGCAGTTATAACATTATGAATGTCTAGAGCATCGGATTCAATCTCCTTTGCCTCGATCAGATCCTGCACCTTATTCTTTAAAGCCCAACAGTCGTTTGTATCATGGCCTGGACTTTCAGAATGGTAAGCACACCGAGCCTTTGGATTATAGTGAGGAGATGCAGTGTTGGGATTTTTAGGAGCTTCCCTCAAATTTACCAGATTGGATTTCAGTAAGTGTGGCAAAACATGAGGCAAAATCATATTAATCTGGGTAAACTGTCTCGTGGGATTTTCTGCTCTAGGATGATTGTTCCGTTGTTGAGTAGTCGCAGGCTTGGATATCATTACAGCCCCTACCGTTGGACGGAGTTCGGTTCTCCCCTAATTTCTTTGACTGTAAGCAGCACTAACCTCTTTCTTTCCCATGAAAGGTCTCTTTCCTGCACTTGAAGAGGCATCCTTCTGAATCTTGCCACTTTTGATACCAGCTTCCACTCTTTCTCCAGTTAGGATCAGCTCAGTAAAACCAGTTGAGGAGCTTCCAATCAAATGGTTAAAAAATGGACCAGATAGAGTACCCAAGAACATATCCACCAACTCCCTATCAGATTGAGGGGGTTGGACTCTTCCTACTAGGTCTCTCCACTTCTGGGCATAGTATTTAAAACCCTCACTTAAACCCATGGACATACTTTGGAATTGTGTGCGAGTTGGAGCAAGGTCTGCATTATATTGATACTTCTTATAGAAAGCAGTAGCCAGGTCTTCCTAGTTACAGATATTGGTTCCCTCCAGCTGAGTCCCGGATAGACTGTCTTGGAAGAATTGGACCCATAAATCCCTATCAGCGGTGTGAGGCTGAATCTTCCTCATGTAAGATCGGATATGAATCTTAGGAAATGAGACCCCATCATACTAGTAAACACCATAACCTTAAACTTTTGCGGGATGACAACCCCAGAAACCAAGCCCAGCTCTTCAAAATCCAGCCCAAGTACCTTCTGGATTTCTATTGCGTTCAGACGATCCTCTAGTTGTTTGTATTTATCATCAGTGGGAGGATATTGCTCCTCATTATAGTCAGATTCATTATCAGATTCCTTTGGGTTGAGGTCTTCTTCTCTCATCTCCTCTTTCTGATTGTCTCCTTCTTTTGATGAAGTTACCAGTTCTGAAACTCGTCGCACTGGTCCTCTGATCCTTCTTCCCAAATTCACTACACCAGTTGGTTTCTTTGGCTTCTTCTTTTTGTCCTTCAGTATGAGGGCTTTCAGAGCTTCTTGCCCTTTATCTAGATCCACGATCATTTGCTGGAACTGGGCATTTTGCGTCTGGATATCCTTGATGTTTTGTTCAAGAGCCATTTCTTTACTTGCTGAAATAAACAGCGAAGAAGATAAGAACCCTGCTTTGAAACCTTCTTATGCAATGAGATGTGTGATATGCTTATGCAATGCTTTCAAGGACCTTATTGGATTTAAGCTCTTTTAAACAAAACAGGAAAAAAATCTCTTTATTAGTAAGTTTTTAAAGAAACAAAATATTACATAGGGATAAACATTAAAAGGAAATTCTAAACTCCTAAGTTTCCCATGGGCGCTTCCTCTTGATGTTGAGGTAGGTGTTGAGATTCCTCTCTTCGTGGAACTACTTTGTTAATTCTAGCACCTTCTTCTCACTTTCATAGAATTGAGCCTCAAAAGTATCTTGTTCTTCCTTGAGCTGGATCTAAGATTTTTGCAACTCTTCGAAGTTGGTTGGGATATCAGGATGGAGAATAATGTGGGACTCGCCCCCTTGAACAACAGGTTCTAAGATCACCGGTAAGATGGAATCGTATGGCATCATAAGACCTTGGGCTTGAGCTCTCACCCATTTGAGGTAAGGTTCCAAAGGGATAGAGCTATTGCGCCCCAAAGTATTACTATCAGTCTTCTTAATAATGCCCCAAGCGCGAATGAACCTCTGACGATAATTTTTCAAATCATCTAAGTAGTTGAACATAATACCCTGGATGAGCATATCAGGTGGACCATCTCTCCGCGCATAACCAAACTGACGTGTTGCTAAAGAAGGATTGTAGGTGATGCCTCCTCTAATGCCCAGGAGTGGCATATTAGGAAATTCTCCGTAGCGATCAATAAAAGAGATGTCTCCTTGAGAGCGAGGACACCAATGGATGTTGGAGAGAGAGAGAGACATTAGTCTTTGACTCCACCTTAAGCCTATTTCATTATGCATTACCGGTCGGGGAAGGTGAAAAATAAACTACCTATATAGCAGAGGAGTGAAACACATGAGAGTTCCTCGCTTCTTCATAGTACGAGTATGGAGAGAATGTAGGATATCCCCGAGGAATGTAGGAACCGGTTTGTGAGCAAGGAATATGTTGATGGTACTCACATCTATAAATTTATCTAAATTAGGAAACAAGACCAAACCATGGATCAAGAGAGCTAAGACATCTTCGAAGGCATGGTAACTCATAGCATCTAGGAAAATTTGAGCTTTCTCCATTAGGAATTTTGCAAGCAGCCCTTTAACTCTGCTTCTTTTTTTCCAATGGGATTCAATATCAAATGGCTTCAAGTGCAAAGCTATGACAACATCTTCAGCAGCTGGATCTTGTTCTAAACCAGTGAAAGGTACTCGCTCCAATATAGGTAAACCAAGCAATTTAGAGAATTCTTCTAGTGTAGGTACCAGTTGATAATCGGGAAATGTGTAGCAATGGTGCTCGGGATCAAAGAATTGGAATAGAAAACTCATCAAAACTTCGTCAAATCCAGTAGTAACCAAGTTGAGCAAATGACCATGTCTTTTGTTGAATGACGAGTCTTCGGTAACTTTCAAGACTAATTCCTTGAGCTTGGTAGGGATTTCTGTAAAGTTAATCTGGATGGTTTTTCTACGACCTGAATTCATATCCTACAAAATAGCAAAAAGGTAAATCTAACAAGTCCTTGAAATCGTTAGTATGTATGAATGTCATGATGTTTATGATGTCATGATTATGCTTAAATCACAGATAAACACAAGCAAATCACGCAATAGACCTTAGGTTTAAAGGCTTGCATGAGGTTTTAAGGTAAGTACCATCTTGAATGTTCAGTTGGCTCAACCTGTCCTATTAATAGTAATCGGGTTCAAAGGAATCTCAATATCATTGACCTTCCTATCAGGAATTATTTCAGCTCACGCACCAAAGTATTGCGGCCAAAAAATCCCGAAAGTCCAGTCTCAATGAGTGTAGTATCGAGTATCAACCAATCTTCAGTCGGAACCAAAGTCGGTTATCTCACTACTTCCTAATGACTAGGATGAGTCGATTAAAGGTTCTAAAGGTAAGTTAGCACTTAGTGACACTATGAGGAAGCCTAATGTTATCCTTGACTTACTCAAGGAACATTAGTACAATCCAAAGCATCGCGTTAACGTAGCCACCACTTCGTCTGTATTGGTCTACGCCGTACAACCTCCATGGTTTATTGCTACTTACCTAAAAGGTGCCCCAGATCCGGGTGTAGAATCTTTACAAGAATACCCCAAACAAACCCTCAAAGATAAAGCAATCAAAGCAAACAAAGAAAGCAAATTTAAAATGAACTAGACCCTAAGGTAAACCCCACTTTTTTATTTCCCCAGCAGAGTCGCCAGTTCTATGATACGGTGGTAGAACCGACTATTATACTAGTTTGCATTTTGTATTCACAAATGTCGCGGTAAGCAAGAGTCGCCATCGACTTTTCTTTTATCCGACAAAGGAAAGGGTGAAAAGAACAGAAAAAGACCTTTTCGAGAGTTTTCTGAGTAAGGGGGGTAGATTATGGAAAGGGAAGGTGTTAGCACCCTTTCCATCCGTGGTTTTTCCCGAGCTCTTAGGTACTTGCTCATTTTTAAAATTGCTTTCGTGTTTGTGTGTTTTGAAAATTTTGTTTTCTTTATGCTAACTCTCGTATCAGTCCTCAAGAGTGTTGATAAATCGTTTTTCTGAAAATGGTTTTGAAAGTGTAGTGTGAAAAAATGGTTTTTTGAGAAAGTACCTAACAGCTATCTACCTACTCGAAAAAGGTGTTCTTTTCCTCATTTCCTTTAGATAGTTCCATCCTACTATTAGTGAGTAGGTAGCCCTATCGTTGGATGTTGAGGGACTATCAAAGGGATGTTTTACGATCACTAAGGCAACTAGGCAAGAACTTTTAGTGATTGTCCTAAAGTTTTAAGATTACTTTTTAACTGAGGCGACATCGAAAGGGTCATCGAGGGACTTGTGATCTCTTGAACTAAAGGACAGCCACTAAAGATTCTCACGTTTCTAGAATTGTGACCGTTTCCGAAGGCAACCGAAGTGGGAGTGTGATACGGTGGGAGAACTGACTTAAGGTTTTGCGTTTTATCATAAATGTTGCGGTTAGCAAGAGTCGCCACCGACTTTTCTTTTATCCAAAAGGAAAGGTGAAAAAGCACAGGAAAGACCTTTGAGATTGTTTCTTGAGTTCGGAGGATAGATTATGAAAAGGGAAGGTATTATTAGCACCCTTTTCATCCATGGTTTTCCATGGGCTCTTAGTTACTTGCTAGATCACTTGCTTTTGTTGTTTAAAAATGTGTTTGGTGTGGTTTTGAATGTATTTTGTAAAAGAGGCCATTCGTTTAGGCAATCTTTGTAATGATTTTCGTTTGTAAGAATGTATACAAAGATATTTGTCTTTTTAAAAATGTTTTTAATGTTTGTAAATTGTTTGAAAATGTGTGTGTTTGTTTTGAAAATAGCAAGGATAGTTGTTTGGAAATAGAGCAAGTAACTAGAAGTAATCTACCTACTCAAATGTCTTTCTTGTGCATTTCCTATTCCTTTGACATTGTTGTCTTACCATTGATTTGGTAAGCAACCCTATCTTTGAATGTAAACGGGACGGGCGTGGTTCATCGTATAACCGTGATTAGCAATATTTCAAAGTATCTTAGCATTTCTTGAGGGACCAAGATCATTTTGTAAGGCAACCTTGAATAGCGTCATCGAGGGACTATGATCTTATATTTGTTTGTTTTTCCAAGATACTTTGCATGTGTAATATGACTATTTTTGTATAAGGCAACCAAGTGGAGAAACCCTAAGGATGCTTGTGTGCAAGTGTGTTATTTTCATGCTTTGACTTTGTCTTGGATTGGGGTTTTCTATTTGATTTGTTTTTATCTTGCGATTCAAACCCTAATTACTAGCATGGCATGTAAAAGCGATAAACTGCGTAATTTAAAGATCACTACGCTATTACAACATTTTTATGGGAGGGGGGAATACAAATTATGAATGGGGGTTGGCAATAATATAAATCTAATTAAGCTATTACAACCAAATCGAATTTGTACAAATATTGGAATAAACAATATACAATATTTAAATAAAATATGCAATGATATATATATATGCAAAGAATATTTTGTTTGGTTTTTTATATGAAAAAGTTTTAACCTGAACCTAATAAAGTTAAGGAAAAGAAATTAATTCTTGAAAACCAAAGTTAACCCTAATTTCTAGTTTTGAAGAGAATAGAGTTCTTATGTATTATCTTTATGTGTTTTTTGTATTAAATAATAAATAATATTTTATGAAAAAATACTTAGTTTTTGTATGTCAAAATAAATATTTACAAGTATGAATAAAATAAAAAAAGGGACAAAATAATTAACCTAAATCTATTATATTTACAAGTTTATTTAAGAAAGAAATAATTAATATATAGTTTAATAAAAATATTTTTTTTATGTGGAAATAAAATAAAATAAACAAAATGCAAAATTTATCATGTTTATTTTTTATGATTTTATAATGTTTAAAAATATATATTTAATGAAGTAAAACAAAATAAAATAAATAATTGAAAATAATTGGGCCAAGGGTGCCCTGAGTAATCAGGAGGTGGATGTTAGAAAAAAACAAAGGGCCCAGTGTTGAAGCCCATCCTGCAAAACAGCAAAAAATGAAAAATGGAAAAGTATGGAAAAACAAAAGGTAACGCCAAGGTTCGAACCCATGACATGGGCCTCACCAGCGCGCTACCTTGCCACTGGGGTGGCTATACATCCATTGATTTATATGAAACAACAAAAATATAACACAAACAATGTCCTTGCCCTTTACTTCATCTTCTTCCTCAAGCTGGCCAGAAGCTCTGTAACTTTCTCATTTCTCCATGAAAATGAAAACCTCCAACATGAAAATGGTAGTACTCATTCCACGATTTCAACCATGTAAATCATGTAAGCTAACAATCAAAGATCAAAACGAATTTTAAAAGCCCTAAATTTAAACCTAATTTTTCCAGGAACTTCAATTTCAAAATTCTCTTAACTCGGTCCAAATAAATGCAAGTTATATATATGTACAACTTTGTAGTAATGATATCTACATTGTTTATTCACAAATCGTGGCCAATGGATGCATGTATGAAGAGATAGAAGTTGAGATTCTTACCTCTTTTAGATGAGATCATGAGTGGAGTTTGAGTGAGATTTAGGAAGGCCTGAAGATTGCTTGAGCTTGCCTGAACCTCCCTGAGTGTGTTCCAATCCTTGCCTTGCTTTGGAAGTGCCTTGAACTCTCTATCCAAGTTAACCTACAAGCTTTGAAAACAAAAATGGCAGATGAAGAAGGAGGAGTTACAGTGCAGGGATGATGGTCTGGATCTCTTAGATATGAAGTAGGTAAAGTGTTTTGATGATTAAAACTTGAAACGCACGAGCCAAATGATGGATTGCTATGCTTATGCACAAACTGCAAGTTTTGACAGATTTTTGGTGTTATGGAGTTTTGGAGTGTTTCAGGCCTTTTGCAATCGTGTTCTCAAGTTTAATATGTTTGTGTATTAGTATGGAAAAGGTTTCAAGTCAGCTCTTCAATAGATCCTTGAGTTGTAGCCTTTTTGCACACTTTCTTGCTTTTGAAGCAATGTGAAGGGACAAGTCTTCATGTGTTTGTACTGGCTTGCTTGGAGTTGGTATGAGCTCTATACAAGTTTCCTTAGGTATGTAGTACTTGTGTATGCAGAGAAGACAAGTCCAATGCTCAAGATTTGTAAAGTTGCAAAAGTGAAGCTTTTCCAAAATGGCAATGGCAACTTTGTGCCATTTATGGAATTAAAGCTTGGACAAGGACCTTTGGGCTTGAATTAAAGCTTTGTCAACTGAGTAAGCATTAAATTATGGAGTAAGAAACAAGTTTGGGACCTGTAAAGCATGGATTAGGCAGCATAGGTACTGATTTGAAATTTGTTCTTCATGAAATGGCTTGAATTCAAAGTGAGAAATTGCCAACTTCATCTCTTCGATTCTCCCTACTCAAAAATGATCTCAAGCAGTTCTTAGACATTTTGGAAAGCTTGCAATGTGCTCTATAACTAATCTTTGAAATGCATTTCAAGATTACTCTTGGAACTATGTGAAAAGTTGCCATGAAGTTAGGTCCAAAACCTGCCTAAATTAGGGCAAAACTTCAAAGTTATTTAGTTCATGAGCATGTATTCATTAAATTATATCTTGAGATCCAAGCATCTTTAGGGAAAAATGTGTGAATAAAATTTGTAGATTTCATGGAGGTCTACAACTTTCATGTTGGAAACTTTCTTTGAATCATCTTGTATCATGATGGAAATTTGGCTTAAAGTTGAGAAAAAATAAGAAATTTTCTATACTTAGAAAATTTTCTAAGTTAAGAAAATTTCAAATTTCAAAACAAAATATTCAATCTTTGATTTATTGAAGAAAAAGTTTCACATTTTGACATGTTTTGATGAATTGTGATCCTTGACACTTGATTTTGACCAAAAAGTCAAAGTTTGACTTTTCAGTGTACAATTGACTTTTGATCAGTTTACTGCAAATTTCATTTGTCTATCCAATGGATTTGCAATGTTTTGAACTATGTAATTAGGTCAATATGATACAAATGAACCCTTGAAATCATGCTTCAACTCAATTGGTCATTTTCTAGGTCAAAAATCAAAAATTACCCTTCCTCAATCAAAACCCTAATTTTGACCATTTTCCCCTTTTGATGATTTGATCAAATTTCTTGAGGAATTGTAATACAAACTTGATCAAATGATACATATGAGTTTAAAATTTTTATGTGGATCAAAAATTATGGAGTTTGACTGTAAATTGGCCATGGTTGACTTTTTCCCAAATACAGTTAATTTTTAGGTCAACTGTCCAATTGACTGATCAAAAATGTGGTTCAAGGCTTGAAACTTGTCATGAGTAATCTTAGGGGTTCATAATGATGTTTGAAAGTCATATGAAGCATTGATAGTTCAAAAATCCTTGTGCAAACTCAAACCCTAATTTTGGGTCAACAATGTAAGATGAGATGTCTTGAGCTGACCAAACCCTAATCCAGTCTTGAGTCAAAGAGATCTTGTGAGAAAAGTCTTGACAAATGAGAGGGAAAATTTTAGGGTACAACAGCTGCCCATGTTCAATCTTCTTAGACCTGAAGAGTTAGATTGGCGAGTTTTGCCATTCGTGACTCGAAGGTGAAAGATGATTGGACACTAGGGTGCCCATAAATTTGCACTCGACGATGTGTAGTTGAGGGAATGAGCTTAAATATGCCATTTGGAGAAGTGATAGAATCTTGTTGGAGATGGGCTTGTTAGATTCCATATGTTGTACCCCAAAATTTGCCCTCTCATTTTATCAAGATTTATCCTCACAAGATTCTTTGGACTCCAAACAGGATTAGGGCTTGCTCTGCTCAAGACATCTCCTTGCACTGATGACCTGAAATTAGGGTTTGAGTTTGCACAAGGATTTTTGGACTTCCAATGCCTCATGTGAATTTCATACTTCATGTTGGACTCCTAAGTTTGCTCTTACCAAGTTTCAAGCCTTGAATCAAATTTTTGCCCAGTCAATTGGACAGTTGACCTAAAAATCAGTTGTATTGGGGAAAAAGTCAACTGTGGTCAATTTACAGTCAAACCTCATAATTTTTTATCCACATCACCATTATAGACTCATATGAACCATTTAATCAAGTTTGGACCACAACTCCTCAAGAAATTTGATCATATCTTCAACAGGACAAAATGGTCATTTTTAGGGTTTTGACTGCAGAAGGGCAATTTCTGATTTTTCACCTAGCCAATGGCAAATTGGGTTCAAGCATGGATTCAACGACTCAATGGAATTATCTTTACCTAACCCCAAGGTTCAAAAGATCTCAAATGCATTGGATTGACAGATGAGTTTTCCAGTCAACTGATCAAAAATCAACTGTACACTAAAAAGTCAAACTTTGACTTTTTGGTCAAAATCAAGTGCCAAGGGTCATTTTTCATCAAGATGTGTCAAAACATGAAATTTGTTCACCAAGAAACCTAATTTTGAAAATTAGGGTTTAAAATGGAAAATTTTCATAACTTAGAAATTTTCTAAGTTATGAACATTTCTTATTTTTCCCCAACTTTTCCCAACATTTTCACCATGATGCAATTGGATTCAAAGAAAACTTACAACATGAAAGTTGTAGTCCTACACAAAATCTACAACTTTTATTCACAAAGTTTTCCCAAAATATGCTTGAATCTCAAGTTATGATTTTGTGAATAGAGGTCCAAAAACTTTCTAACTTAGTGAAATTTTGCCCTAGTTTAGGCAGGATTTTGACTTATCTTCATATCAATTTTTCTCATAGTTCCAAGTGGAATCTCAAAATGAATTTCAAATATGGATTGTAGATATTTTTACAAGATTTCCAAAATGTCCAAGAACTCTCCAAAATCATTTATGGTTAGGGAGAACCGAAAGTTTGAAAATGGGAAATTATCACTTTTGGCCAAGGCATTTTGCACATTGCTACAACTTGCAATTCTGTCTAAGGCATGCTTGTACTTGGTTTACAGGCCTTAAACCTTTCCACACTCATAAATGAAATGCAAACACATTGGATTAGGGCATTATTCTGATCTATGAAGCATTATACAAAGGTTTAATCCATTTTTGGCAAAAAGGCAACAATGCCATTTACATAAAGCATGCTTTTGGCAATTTTGTTTGTCTTGAGCATTGAACTTAATCTTTTGCAGCAAACCACATCCACAAAGAACAGAAAAGGTTTACCAACTATGTGCAGACCCTAATCTAGATTGTACAAGCCTTTGCATTGTCAATTCCAACTTTTGCTTCAAAAACAAGAAACCTTGCAAAAGGTCAACAACTCTTCAATCTAATAAAACAAAATCTTTGTAACATTTCAAACAAGTTTAACACAATATACCAAGTCCAAAACACGAGCTCTAAGCCTCTTTAACACCCTTAAGCACAAAATCACAAGTTCTTGTAAAAATAGGGCAAGTTCTACAGATTCACTTCCAAAACAAAATCCACTCGTGCGTTTTGCTTGAAACCAGTTCCAACACACTCCATACAACATACCCAAACTATCCCAACCATTCTCAAGCCACTGTAACTCCATTTTCACACTTCACCATTTTCAAATTCTGAGTTTGCAGGTTGAGTTCTATAGGGAGATTCAAGCCATTTCAAAGCAAGCTAAGCATTGGGAAAGGTCAAGGGAACATCAAGCAAGCTCAAAAGAACCTCAGGCCTCACTGAAAGTTGCTGCATTGCCATACTCGAGCTTGATTGAAACAGGTAAATTTCAAACTTCTATCTCTCTATTTAGGAATCATTAGGCTTAGGTTTGTGAAGCAAAAATGTAGTCCTCATTGTCCTTGAGTTGTGCATATGCATAGAATTCATTTATGTTAACTGAGCTAGGAGTATTTGATAGTTGAACTTTCTGAAAAAACTAGGTCAAGATTTAGGGTCAATGAAATTCTCTCTGGTCTTTGAGAGTTAGATCAAGTTTTTTACATGGTTAGAATCGTGTGATCAAGAGCTATAACTTTCATGTTGCAAGTTTTTGTTTTTGAGCACGCATGCAGGAGTTCCAGGTTTGAACAAGAAGCACGTGTTATTTTGTTTCCAGAGGTTAGGGATGAAGTGGAAATGGGCTGGGTTTGGTTTGGCTGACTATTGACACCCCCCATTCAGCTTCTTGCACCCCCTTGGCCCATTTGTTTTATTTTCATTTCTTTTATATTTTCTGACTTTTATTATTTTTTCTAAATATTAAAAATCACCAAAAATATTTTCTTAAGTTTTCACATTTTATTTTATTATTTTTATTTTATTTTTGGCATAATATTTAGTTTATTAGGTTTAATATTTTATTTTCTTAAATAAAAACTTATAATTAATACAAAAATATTATATATTTTAATTTTTATTATTTATAAACTTAAATAATATTTTCTCACACATTTTAATTTTTTAACACTTTTTTATATATTTTTATTTATTTTCTTGTACATAAATAAATAATATAATATATATATTTTCTTAAAACAAAAACTAGGGTTTCCACCCTTTTCCAAAATAATCATTTTTATTTTCCCTTATTTTTAGGACATTAAATAACTTATTTTTACATACATAAAAATAAATACAAAAACATTTTGTATGTTTATATTTAATTGCACATTTAAATATTTGTCAATTTATTATTTGTACAATGAATTCAATTTGGTTGTAATAGTTGAATTAGGGTTTTATTTTTGAGCAATACCCCCATATTCAAACTTGTACCCCCCCCCCTCCCTATAATAATGTTGTAATAGTCTTAGATTTACTTTTACGCATTTTATTGCTTTCAAATATGCATGTTAGAAAGATTAGGGTTTGTATGATAACCAAAATTAAAACAAATAGCATGACTAATACAAGACAAAAATGCATGAAAAATGACAACACAATGCACACAAGCACCCCTAAGGTTTCATCCACTTGTTGCCTTACAAAACATGGCCATGGTATGCATGCTAGGTATCTTGGCAAAATCAAACAAAAACAAAAGACCATAGTCCCTCGATGACACTATCTTGGTTGTCTATAGAAAAATGATCTAGATCCTCAAAAACTTGCTAAGATACTTGGCAACATTGTTATCATGGTCATACGATGACCCACACCTGTCTCGTTTAACATCCAAAGATAAGGTTGTTTACCAAATGCAGTGGTAAAACAACAATATCAAAGGAATAAAAATGTGTAGGAAAGATCTTTAAGTAGGGTAGATAACTCCTAGTTACTTGATCAAACTTGCAAACCATCCTTGCTATTTTAAAAAAAAAAACACACAACACAATTTCAAAACATTTTCCCAAAACAAACTTTCAAAAACATTGAAACATTTTTCAAAAGACAAACACCTTTGTATACATTCAAACAAGAATCATTACGAAGGTTGCCTAGACAAAGGCCTCTTTTCAAAATACTTTCAAAACCACAAACAAAAGCACCATTTCAAACAATTGAAAAGCAAAAGCAAGTGATCTAAAATAAGTAACTAAGAGCCCATGGAAAACCATAGATGAAAAGGGTGCTAGCACCTTCCCTTTTCATAATCTACCCTCCGAACCCAAAAACAATCTCAAAGGTCTCTCCGGTGCTTTTTTACCTTTCCTTTTGGATAAAATAAAAGTCGGTGGCGAATCTTGCTAAACCGAAACATTTGTGAATACAAACGCAAAACCTCAAGTCAGTTCTCCCACCGCATCACAGAACTGGCGACTCTGCTGGGGAATTTTATAAATGTGGGGTTACCTTAGGGTTTTAGATCACCTTTACATGCTTATCTTGCTTGACTTGTATGCTTTACACTTTGGTTCTATTGTTTGGGTTTGAATCCTCTACCCGGATTTGGGAAACATTCATAGGTAAATAGTAATATGTTATGGAAACTGTGTGGGGTATACCGACATGGTTGAAGCAATAGCTATATTAGTGCGACATATTTGTGGGTACGGTAGACTTTGAGTCAATCAAAGAGAATACGGGGCCGCTGAGTGATGTTATGAAGCACTAATGGACTTTTAGAACCTCTACTTGACCAACTTGGCCTTTTTAGGGGTAGTGAGATGACCGGATTTGGTACAGTCCGAAGTTGGTAGATACTCGATACTACACTCATTGAGGGTTATTTTCTTGGAATATTTCGGTCGCCGGTAAAGTGGCTAAACTGAAACAATGAACACAGAAAATAATCCAGTGATATTGAGCTCCTTAGAACCCGGTTACTATTTATAGGACAGGTTGAGCCAACTAAACTTCAAGAGGGTACTTACCTATGAAACCTCATGCAAGCCTGAAACTAGGATCTTGTGTGATTTGTTTGTACATATATACTTGTGCATAACATCATAACATCATGAAGCACCATGTGCATCCACTAACCCTTTCAAGGATTTGGATCTTCATCTTTGTTCCTGTTTTGTAGGTAATGGATTCACTTCGTAGGAAAACCATTCAAGTCAACCTTGTAAGAATTCCTCCTCAACTCAAGGAGCTAGCTTCAAGGATTCCTGAGAATTCTCCATTCACCGAGAGGCACGGTCGTCTTCTCAACTTAGTCAACACCAACACTGAGGAGGACATGGTGAAAGTTCTCTTCCAGTTCTTTGACCCCATACACCACTGCTTCACATTTCCTGATTACCAGCTTGTGCCTACTTTGGAGGAATTTTCTCAACTTCTGAGGATTCCTTTTCTCCATAAACTACCCTACAACGGTACGGAAAGAGATCCAAAGCCTGAAGATGTTGCTCAAGCCCTACACTTGCAACCATCTGATATCATAGGCCATTGGGAAACTAGAAGTGGTGTCAAAGGTTTCTTGTCAAAGTTTCTGTTTGAGAAGGCCCAAAGCTGCTGGAATTCATTGGACTTACAAGCTTTTGAGGAGATTGTAGCTCTTCTCATCTATGGGTTGGTCTTGTTCCCAAACCCTGACCAGCTTATAGATGTAAGTGCTGTCAAAATTTTCATGGCTCGCAACCCAGTGCCTACATTGCTTGGGAATATCCTCCACTCATTTCACACTCGAACAATGAGGAAAAGAGGTGTTTTCATGTGTTGTAATCCTCTACTGGCAAGATGGTTTATTTCTCGTCTTCCTCAATCAGTCTTGAAGAATGAGCAAGGTTTGAGGTAGTCACAACGATTGATGACTCTTACACATTCAGATGTTCATTGGTGTTCTCGATCCAGAGAAAATGTTATCATTATTGATTGTTGTGGGGAATTCCCTAATGTCCCTCTACTTGGCATTAGGGGGGGCATTACCTGCAACCCCTGCTTGTCTCTGAGGCAGTTTGGGTATGCCTAAAGGGATGGCCCACATGACATGTTAATTCCAGACTTGGTTTTTGACTTCGACAACGAAGATCAAGGACTTCGACAAAGATTTATCTGAGCTTGGAGAATGCCCAACAAAGTGGACAGTAAGACCTTGGGACACAAGAATTCCATCCCTCTTGAGCCTTACCTCAAGTGGGTACGAACCCGCGCCCAAAGTCTTATGATGCCTTACCCCTACATTCTTCCTGTGATCAAAGAGCCTGTTATGAAAGGAGAGGTTCCATACACCCTCCTACATCCTGACATGCCACCATCACCTGAAGATTTACAAAGGAGTTGGATACAGCTCAAGGGAGAACGCGATACTTTTGAAGCCCAATTCTATGCCAGTGAGAAGAAGGTTTTGGAACTTACTCGTCAACTTCACAAAGAGCAGACTCTCAACACCTACATTGCACCAAAGAGGATGCACAACGTCTTTTTACATTAGAATTTTGTATTATTTTTCCCATGGGACATTGATGTACTAACAAATTCTATCTTATTAATATGACGTGTGTTCCTTTTTTTGTTTAAAACAAATTTAAATTTCTGAATCCTTGAAAGCATTACATGAATACATATCATTCATCATATGCATAAGCAGGTCTTCACACCAAGTCTCCTTATCTTCTTACTGTTTATTTCAGTAAGATGGCTCTA
This sequence comes from Vicia faba, assembly GCA_948472305.1. Taxonomy (NCBI): domain Eukaryota; kingdom Viridiplantae; phylum Streptophyta; class Magnoliopsida; order Fabales; family Fabaceae; genus Vicia; species Vicia faba. Next base: position 889,802,007 of record OX451738.1, read on the forward strand.
ATGCAGACTATCAAGGACGTCCAAGCTCAAAATGCTCAACTCCAAGAGATGTTCTTGAACCTATCCAAGGGGCAAGAGGAGGTGAAGGCTCTCCTCACAAGGGGCATAGTCATAGGAAATCCGGAGAACATCAGGAATGATCAGTTGGAAGGGCTACAGATTAAGATGGAAACCATGAAAATTCAGATAATGGGACAACTGGTGGGCCAGATGGCTCTTATTCAAAACCTGGCTCCAGGGAAAGAGGAGCTGAGAGTCCTCATCACCAAGCTTCATCAAGATAGATGTAACCAAATGGGGAAAACAACTAAGGTTGAGTATCAAGTCATTGTTCAGCCTCCCTTGAGACAAGAAGCCGAGAGAAAACCTCCCCAGTTTGCTTCGGGGTCACAAGCCCAACAACAACCTCGCCAATATCAACAGGGTAACCGATGTAAGCAGAATACATCTGGAAGACGCTTCATTGAGATTAACATTTCATTATCTCAGGTGTTGCAACGCTTGTTGGAAGTCAAGTTGATTGTATTAAGGGACCCCCCTCGGAATCCCAACACAGTTGTTCCAGGGTATAATCCAAATGCAAGATGTGCGTTTCACCCCAACAGTCCTGGACATGACACTGATAGCTATTGGGCATTGAGAAACAAAATTTAAGATCTGATTAAAGAAACAACGCTGGAGTTCACACAAGATGGCCAGATGAAAATCTTTCGCTGAAGGCTCTCCACCTAAAATGACAAGTTCAAACAAAGAGGCTTCTGTTCATTTTGAATTTCCATTTGTAATTTCTTTTGTTATTCAAACAATTATCTGTTATTGTCAAACTTTGTTTCATTAATGCATTGCGTATGTTTGTCTTAAATTATTTGTTTTATTACATTTTAACTATGTTTTTTTTATGACAATTCAACTCTTGCTAAAAGTTCCAAGCCTTTAGAGGGAGGATGACGAAAACAATGCCATAATCTCATACAGTATGCTTTTGGACAGACCTTGCTGACGATGTACAAGCGTTTCTTTCAAATCCTAAACACCGGAGTTATAAGGAAGATAATCCCTAGTCAACCGCTTTGAGCCAAAGAAGTAGAAGTTTTTTTTTGTTTTAACACAAATTGAAACCTTTAATCAAAACCTGGGACATGGTAGTCTCTCAGTTAATTCAAATGCGCGTTTAGTCGCAAACTCTCATCTCGCAATACAATGAACGACATCAAAAACATTCCTTTGGAATCAAAAGACGGTGATGGTTCCTTATCACATAGGCAGTCATTATTTCTCAGAAAGAAAAGCCCACTAAGTCAAAACCTACAAAGGAGACTTAAGAAAACTGGGACATCCCGCTGACTGTAATCTCAAAAATAGGAACAGTCAGGCAAAAATTAGGGATAATAAACCGAAAGAAAGATGTCACTACAAATCCTCAACAAAAAAAATGTTGCAAAAATGACTGCCTTCCAACAAATTCAATTTGTGTGAACCATCACCAAATGTCGTTCCAGACTCATTTGGAGTTCAAACGCACGATTAACTGAGTTTAGGACTGAAGAACATCACGAAGAACGGGTGGGTACATATATACTTTGAGCCTTTATCATTTGTTTCGTAAACCGTGAACCAAGCCACGTTACAACCCTTCAAAAGTCCTAATTGAAGCATGGGTTAGTTCGAAAGCATACTGTTACAAAAGGTATCCTGACTCCTGTAAGGCTTTGCTCTAAATCCTGAGTTGAATTTTTCTTACAAAAAGTTTTCTGCTAAACAACGTATTTTCAAAATTTCAAGGTAAGCATAAACTTTGCATTATTTGAATATCATTGTTTGCATATGGCTATTTGTTTGGCAGCGGAGAAATTCACACAATGAATATCCAATGAACGAAAGGCTCTCAATGAACAAAGTCACTTCAAGCGGGATGACACTTTCGTTGCAAAAATCTCCTATCAACAAAGGGATATGACATGTCATTGTCCAATAAACCTAGGGCAGTCCAGTCAAGATTTCAAGAAATCTCTCAAAATGCAGAGTAACCAGGGGCAAGCCTCCGTCCCCGTCACTTGGGGCATTTAATGTAAATCCCAACAAAGGTTTGCATACAGATCAACATTTCCCAGCGGAGTTTCTCCTCAGACAACGAGACAGGAATCCACAGCAGAAACATTCTAAGCAAAGTTTAAAAGACACACATACTCTTCAACAGCAGTCCAGGATTTATTTTCCCCGGCATCTGTTGAAGATATTACAAGACTTTTGTCTGGCTCAGTTAAATCAATGCTAAGGTTTTTCCGATTCTTATCCAGTCAAAGTTAATTCAAGACCTTCTCTGGCTCAGTCAGATCGACACTAAGATCTCCCTGATTCTTATTCCAGTTGAAGATATTCCAGAATTTTGTTGTTTCAGGTAAATCTCTCAACGGTTTAATCTGATTCACTTCCAGTTTTTTTACTGATTCAGATAAAATCTCTTAATGGTTTATTCTGATTCATTCTCTGTTCAGATCCAATTCAACTTTCCGTCGACAATCACCTTTGGATGGCATCTATAAGCCCATCTCTGGCGATCCTCCTTTGTTTCTCCAAATGGCATCTTTAAGCCCATTTCCATACACAATCTTTACAGCACATCATTAAGATCCCCAGTGGAGCAAAAACTTTGAACTACAGACCTTCAGCAGAGATGAAAGCTGCTTTCTCGGTCAAATCAAATTTCTAACTATCAATCCCCAGCAGAAACCATTCAGTCTTCCCCAAAATTTCCCAACAAGTTGTCTTAAAATCTGAGAATCAACCAGATAACAGTTAGCTTCTGTTTTATCCCCAACCTAGGATAATTCCCCAGTAGATTGGCATACACCCAAGCTCCTGATATCGCCGTCAGAATGAAGATTCTCATTCTTGACCCCCTGAAGATTGGCATACACCCAAGCTCCTGATATCCCCGTCAGAATGAAGATTCCCATTCTTGACCCCCAGAAGATTGGCATACACCCAAGCTCCTGATATCCCCGTCAGAATGAAGATTCTCATTCTTGACCCCCAGAAGATTGGCATACACCCAAGCTCCTGATATCCCCGTCAGAATGAAGATTCTCATTCTTGACCCCCAGAAGATTGGCATACACCCAAGCTCCTGATATCTCCAACAGAATGAAGATTCTCATTCTTAAAGTGGCATACAACCCAAACTCCTGATATCTCCAACAGAATGATGATTCTCATTCTTAAAGTGGCATACAACCCAAACTCCTTATATCTCCAACAGAGTGAAGATTCTCATTCTTAAAGTGGCATACAACCCAAACTCCTGATATCTCCAACAGAATGAAGATTCTCATTCTTAAAGTGGCATACAACCCAAACTCCTGATATCTCCAACAGAATGAAGATTCTCATTCTTAAAGTGGCATACAACCTAAACTCATGATATCTCCAACAGAATGAAGATTCTCATTCTTAAAGTGGCATACAACCCAAACTTCTGATATCTCCAACAAAATGAAGATTCTCATTCTTAAAGTGGCATACAACCCAAACTTCTGAACTTTTTTCCAAGCAGGATAGCTACTCCCCCAGAGTTTTCACTTACTCTCCAGCAGGAAGCCTTCTTCCCCACAGAGTTTTTACTCCCCAACAGAATGAAGATTTTCATTTTTGATTCCCCAGTGAAGTTTCCAGAGTCTTCAGTACTCCCCAGTATGAATTTGTCAGAATCTTTAATCCCTTGCAGATCGAAGATTCTCATTCTTGACTACTCAGCATGAAGTCCCCAAGGATTCAAATTCCCCTAGCAGAATGAAGATTCCCATTCTCAGTTCCCCGCAGAAGCCATCAGAGTTTTCCTTATTCTCCAGCAGATCAAGGTTTTTCTTTTGTCTGATCCCCAGTAGAGATCGTCAGAGCTTTCCCTGTTCCCCATCCGAGTAAGGATTCCCATTACTTAACCCCCAGTAGAAGTCTTCAAAGTTCTCTGGATTCCCCAAGCAGGTTGCTCAAGCAAACTTGAAGGATCCCTATATCCCCAGGAAAGTCATGAAGGATTCTCACATCCCCACAGAAGTTGTCAAAGTTTTTGATAATCCCCGCAAGTTGCCAAGGATTTTCTATCCCCAACAATAGTCCGCAAGGATTTCTTATCCTCAGCAATCAAAGATTTTGAATCTCCAGCAGCGGTCAAGGATTTATTTTCCCCGACAGCAGTCGAAGATTTTATTATCCCCAGCTACTAGGGATTTATTTTCCTCAGCAATACAACGAATCAGCTTACATGCGCATACATTACATTCATATATCATAAACATTGATAAAACACATTTTATTGCATCATACATTTCATGCAACATAACTTTGTGTTTCAGCTAACATTTTACCCTTTTCAGGATAAGATTAAAATCTATCTTTAACAAATATTCAAAGATTTCAGATACAGTACAGATACACTCCAGACGCGGAAGTCATTCTGTCACTCATTCAGATCTCTTATTCAGATACAGTATGGATACACCCCAGACACGGAGGTCATTTTATTACTCATTCAGAATTTCAAGTCAAGATACAGTACAGATACGCTCCAGACACGGACGCCATTCTGTCACTCATTCAGACTTCAACAATCAGATACAGATTAGATATGCTCCAGACACGGAAGCCATTCTATTTCTCATTCAGATTCAACTATCAACTTCAAGTTCAGATACACTCCATACACGGAAGTCATTCTGTCACTTGTTCAAGATCCCAGTTACAGTACGAATACACTCCAGACACGGAAGTCATTCTGCTACTCATACAGATCTCAACTTCAAGATACAGTCCATATACGCTCCAGACCTGGTTGCCATTCTGTCACTCATTCTGACTTTATCCCCAGCCCAGAGACGCTCCAGACACGGATGTCATTCTGTCACTTATTCAGATTTCAAATTCAGATACAATACAGATACACTCCAGACCCGGAAGTCATTCTGTTATTCATTCAAGAATCAAATACAGTTACAGCTCGGGTACGCTCTAGACAAGGATTCCATCCCATTGCTCATACAGATTCAGTCTCCAGATACAGTTCAGATACGTTCCAGACGCGGATACCATTCTGATACTCATTCTTCTGACTTACAACATACAATTCAACAAGCATTCTTGGATGGCATATTTAAGCCCATCTCCAGCAGGATTCTATCACATCTCTAAATGGCATCTTTCAGCCCATTTTCTCAACTACATTTTGACGAGTGCAAATTTACGGGCACTCTAGTGTCCAATCATCTTTTACCTTCGAGTCACGAACGGAAAACACGCCAGTCTAACTCTTCAGGTTCAAGAAGATTGAATAGGGGCAGATGTTGTACCCCAAAATTTTCCCTCTCATTTTATCAAGATTTACCCTCACAAGATTCTTTGGACTCCAGACATGATTAGGGCTTGCTCTGCTCAAGACATCTCCTTGCACTAATGACCTGAAATTAGGGTTTGAGTTTGCACAAGGATTTTTGGACTTCCAATGCCTCATGTGACTTTCATACTTCATGTTGGACTCCTAAGTTTGCTCATACCAAGTTTCAAGCCTTGAATCAAATTTTTGCCCAGTCAATTGGACAGTTGACCTAAAAATCAATTGTATTGGGGAAAAAGTCAACTGTGGTCAGTTTACAGTCAAACCTCATAATTTTTTATCCACATCAACATTATAGACTCATATGAACCATTTGATCAAGTTTGGACAACAACTCCTCAAGAAATTTGATCAGATCTTCAAAAGGGCAAAATGGTCATTTTTAGGGTTTTGACTGCAGAAGGGCAATTTCTGATTTTTCGCCTAGCCAATGGCAAATTGGGTTCAAGCATGGATACAAGGACTCAATGGCATCATCTTGACCTAACCCCAAGGTTCAAAAGATCTCAAATGCATTGGATTGACAGATGAATTTTCCAGTCAACTGATCAAAAATCAACTGTACACTAAAAAGTCAAACTTTGACTTTTTGGCCAAAATCAAGTGCGAAGGGTCATTTTTCATCAAGATGTGTCAAAACATGAAAGTTGTTCACCAAGAAACCTAATTTTGAAAATTAGGGTTTAAAATGGAAAATTTTCATAACTTAGAAATTTTCTAAGTTATGAAAATTTTTTATTTTTTCCCAACTTTTCCAAACATTTTCACCATGATGCAATTGGATTCAAAGAAAACTTCCAACATGAAAGTTGTATTCCTCCACAAAATATACAACTTTTATTCACAAAGTTTTCCGAAAATATGCTTGGATCTCAAGTTATGATTTTGTGAATAGAGGTCCAAATACTTTCTAACTTAGTGAAATTTTGCCCTAGTTTAGGCAGGATTTTGACCTATCTTCATGGAAATTTTTCACATAGTTCCAAGTGGAATCTCAAAATGCATTTCAAATATGGATTGTAGATCTTGTTACAAGATTTTCAAAATGTCGAAGAACTCTCCAAAATCATTTATGGTTAGGGATAATCTAAAGTTTGAAAATGGGAAATTATCACTTTTGGCCAAGGCATTTTGCACATTGCTACAACTTGAAATTCGGTCCAAGGCATGCTTGTACTTGGTTTACAAGCCTTAAACCTTTCCACACTCATAAATTAAATGAAAACACATTGGATTAGGGCATTATTCTGATCTACGAAGCATTATATAAAGGTTTAATCCATTTTTGGCAAAAAGGCAACAATGCCATTTACATAAAGCATGCTTTTGGCAATTTTGTTTGTCTTGAGCATTGAACTTAATCTTTTGCAGCAAACCACATCCACAAAGATCAGAAAAGGTTTACCAACTATGTGCAGACCCTAAGCTAGATTGTACAAGCCTTTGCATTGTCAATTCCAACTTTTGCTTCAAAAACAAGAAACCTTGCAAAAGGTCAACAACTCTTCAATTTGATAAAACCAAATATTTGTAACTTTATAAATAAGTTTAACACAATATACCAAGTCCAAAACACGAGCTCTAAGCCTCTCTAACACCCTTAAACACAAAATCACAAGTTCTTGTAAAAACAGGGCAGGTTCTGCAGATTCACTTCCAAAAAAAAATCCACTCGTGCGTTTTGCTTGGAACCAGTTCCAACACACTCCATACAACATACCCAAACTATCCCAACCATTCTCAAGCCACTGTAACTCCATTTTCACACTTCACCATTTTCAAATTCTGAGTTTGTAGGTTGAGTTCTATAGGGAGATTCAAGCCATTTTAAAGCAAGCTAAGCATTGGGAAAGGTCAAGGGAATATCAAGCAAGCTCAAAAGAACCTCAGGCCTCACTGAAAGTTGTTGCATTGCCATAATCGAGCTTGACTGAAACAGGTAAATTTCAAATTTCTATCTCTCTATTTAGGAATCATTAGGCTTAGGTTTGTGAAGAAAAAATGTAGTCCTCATTGTCCTTGAGTTGTACATATGCATATAATTCATTTATGTTAACTAGGAGTATTTGATAGTTGAACTCTCTGAAAAAACTAGGTCAAGATTTAGGGCCAATGAAATTCTCTCTGGTCTTTGAGAGTTAGATCAAGTTTTTTACATGGTTAGAATCGTGTGATCAAGAGCTATAACTTTCATGTTGCAAGTTTTTGTTTTTGAGCACGTATGCAGGAGTTCCAGGTTTGAACAAGAAGCAAACGTTATTCTCTTTCCAGAGGTTAGGGACGAAGTGGAAATGGGTTGGATTTTGTTTGGCTGACTATTGACACCCCCCATTCTGCTTCTTGCACCCCCTTGGCCCATTTGTTTTATTTTCATATATTTTTCATTTCTTTTATATTTTCGGACTTTTATTATTTTTTCTAAATATTAAAAATCACCAAAAATATTTTCTTAAATTTTCACATTTTATTTTATTATTTTTATTTTATTTTTGGCATAATATTTAGTTTATTAGGTTTAATACTTTTATTTTCTTAAATAAAAACTTATAATTAATACAAAAATATTATACATTTTTATTTTTATTATTTATACACTTAAATAATATTTTCTCAGACATTTTAATTTTTTAACACTTTTGTATATATTTTTATTTATTTTCTTGTACATAAATATATAATATAATATATATATTTTCTTCAAACAAAAACTAGGGTTTCCACCCTTTTCCAAAATAATCATTTTTATTTTCCCTTATTTTTAGGACATTAAATAACTTATTTTTACATACATAAAAATAAATACAAAAACATTTTGCATGTTTATATTTAATTACACATTTAAATATTTGTCAATTTATTATTTGTACAATGAATTCAATTTGGTTGTAATAGTTGAGTTAGGGTTTTATTTTTGAGCAATACCCCCTATTCAAACTTGCACCCCCTCCCTATAATAATGTTGTAATAGTCTTAGATTTACTTTTACGCATTTTATTGCTTTCAAATATGCATGTTAGAAAGATTAGGGTTTGTATGATAACAAAAATCAAAACAAATAGCATGACTAATACAAGACAAAAATGCATGAAAAATGACAACACAATGCACACAAGCACCCCTAGGGTTTAATCCACTTGTTGCCTTAAAAAACATGGCCATGGTATGCATGCTAGGTATCTTGGCAAAATCAAACAAAAACAAAAGATCATAGTCCCTCGATGACGCTATCATGGTTTCCTATACAAAAATGATCTAGACCCTCAAAAACTTGCTAAGATACTTGGCAACATTGTTATCATGGCCATACGATGACCCACACCTGTCCCGTTTAACATCCAAAGATAAGGTTGTTTACCAAATACAATGGTAAAACAACAATATCAAAGGAATAAAAATGTGTAGGAGAGATCTTTGAGTAGGGTAGACAACTCCTAGTTACTTGATCAAACTTGCAAACCATCCTTGCTATTTTCAAAAAAAAACACAACACAATTTCAAAACATTTTCCCAAAACAAACTTTCAAAAACATTGAAACATTTTTCAAAAGACAAACACCTTTGTATACATTCAAACAAGAATCATTACAAAGGTTGCCTAGACAAAGGCCTCTTTTCAAAATACTTTCAAAACCATACACAAAAGCACCATTTCAAACAATTGAAAAGCAAAAGCAAGTGATCTAAAATAAGTAACTAAGAGCCCATGGAAAACCATGGATGAAAAGGGTGCTAGCACCTTCCCTTTTCATAATCTACCCTCCGAACCCAAAAACAATCTCAAAGGTCTTTCCTGTGCTTTTTTACCTTTCCTTTTGGATAAAATAAAAGTCGGTGGCGACTCTTGCTAAACCAGAACATTTGCGAATACAAACGCAAAACCTCAAGTCAGTTCTCCCACCGCATCACACCATCCAAGAATGTTCATTGAATTGTAAGTTGTAAGCTGAAAGAATGAGTATCAGAATGGCGTCTGTGTCTAGAGCGTATCTGAACTGTATCTGGATTTGAACTTTGAATGAGTATCTGAATGGCATCCATGTCTGGAGTGTATCCGTACTGTATTGTATCTGAAAGTTGAATCTGAATGAGTATCAGAATGGCATCCATGTCTGGAGCGTATCTGTATTGTATTGCATGTGAAAGTTGAATATGAAAGTTGAATCTGAATGAGTATCAGAATGGCATCCGTGTCTGGAGCGTATCCATACTGTATCTGAAAGTTGAAATCTGAATGAGTATCAGAATGGCATCCGTGTCTGGAGCGTATCCGTACTATATCTGAACTTGAAATCTGAATGAGTATCAGAATGGCATTCGTGTCTGGAGCGTATATGTATTGTATCTGAACTTGAAATCTGAATGAGCATCAGAACGGCATCCGTGTCTGGAGCGTATATGTGCTATATTTGATTGCATGTTGTTAATGGTAGTTGTTTAATCTTATCCTAAAAAGGGTAAAATGTTAGCTGAAACAAAGTTATATTGCATGAAATATATGATGCAATGTGTTTGCTTTATCAATGTTTATGATATGTGGATGTAATGTATACGCATGTAAGCTGATTTGCTGTATTGTTGTGCGGTTGAGGAAAATAAATCCTTGAATGTTGTTGAGGCTATGTTGAATTTTCATTTCTTGAAGTTTGTAGTACTGACAAACTCTTTTTGAGGGAAGTAAATTCAGTTGTGAGGGCAATGCCATGTACTACTTGTAAGATCTGCTTTGGGGAATCTTGAGAAATTTGACGATTTCTAATGGGGATTAATAAATTGAAATTTGTTCCACTGGGGATTTAAATGATGTACTGTGGGGATTACTTACGGAATAGCCTAGAGACGTTTTCCTCTCCTTCCAACCTATCAGTAATTGTCTTTCTTATTTTGTTTATTTGTAAACAGTGATTATGTTCAAATGCATATGTTCATCAATGAATCATTGGACGTTTTTTGCAAACAAAACATAAGAGTAAGAAGAAAGACAAATAGTTTTTTTGCACTTTCAAAGGGGTATCTTTGTATTGACTTTGAATAAATATTTTGTACAAAGGAGACAAACATTCTAGTAAGAGAATGGTGCCATAAAAACAAGCAAAATTTATACAAAGAAAGATAGCTATGTGTCATAATCCCATGGGGTTCCCATTCTTCTATAGCCTTCGTATCTCTGAGCATCTTGTCTATTTGTTGCTTCGGCCGAAGATGATTGAATTGATCAGGAACTCCGAGTTTGTCCGTGGAAATCAAAGATTGCTCGTAAAGTGATCCAACGGGACATAGTCATACGCTTTAATTCCCTAAATTTTTCCTGGACCGCCCTTTCGGGTTTTCAGTCCACCGGGAAACCCTTTTTTGCCCAAGTCGCCCTTTCGGGTTTTCAACTTGTCGGGTGTACAGATTTTTTTCATTTTATCCCTAATTTTTGCCCGAACCTTTTTGGTTCACCGGGATGCCCTTGTTTTGCCTAGGTGTATCAACCTAGCGGGTCTCTTATGCGTAGTATCTTTTGACTATGTCCACGTTTGCAGGGTGAGGCAGGTCGTCACTGTCCATGGTGGTCAAGATCATCGCCCCACTGGAGAATATTTTCTTGATTAAAAATGGTCCTTCATAGGTAGGAGTCCATTTGCCCCTGGGATCACTTTGTGGCAAGATGATACGTTTGATCACTAGATCCCCAACTTGATATACTTGGAGTATGACTTTCTTGTTGAAAGCCTTGATCATCCGTTTTTGATACATTTGACCATGGAAAATAGTAGTAAGTCTCTTTTCATCAATTAAGTTCAGTTGATTAAGTCGAGTATGGATCCAATCGTCTTCACTTAAGCCTATGTCCTTCATAATCCTTAGAGAGGGGATCTGAACCTCAATAGGCAAGACAGCCTCTATGTCGTATACCAAAGAATAGGGTGTTGTCCCAGTTGACGTGCGAGTCGTGGTACGGTATCCGTGGAGAGCGAATGGTAGCATCTCATGCCAGTCTTTGTATGTGACTGTCATCTTTTGTATGATCTTTTTAATGTTTTTATTTGCAGCTTCGACAGCACCATTCATCTTTGGCCGATAGGGAGAAGAATTGTGATGCTGAATCTTGAATTTCTCACACAAGGCGGTGATTATAGTGTTATTAAGATTTGTACCATTGTCAGTGATGATCCTTTCCGAGATACCATATCAGAAAATGAGATTTTGCTTGATGAAGCGGGCAACAACATTCTTGGTAACGGATGCGAAGGAAGCTACTTCAACCCACTTGGTAAAATAGTCAATGGCCACTAGGATGAAACGGTGTCCATTAGAGATTGTAGGCTTGATCTCTCCAATCATATCAATTCCCCACATAGCGAAGGGCCAAGGAGCCGTCAAGACATTCAGAGGAACCGGAGGTACGTGCACCTTGTTAGCATAAATTTGACACTTATGACAGGTCCGAGAGTGTTGATAGCAATCTGCTTCCATGGTAGACCAATAATAGCCTGCCCGTAGGATTTTCTTTGCCATCATATGCCCACTGGAGTGAGTGCCAAAAGTACCTTCATGTAATTCAGCCATGATCTTTTCCGCCTCAATCTTATCCACACACCGGAGTAGAATGGAGTCATGATTGCGTTTGTAAAGGATGTCATTACTAAGGAAGAACTTAGCAGAGAATCTCCTTAAGAACTTCTTATCATTGATTGAAGTTCCTTCTGGATATTCTTGAGCCTCGAGATACCTCTTGACTTCATGAAACCAAGGGCGGTCCATTATTTCTTCAGTATTAATCTCGTGACAGTGTGTTGGTTCATCCATTCGTTTGATGGTTATCTGGGGAGCCTCGTTATCCCAATTAAGTTTAAACATACATGACATTGTGGCTAGAGCGTCTGCTAGATGATTTTCTTCTCGCGGGAAATGCTCGAAGGTAATCTTCTCAAAATGCGGTAGCAATGTCAAAATATGTTCTTTGTAAGGGATAAGATTTGGGTGCTTAGTGTCCCATTCCCCTTTGATCTGATTGATGACCAAAGCTGAATCTTCGAACATCTCTAAAGATTTGATTCCCAAGTCTACGGCAGCTCTGAGACCAAAGATGCATGCTTCGTACTCCGCCATGTTGTTTGTACAGTTGAAGCAAAGTCTGGAAGTAAAGGGAGTATGACACCCTTCTGGAGATATAAGTACAGCGCTGATACCATTACCAAGTGCATTGGATGCCCCATCAAAGAACAGGGTCCATCGGGATCCTTCTTCAGGTTTGTCGTATGGCCTGATTCCTTCACAGTTGTCTAATGTCATGATGTCTTCATCTGGGAATTCAAACTTCATGGACTGATAATCTTCTACAGCTTGATGAGCAAGATGATCATCTAGCACATGTAAGTCTAAGAGTGCCTAAGAGGGGGGGTGAATTAGGTATATAAAAATTTATTCGGTTTTATGAGAATACTTATAGTAATTTGTGGTTAAGTGTTTGAAGGTTTTTGACTATATCTTATCTTTTCTTGATTATGGTGATGAAAACGATAAAAGCGGAAAAGTAAAGAACACGGCGATATATCCTGGTTCCCCTCACAATCCGAGAGTACTCCAGTCCCCTTTCCAACACGAAAGAGATTTCACTATAGTTTAGAATGATTGTACAGCCTATGCTTACTATCTAACCTATAGGGTGACCAAAGGTTCTTAACACCTTTAAGGTCAAACAAACACTAATGTGAATGAAGAACAATCCTCTTCAAATCACAACACTTACTTCCAACAATCCTGGATAGTAAGGGAATACTTTCTTTTTGTAATACAATGATTTATTTGAAAGAGATGGAGAGCACTATCAATCTTTGATTGATCTTCTTCTTCAAGAAAGAAACAATTCTCAAGCAATGATTATAAATGTTCACAATGAATGTATGAAACTTGTAATGATTTCTTAATGAAAATGTATATGGCAAGTTTCACAAAATTTATGATTTGTAAGAACACTTGAAAGTTTGTAAGAATATGCAAATTTGAATGATGAAAATTGTTAATTGAAGAAGGTTATTTGAATTTGAAAATCTGCATAATTTATAATGTCACAAATACCTCTTCATTCATGCCATTTGATATGAAAAGATGCAATGCAATCATGAAAGAATACCATTTGAATTATGTTCAAAAAACAAAAGAAAATCTGTACTGGTTCGCTGGGAACCGGTTCCGACCCAGGCAGAACCCGGTTCTTAGTGAACGTTATAACCCAGAATTCAAAAATAACACGCAGGAACCGGTTCCCCTATAGGTACAACCCAGTTCCTGGTACAAATTCCAGGGAAGTGATTTTTGAACAAGTTTGGAACCCGGTTCCCTGTTAGGTAGGAACCGGTTCCTGAAAGTTTATTTTCAAAAAATCCTTTTGAAAAAGATCTCAAACAAGGTTTTTCTTATTGCTAAAAATGTGGGATATGTATATGATTATGAATGCATATTTGTGAACATCTATATTCAAGTTTAAGAATTATTTATACCTTTTGACATTTGTTGTTTCTTTAATAATAATTCTTCTAATCTTCAGGACTTGTAACAAGGTTTTATATGATATTGATAAACTTTTTGCACATCCTTTGAATGTTGATATCCATGTTGTCTTCATCAAAACCAATGCTTTAAACATGACTTGAGAAGCTTGCAATTACATTCTGCCCCTTTTTGATGATGACAACCAAGTCTTGAAAACAATTCTTGAAATGTTTATGTTGTTTTGTGTAGCAAAAATGTTAAGCAAATGCAAGGCTTCCCCTAAATTGTATGCTCCCCTTAAGTCCATGATTCTTTGAATTTTGGAGTGAGTTTTATGATAGTTATTTTGGCCTGCAATTTCTTTGAAACAAAACAACACATATGCATATTCTTCTCCCCCTTTGTTAACATCAAAAAGGATGGGGAAAAAGAGTGAAACAAATTCATTTAAAAAACACAAGCAATTTTAAACACAACCACACACTAAAACACGAACACAACGAATTGTACGATACAACATATAACAACGAAACATAAGAAACCTAAACATCACGAAACATAAGATGGAACATTGTCTAGACATAACAAAGTAAAACACGAAAATGAAAGAAATGACATAGAAATTAAAAGTAAGTCTTTAGTCTTCATCCTCATTCATCTCATCACCGTCATCTTCACTTCCATTTTCACTACCACTTCCACTTCCGGATAATTATTAAGCACAAAAAATGCATGGCAGCCTGGAAAAAGGGGCGTGTGGCAGGTCTGCATGCTGGGAACCGGTTATGCACTATAGGGAACCCGGTTCCTGGCTTTTGTAAAAAGTAACATTTCTGGAAAATGAACCAGGAACCGGTTCCGACCATTATGGGAACCGGGTTCCACATGCAAATATTGCCAAAAACTTGAAAAAATTGTTATGAAAGGGAAAGTTTTGTACTAACAATATATACACACATATTTTATCAAATAAAAACATATAAAAGAAGGAGTAGAAGCAGAGTGTACTGAAACATAAATTTTTTTTGAAGAAAAATTAAGATGTGCACCTTATGAGAAACATTTAGAGATCACCTTCATCCAAAATACCAAGTTCTCTTCAGATTTTGAAGAATAGTTCTCGAGCAAGCGGTTTTGTGAAGATATCTGCGAGTTGGTTATGAGTATCCACAAAAGTGACTTCGACATCTCCTTGAAGTACATGATCATGGAGAACATGATGTTGAATATATATATGTTTGGTTCTTGAATGCATGACTGGATTCTTTGTAATATTGATAGCACTTGTATTGTCGCATCGAAGAGGAATGCATCCGAGATCAAGTCCGTAATCACGGAGTTGTTGCTTGAGCCAAAGAATTTGTGCACAATAACTACCCGCTGCTATGTATTCTGCTTCAGTTGTGCTAAGAGTAACACATGCTTGCTTTTTACAAGCCCATAATACTAATGCATTTCCAATAATGTGACAAGTACCACTTGTGCTTTTACGATCAGTTTTACAACCTGCATAATCCACTTCAGAATAACCAATTAAAGTGCAAATACTACCTTTAGGATACCATAAGCCGACATTGGTTGTTCCTTTGAGATACTTCATGATCCTTTTAACTGCCATAAGGTGTGATTCCTTTGGATTTGCTTGAAAGAGAGCACAAAGACAAACACTAAACATTATGTCAGGACGGCTTGCCGTCAAATACAATAAGGAACCAATCATACCTCAGTATTTTGTAATATCAATTGGAGTACCGGATTCATCTTGATGAACATATGTACCGGAGCCCATTGGAGTATTCATTGCTTTACAATTGTCCATATCAAACTTTTTCAATAATTCTTTGCAATACTTAGATTGGTTGATGAAGATTCCATCTTTTAGTTGCTTGATTTGTAGTCCAAGAAAGTAGTTCATCTTTCCCATCATAGACATATCGAATTCTCCTTGCATCATCAATGAGAATTCCTCACACATTTCTTTGTTAGTCGATCCAAAAATGATATCATCAACATAGACTTGAACCAATAAAGTGTTACTTTTGATTTTCTTAATGAACAAAGTTTTATCAACCTTACCCTTTTCGAAACCTTTTTCACACAAAAAATTGCTAAGTCTATCATACCATGCTCTTGGTGCTTGCTTTAAGCCATAAAGAGCCTTTCTCAACTTAAAGACATGTGTAGGATGTTTGAAGTCTTCAAATCCCGGAGGTTGTTTGACATAGACTTCTTCATTGATGTATCCATTCAAGAATGCGCTTTTGACGTCCATTTGAAAAAGCTGAAAATTTAATGAACAAGCATAAGCAAGTAAAAGACGTATAGCTTCTAACCTTGCAACCGGAGCAAATGTTTCTTCAAAGTCGATTCCTTCCTCTTGATTGTAGCCTTGGGCAACCAACCTTGCTTTGTTTCGAACAATTAGACCATTCTCATCAAGTTTGTTCTTAAACACCCATCGGGTACCTATGATGTGTTTACCACTTGGTCTAGGAACAAGTTCCCAAACTTGATTTCTCTCGAATTGATTTAATTCTTCTTGCATAGCAATAATCCATTGATCATCTCCTAAGGCTTCATCAACTTTGGTAGGTTCAATTTGAGAAACAAACGCCATGTTTAAGCAAGCATCTTTTAGATTTATTCTTGTTGATACTCCTTGACTAATGTCACCAATAATTTTGTCAATAGGATGGTCTCTATGAGTTCTCCATTCTTTTGGTAGATCATTGATGTTTGAATCTTGTTGTACAATGTCTTCTTGATTTTTCGGTGATTTCACAACTTGATCATTTGAAAGTTCTTTCGGGGGTAAATCTATAGGATCATCATCATCACAAACAACTACTTCCTCTTTAGAGGTGTTAGTTTCATCAAAAGATACATGCATAGATTCTTCAATAGTTAAAGTTCTTTTATTATAAATTCTATATGCTTTACTAGAAAGAGAATAACCAAGAAATATACCTTCGTCGGATTTCTCGTCAAACTTACCGAGATTGTCTTTGTCATTGTTAAGAACAAAACACTTGCATCCAAAAATGTGGAAGTGAGCAATATTTGGCTTTCTTCCTTTGAAGAGTTCATATGGAGTCATCTTTATTATAGGTCTAATGATAACTCGATTTCCAACATAACATGCCGTACTAACCGCATCCGCCCAAAAATATTTAGGAAGATTTGCATCACTAAGCATTGTTCTTGCAAGTTCCACTAGAAACCTATTCTTTCTTTCAACTACTCCATTTTGTTGTGGAGTTCTAGGTGCTGAAAAATTATGAGAGATACCGTGTTCTTCACAAAATTCTTCAAATTGTGCATTTTAGAATTCTCCAACATAATCACTTCTTATGGATACAATCTTTAGTGATTTTTCATTTTGGATTTGCTTAGCATACTTCTTAAAAGCTTTAAAGGCATCACTTTTCTGCACAAGAAACAAAGTCCAAGAATATCTAGAAAAATCATCAACAATAACCAAAGCGTATACATTACCTCCGAAGCTTTTTGTTCTTGATGGACCAAAGAGATCCATGTGTAACAATTGTAGTAGCCTTGTAGTAGACACCACATTCTTAGATTTGAAAGATGATTTTGTTTGTTTCCATTTTTGACAAGCATCACAAAGTCTATCTTTGACAAATTTTCTCTTAGGCAAACCAATGACAAGATCACGCTTGATTAGTTTATTCAAGTGTTCCATATGAATATGAGCAATCCTTTTGTGCCAAAGCCATGAATCATCATTGTTTTCCATGAGACATTTTACCTTCAAAGATGGATCATCAAGGGAAATCATAAATATATTATTAATTCTTTTACCTTTGAGTTTTACCTCATTGGTTGCCTCATCCATAATAAGGCATTCTTCTTTGTTGAATTTGATCTTGAACCCTCTATCGCAAAGTTGACTTATGCTAAGAAGGTTGTGCTTTAATCCTTCAACATAGAGAACATCCTCAATTTGAATGGATGGAGGTGTGCCAACTATTCCAACGCCAAGTATCTTTCCTTTGGTGTTGTCTCCATAGGTGACATACCCTTTGGCTTTATGTACTAGATATGAAAATTGGTGTACATCTCCTGTCATATGCTTTGAACATCCACTATCAAGATACCAAACATTTGATGTGGATTTCAAGCATACCTACAAAAACAAATTATTTCTTGTTAGGTACCCAAGTTGCCTTGGGTCGTTCATAGTTAGTTCCCTTTTTCACCCATGCATAATGTCCACTAGCCATACTGAAATTTCTAATATAGCATGCATTGGGTGTGTGTCCAATAATACCACAGTAAAAACAGTTTGGAACAAATTTGCTCTTGTATCTAGGAATTTGTTTTCTTTTAGATACATTAGCCTTTTTATTTTGATGATTATGAAAAACTTGCTTCTTTTCTACTTTCTTGGGATTGGAACTATTACTAGCCTTTACAGAAACAGTGGGATTGTTACTTGGTTTCTTAGTATTCACATAACCAAGACCTCTTTTATCATTTGGATAACGTTGTTGGCTTAGTAATCCTTCCAATCCTATTTGTCCTTTTTCATATCGTTTAATGACTCTTTTCAATTGAACAATTTGAAAGACATTTTATTCACACTTGGAGCATGCAAAGTTTTCCTTTTCTTTAATAAAGTTCTGTTTTTGAAGATCAGAATCTTTAGTCATGGTGTCAATTTTTTCTAGACAAATTAGAAGTTCTTTTTCTTGTTTTGACACCTTTTTGTATAAACTTTTGCATTCTTTCAAGAGTTCATCAATTGCACCTTGAACATCATCATCAAAAAGATTAAATTCATTACTAACCTCTTCTTCATCGTCGGAGTGATGTGAAGCCATCAATGCTAGATTTTCACTTTCGTCACTATCCGAATCGAATGAAGAACTTATCTCATTATCTTCCCATACAACATAAGCCCTTTTGTTCTTGAACTCCTTTTTTCCTTTGAATCCATTTTTCTTGGAGAGTTTTGGACAATCCGGCTTTATGTGACCTTGCTTTCCACATTCATAGCATGTGACATCTTGTGTTGATGTGGAGGCTTCTTTATCTTTATGCTTATAAAATTTCTTTCTTTTGACAAAGTTAGCATTGTGAAGATTATTTTTATGACCAAAATATTTTCCTAACCTTTTTACAAGAAGCAAGAAGTTTTCATCTTCCTCCGATGCATCTTTATCTTGACTTTCTTTTGAATCAACTTTCAAAGCAATGCCTTTGGATTTCTTCTCATGATTCTCATGTTTTTCAAGCCTTCCAAGTTCCGTCTCATATTCTTGAAGCTTTCCGAAAAGTGTTGCGAAAGTCATAGTTGTTAGGCTTTTCTTTTTGGATATTGCCGTCACTTTTGGTTGCCATTCCCTAGTTAAAGACCTAAGCACTTTAAGATTTAATTCATCGTTAGTTAAAGTCTTACCGAGTGCCTTCAAATAGTTTGTCAAGTGAATGAATCTCTTTTGCAAGTCAAGGATGGATTCTCCGGGCAGCATTCTGAATAATTCATATTCTTGACTCAAAGTGTTCAATCTAGACCTTTTGACTTCGGCGGTTCCTTCATGAGTTTCTACAAGAGTATCCCAAATTTCATGTGCTTTTTTACCTTTCCTTTTGGATAAAATAAAAGTCGGTGGCGACTCTTGCTAAACCGGAACATTTGCGAATACAAATGCAAAACCTCAAGTCAGTTCTCCCACCGCATCACACCATCCAAGAATGTTTATTGAATTGTAAGTTGTAAGCTGAAAGAATGAGTATCAGAATGCCGTATGTGTCTAGAGCGTATCTGAACCGTATCTGGATTTGAACTTTGAATGAGTATCTGAATGGCATCCATGTCTGGAGTGTATTCGTACTGTATTGTATCTGAAAGTTGAATCTGAATGAGTATCAGAATGGCATCCATGTCTGGAGCGTATATGTATTGTATTGCATGTGAAAGTTGAATATGAAAGTTGAATCTGAATGAGTATCAGAATGGCATCCGTGTCTGGAGCGTATCCATATTGTATCTGAAAGTTGAAATCTGAATGAGTATCAGAATGGCATCCGTGTCTGGAGCGTATCCGTACTGTATCTGAACTTGAAATCTGAATGAGTATCAGAATGGCATTCGTGTCTAGAGCGTATATGTACTGTATCTGAACTTGAAATCTGAATGAGCATCAGAATGGCATCCGTGTCTGGAGCGTATCTATGCTATATTTGATTGCATGTTATTAATGGTAGTTGTTTAATCTTATCCTGAAAAGGGTAAAATGTTAGCTGAAAGAAAGTTATATTGCATGAAATATATGATGCAATGTGTTTGCTTTATCAATGTTTATGATATGTGGATGTAATGTATACGCATGTAAGCTAATTTGCTGTATTGTTGTGCGATTGAGGAAAATAAATCCTTGAATGTTGTTGAGGCTATGTTGAATTTTCATGTCTTGAAGTTTGTAGTACTGACAAACTCTTTTTGAGGGAAGTAAATTCAGTTGTGAGGGCAATGCCATGTACTACTTGTAAGATCTGCTTTGGGGAATCTTGAGAAATTTGACGATTTCTACTAGGGATTAATAAATTGAAATTTGTTCCACTGGGGATTTAAATGATGTATTGTGGGGATTACTTACGGAATAGCCTAGAGACGTTTTCCTCTCCTTCCAACCTATCAGTAATTATCTTTCTTATTTTGTTTATTTGTAAACAGTGATTATGTTCAAATGCATATGTTCATCAATGAATCATTGGACGTTTTTTGCAAACAAAACATAAGAGTAAGAAGAAAGACAAATAGTTTTTTTGCACTTTCAAAGGGGTATCTTTGTATTGACTTTGAATAAATATTTTGTACAAAGGAGACAAAAATTCTAGTAAGAGAATGGTGCCATAAAAACAAGAAAAATTTATACAAAGAAAGATAGATATGTGTCATAATCCCATGGGGTTCCCATTCTTCTATAGCCTTCGTATCTCTGAGCATCTTGTATATTTGTTACTTCAGCCGAAGATGATTGAATTGATCAGGAACTCCGAGTTTGTCCGTGGAAATCAAAGATTGCTCATAAAGTGATCCAACGGGATATAGTCATACGCTTTAATTCCCTAACTTTTTCCTGGACCGCCCTTTCGGGTTTTCAGTCCACCGGGAAACCCTTTTTTGCCCAAGTCGCCCTTTCGGGTTTTCAACTTGTCGGGTGTACAGATTTTTTTCATTTTATCCCTAATTTTTGCCCGAACCTTTTTGGTTCACCGGGATGCCCTTGTTTTGCCTAGGTGTATCAACCTAGCGGGTCTCTTATGCATAGTATCTTTTGACTATGTCCACGTTTGCAGGGTGAGGCAGGTCGTCACTGTCCATGGTGGTCAAGATCATCGCCCCACTGGAGAATATTTTCTTGATTAAAAATGGTCCTTCATAGGTAGGAGTCCATTTGCCCCTGGGATCACTTTGTGGCAAGATGATACGTTTGATCACTAGATCCCCAACTTGATATACTTGGAGTATGACTTTCTTGTTGAAAGCCTTGATCATCCGTTTTTGATACATTTGACCATGGCAAACAGCAGTAAGTCTCTTTTCATCAATTAAGTTCAGTTGATTAAGTCGAGTCTGGATCCAATCGTCTTCACTTAAGCCTATGTCCTTCATAATCCTTAGAGAGGGGATCTGAACCTCAATAGGCAAGACAGCCTTTATGCCGTATACCAAAGAATAGGGTGTTGCCCCAGTTGACGTGCGAGTCGTGGTACGGTATCCGTGGAGAGCGAATGGTAGCATCTCATGCCAGTCTTTGTATGTGACTGTCATCTTT
The DNA here is from genome assembly GCA_948472305.1 of Vicia faba. NCBI lineage: Eukaryota > Viridiplantae > Streptophyta > Magnoliopsida > Fabales > Fabaceae > Vicia > Vicia faba. Next base: position 889,823,676 of record OX451738.1, read on the forward strand.
TGTATGATCTTTTTAATGTTTTTATTTGTAGCTTCGACAGCACCATTCATCTTTGGCCGATAGGGAGAAGAATTATGATGCTGAATCTTGAATTGCTCGCATAAGGCGGTGATCATAGTGTTATTAAGATTTGTACCATTGTCAGTGATGATCCTTTCCGAGATACCATATCGGAAAATGAGATTTTGCTTGATGAAGCGGGCAACAACATTCTTGGTAACGGATGCGAAGGAAGCTACTTCAACCCACTTGGTAAAATAGTCAATGGCCACTAGGATGAAACGGTGTCCATTGGAGATTGTAGGCTTGATCTCTCCAATCATATCAATTCCCCACATAGCGAAGGGCCAAGGAGCCGTCAAGACATTCACAGGAACCGGAGGTACATGCACCTTGTCAGCATAAATTTGACACTTATGACAGGTCCGAGAGTGTTGATAGCAATCTTCTTCCATGGTAGACCAATAATAGCCTGCCCGTAGGATTTTCTTCGCCATCATATGCCCACTGGAGTGAGTGCCAAAAGTACCTTCATGTAATTCAGCCATGATCTTTTCCGCCTCAAACTTATCCACACACCGGAGTAGAATGGAGTCATGATTGCGTTTGTACAGGATGCCATTACTAAGGAAGAACTTAGCAGAGAATCTCCTTAAGAACTTTTTATTATTGATTGAAGTTCCTTCTGGATATTCTTGAGCCTCGAGATACCTCTTGACTTCATGAAACCAAGGGCGGTCCATTATTTCTTCAGTATTAATCTCGTGACAGTGTGCTGGTTCATCCATTCGTTCGATGGTTATCTGGGGAGCCTCGTTATCCCAATTAAGTTTAAACATAGATGACATTGTGGCTAGAGCGTCTGCTAGATGATTTTCTTCTCGCGGGAAATGCTCGAAGGTAATCTTCTCAAAATGTGGTAGCAATGTCAAAACATGTTCTTTGTAAGGGATAAGATTTAGGTGCTTAGTGTCCCATTCCCCTTTGATCTGATTGATGACCAAAGCTGAATCTTCGAACATCTCTAAAGATTTGATTCCCAAGTCTACGGCAGCTCTGAGACCAAAGATGCATGCTTCGTACTCCGCCATGTTGTTTGTACAGTTGAAGCAAAGTCTGGAAGTAAAGGGAGTATGACACCCTTCTGGAGATATGAGTACAGCGTTGATACCATTACCAAGTGCATTGGATGCCCCATCAAAGAACAGGTTCCATCGGGATCCTTGTTCAGGTTCGTCGTATGGCCTGATTCCTTCACAGTTGTCTAATGTCATGATGTCTTCATCTTGGAATTCAAACTTCATGGACTGATAATCTTCTACAGCTTGATGAGCAAGATGGTCAGCTAGCACATGTAAGTCTAAGAGTGCCTAAGAGGGGGGGTGAATTAGGTATATAAAAATTTATTCGGTTTTATGAGAATACTTGTAGTAATTTGTGGTTAAGTGTTTGAAGGTTTTTGACTATATCTTATCTTTTCTTGATTATGGTGATGAAAACGATAAAAGCGGAAAAGTAAAGAACACGGCGATGTATCCTAGTTCCCCTCACAATTCGAGAGTACTCCAGTCTCCTTTCCAACACGAAAGAGATTTCACTATAGTTTAGAATGATTGTACAGCCTATGCTTACTATCTAACCTATAGGGTGACCAAAGGTTCTTAACACCTTTAAGGTCAAATAAACACTAATGTGAATGAAGAACAATCCTCTTCAAATCACAACACTTACTTCCAACAATCCTGGATAGTAAGGGAATACTTTCTTTTTGTAATACAATGATTTATTTGAAAGAGATGGAGAGCACTATCAATCTTTGATTGATCTTCTTCTTCAAGAAAGAAACAATTCTCAAGCAATGATTATAAATGTTCACAATGAATGTATGAAACTTGTAATGATTTCTTAATGAAAATGTATATGGCAAGTTTCACAAAATTTATGATTTGTAAGAACACTTGAAAGTTTGTAAGAATATGCAAATTTGAATGATGAAAATTGTTAATTGAAGAAGGTTATTTGAATTTGAAAATCTGCACAATTTATAATGTCACAAATACCTCTTCATTCATGCCATTTGATATGAAAAGATGCAATGCAATCATGAAAGAATACCATTTGAATTATGTTCAAAAAACAAAAGAAAATCTGTACTGGTTCGCTGGGAACCGGTTCCGACCCAGGCAGAACCCGGTTCTTAGTGAACGTTATAACCCAGAATTCAAAAATAACATGCAGGAACCGGTTCCCCTATAGGTACAACCCGGTTCCTGGTACAAATTCCAGGGAAGTGATTTTTGAACAAGTTTGGAACTTGGTTCCCTGTTAGGTAGGAACCGGTTCCTGAAAGTTTATTTTCAAAAAATCCTTTTGAAAAAGATCTCAAACAAGGTTTTTCTTATTGTTAAAAATGTGGGATATGTATATGATTATGAATGCATATTTGTGAACATCTATATTCAAGTTTAAGAATTATTTATACCTTTTGACATTTGTTGTTTCTTTAATAATTCTTCTTCTAATCTTCAGGACTTGTAATAAGGTTTTATATGATATTGATAAACTTTTTGCACATCCTTTGAATGTTGATATCCATGTTGTCTTCATCAAAACCAATGCTTTAAACATGACTTGAGAAGCTTGCAATTACAGCACACTGCCCTTTATAGCTTTCTGGGTAGTATATTGTATATCACATTCTGTTAGGATCATCTGCCATCTAGCTATCCTCCCAGACAAAGCAGGCTTTTCAAAGATGTACTTTATCGGATCCATCTTAGATATCAACAAAGTAGTATGAGTCAGCATATACTGTCTTAGCCGACGAGCAGCCCATGCCAGAGCGCAGCAAGTTTTCTCAAGCAGTGAATATCTGGTTTCACAGTCGGTAAACTTTTTGCTCAGGTAGTAAATAGCGTGCTCTTTTCGGCCAGACTCGTCATGCTGCCCCAATACAAACCCCATTGAGTTCTCTAAAATGGTCAGATACATGATCAGTGGTCTTCCCTCGACTGGTGGCATCAAAACAGGAGGCTCTTGTAAGTACTCTTTGATCTTGTCAAAAGCAAACTGGCATTCATCATTCCATCTGACTACTTGATATTTCTTTAATAGTTTGAAGATTGGCTCACAAGTAGCTGTTAGGTGAGAAATGAATCTGGCAATATAGTTCAGGTGTCCCAAGAATCCTCTGACTTCCTTCTCAGTACGAGGAGTAGGCATTTCTTGTATCGCTTTAACCTTGGCAGGATCGACCTTAATGCCTTTGTTACTTACGACAAAACCTAAAAGTTTACCGGACCGTACTCCGAATGTGCACTTGTCTGGGTTCAACCTTAGTTTATACTTCTTTAACCTCTCAAACAACTTTTGCAAGTGATCAAGGTGCTCTTCTTCTATTTATGATCGATTTATCATATCGTCTATGTAGACCTCTATTTCATGATGTATCATGTCATGAAACAAAGCTACCATGGTGCACTGATAGGTTGCCCCAGCATTCTTCAGTTTGAATGGCATCACTTGGTAGCAGAATATGCCCAACTGTGTGACAAATGTTGTTTTCTCCATGTCCTTGTTGTACCCCAATTTTTTCCCCTAAGATCCCTTCATCATATCACATTGTTTCAATCACCACAAAATCACATTAGGGATTTTGCTTCTTCTCCCTATCTTTAGCTTTGCTCTTTGAGAAGTTACCAAGCACCTTGATTGGTTTTTTTTGTGATCATAGATATTGTACTTTGATTTTTCTCTCTAATTAATAAAATTCAATATTGGTTTGTCTTACTTGTTGATAATGTAGGTAAAAGCAATGAGGTTTAGCAAGTTGCTTCATGGGTTCATGAGTTTATTTCCATGCCCTAGTCAAAAGCTTGAGAGTTTCAAACCTCACCATTGAAGTTGTTTTGAAGTTGATATGAAATTGGTTTTGGTGGCCATAGGTCCTCATCATCATCCTCAACAATTTCTATTCACAAAGGAAGAATATTGGCACAAAAAGTTTGTTCAAACTTGGCAAAGTTCCACCAAGCATTCTCTTGATCTAGAGGTTAGGGTTTTGGACTTCAAAGAGGCATATCTTGCTCATATTTTGTCATTTTTGAGTGATTCCAAAAACTTTCTTCTCTTCAAAGAGTTACCAACAAATTACTTCAAAAGTTCCAAAGAGTTTTCATGTGGAAGGAACTTGGTGAAGAAGAAAGATCACAAGTCATCCAGTTGAATCCCTAATTTTCCATATGTAACTTTAAATTGTCATAACTTGGTCAATTTTTATCACCTTGAGCCTATTATTTTTCCATGATGATCTTAAGGATGTGTACCTCATGCCTTCTTTTATGTGCAAAGTAAGAAAATGGATGGAAGTTGCCTTAAGAATGCAAAAGATTATAGGTCATTTCATTACTTTTGGCCAACTTCAACAAGTCATAACTTGCTCAATTTTTGGATATTTTGAGTGGTTCAAATTGCAAAATGTCATTCAAGAGGTCTACTTCATTCCATCTTTTTGGGTCAAGAGAAAATTCTAGGTGCAAGGCCATGTTTGGAAGCAAGAGATTATAGGTCATTTTTAAAGAAGAATTTGAAATATTTTTAAGTATGGAAAGTCAACTCTTTTTCTCCAACTTTGACTCCATGTAATTTTCAGCTCAAGCCTCCAATTGATTCCATTCTTTTTCCATTGCAAAGTTTGTTACCTCATCTTTCCAAAGCATCAAGAATCATGCCTTAAGACTCCCTGAGATGGAAATGCCATTGTTTCAAAAGTGGTAACTTGGAATTGAAGTTGCCCTACAAGTCAGAATTTGAATTTCATGTTACAACCTCTAAACCTCAAATTAGCACGCGTTTTGGGTCTAAACATGATTAGCCAACTTTCCCAAGTGGATTAGTGCATCAAAACGCAAGAATTGGGTGAGTTTTGGGGAAGTTTGGATCACACTTCACTCGTGCATCAGGTTTGCACAAATTCCCTCCAAAACGCATCATTCACTCTTCCTTTTGATCCCATTTGCTTCTCTTATAAATATAGGTACTATCCCATTCATTTTCTAAAGCTTAGATAGCCAGAATCACCCTGCCAAACTTGCTTCACAACTCAAAATTCAGCTACTTCAAATCCTATTCTCAAGCTTTTTTCAATCCATTTTCTCCATCAATTCACCTTCTTTGATCTTCCCTGAAGCTAACCATACCATTACATTAAAGAATTGTGCCCTATATTGCTCCATAGAAATCCAGTTTCAAAGCTCTGCAACTCAACTTTAATAGGTAGATTCCTTCATCAATTCTTCAAAACTTTGGTACCATTGTGTTGCTCTCATTGCCCTGGTTCTAGTCGCAACACTAACTTTTATCTGGAAACACGTTTTGACCATGAAATTTCAAATCCCCTTTCAAAACTTTCTTTCCAAATTGCTTGAGTTACAGTTTATATAAAAATGGCGCGAGGGCATGGTTATCTTCGTCTTGAAGAGACGAAATGAATGGCATAGTTCTGAGCTTCTGATTTTACAGTTTGAGAGACCTGCAATTCGTGAGGAAGGAGGTTGAAGATGACCAACATGTTACCTTCTAACCAATGAAAGCGTGCCATTTGTATTTTTTGAATTTCTAATTTTACATTTGATTCGGTGCTTTATTCAATAAAGACCATGATATGCACAACGCGCCAGATCCCTTGGATTTGATTACTAACGCGTTTTGACTCTCATCCAATGATCCACATCTTTTTCTTTTATTTTCTTTTTCTGATTTTTATATTTTAATTGTTTTAAATTTCAAAAAATCATAGAAAATTCATTTTTAGTCAAAAAAATCTGAAACAATTATGAAAAATATTTTTGATTATTCTCTTTCTGATTTTTATTTTTTCACAATTTATTTTTGTGCTTTGGTATTTTTTATGAAATTTACACTTATTTGATTTGTTTAAAATGTTTAAAAATACTTTTGCATATTTTTTAATTCTGAAAAAATTATAGAATGTTCCAATGATATTGTGACAAATATTGGTGACCTTATTTTATTTTTGTTTCTGATTTTATTATTTTTTACCATTTTTGTTTATTTCACCCATTTATTTTAATTTTTAAAAATAGTTTCTGACTTTTAAAAATTCCCAAAAATTTTGTAAAATTACTTGGCCCCTTTTCTGATTTTTCTATGGTTTTATTTTTTATTTCTTGATTAATTTGAACATAATTGATATTTTTTCTCATTATTTTCTGTTTTAAACTTTCTTTTTTAACCCTTTAAATGTATATATTAAATATATTATTATTTTGTGATATTTTCTGGCTGTCTTGGGTTGATTTTTTGATCATGGCTTTATTAACATCATTGGATCCATGGTGTTGAGTCTAACTCCACAAAAAATGGATGAATGATTTTAATAATAGTTTGATTAAATATTAATTCAAATGTGGTTTTCCTATTTACCCTAATTCTCCTTCATCCCATCCCCTTATTATTGCACTAAGTGTTGTTGGAGCATGATTTATATATCATGTCTCAAAATAAATGGTGCATAGATTGTTATTGACCGGCCTTAAAATAGGTGCGACTTCTATATAAGTCCACTTACGATTGCTTAACATAGCGCTAAATTTTGTCCCGATTCGAATAAATGATCATTCGTGGCCCAAACTTATGATTGCAAGCCCAAGTATGTTAATTTGATCTCTTTGATCCAATAACCTTGAGATTCATTGTGTGGAGGCTTTGGTTCTACCAATCCTCTAATGGATCTACAACACATTTGGTCAACGCGGATCACTTAAGCATCATTGATCATTAAATAGTACTTGTGAGAATTCCAAATGGATGATATACTTGACAAAAAGCAAATGCAACTTGTCGTGTGGAGGCTTTGGTTCTACCAATCCTCTAATGAGTTCCAAATGCAAGTTTCAAGATGGCCATCCAACTAATCACTAATTATTGACTTGTTTATTTTATGCTTTATTATTTTTATACTTTATGTACTATTTATTTTTTAGCATTTTACATTTCATGCCATTTTTTATCTTTGCTCATTTGAGCATTTCTTTATTCTTATCATTTTTACTTTGCTCACTTGAGCTTTTCTTTTCTTTTCTTTTCCTAAGATACTTAATAATCAACATAAACCCTAAAAAAACACTCAATGGTACTTGGACTATTTGGTTACTATCCTTGGCATTATGGAGCAGTGGACTTTTCTAGACTTAGGATTAGAAACCTTGGCCTATCTTGGAGACCTTGTGATCTTATCTGATTATTTTGTCTGGAGCTCTTGAGGTTTACCTCAAGACATTGGGTTGCTTGTTTGTTTTTATGTGCAGGTTTTTGTGATTGCGTCCTTGATTTGTAATCTGGAATTCACTCGCATACAGCTGTTACTCTGCCTAATTTTTGTGAAGACTTAATACATTTGAAGAGGTCTAGTATCTTTGCTTGCTTGGTTTCAATCCAAAGAATGGGAATTCTATCTTGACTCATAATGTCAAGTTTTTGGCTTCTTGTTGGTTAGATGGTCCTTACCCTTAGCTTTTACCTTATACTTTAGGATAGTCTCTTCTACTCCTCCCATCTTCTTTAATTTCGAAAATCTTCTCCCTCCTTTGAAAACTCTTCTTGTTTTGAAACTTATACTACTTTCATAATAAACTTGGACTTATGTCCATGCATTTTCAAAATATCTTCATAAATAAACTTTAATCAATTTAATAATACCTTAACATTTTTTGTGAGAAGACTAAAAGTCAACCAATCTCATTTCAAACCATTTTGCCACTTTGGTTTTTACCTTTAAACTTTTCTTAAAAGATTAGACTCTTGTCAATCCTTGTAGTGATGTAAACAACTATACTTCTACAGTATGTAGTGAAGTGAGATATTTTCCACTTGGGTGTTGAGTGAGGCATTGTTGATTTTAAAATCCAAGTCATATCCTCCACTTTGAGATGATGCAAATTCTCCTTTCTCATGATTGTGGGTAGTAAGTATGTTTTCCACACGGACAATGACGATGATGCCTTATCTCTTAAAATTAACCAACACACTTATGTTTCAAATTTTTTAAAAGAGGAACTACGTGTACCTTGATCCCCTATTGCATGAAAGGTGGTACGTAGGCACTAAAGGTTCGCAACCGCGGCGGGTGCAAAAATCTTAAAAATATATTTCTTTTCTCACCTCCACCATCCATTTTATATACAACACATTTTTATAGCCAAATTATACAGATTTTTTCAAAGAGGCTCCTGCGGAGTACCGTAGATGTTTAGGGTGCTAATACCTTCCCTTTGCATAACCAACCCCCTTACCTTGAATCTTTCCCCCTTTTTGGGGTTATTCGCTCTTTTCCCATTCCTTTGGAAACAATAAAGCGTGGTGGCGATTTTTATTTTGATTTGTATAATGTCTAGTCAATCCAATGGCTTAGTCTTGAACATTTATACCGCTACAGAAAAATGGCGACTTCACTGGGGAAAGATTAACCTCTTGTTGGTCCATCCCTAAGTGGGTTAAGCCTATCTTTGTTTATATATGTATATGTGCTATTGTTGTTTATGTATTATATGTTGTATATATGTTTGTTTGGATTTTCCCTGGTTTTCAGGGTGCTTGGTGATTACTCATAAATCCTATACCCGGACTTGGGCAAACTTTAAGATAGGACGGGCGGTATAGTCATGTTAACTTTTAGGGAGTAATCCAAAAAAAGGAGGCATGAGATCCCTCACTCAGTGGATGCCCCTTTGATTGTAGTGTCGTTTACCGAGTAATTGGGAAGACGTACTGCTTTTGACCTGGGAGCCTGCTGAAACTGAGGACCGTAGAATACCAAACCCATCTTGGCCTTTTAGGTGTAGTGCGGAAGCTATGACGGAGTAATCCGGAAATAGTTGTCACGCGATACTATGCTCGGACGAGTCTTTCTTGAGAATATTACTGATTACCGAGTTAATCGGGAAGTTGGTAATATACGAAGGAAGTATGTAGACTCTGGGAACCTCTAGAACCTTGTTCAGCAGATGATAACTCTTATACCAACACCTTAGGGTAGTACCTTCGACCTCATGCTCGTGATGTTGAACCTATGAACCCTATATGTGTGATCTTGTGTATGATTGTTGCATCATGCATCCATGCACTCATAAGCATCTTTTGAAGAAAACAATATTTAAGGGATTTACAGGTTGACTATTTGTGAATATCTCAAGTACTTTTAACCATGGATTCTGGAAAGAGAAAGACCAGGAAATACAGTTTCAAGGATCCCAAGATAGATGAGCTGATCAGTCTGATTCCAGAGATTAAGTGTCCTACAGACTTTTGGAAGAAGTATGGATCCATTATTCCTCTCATGAAGCTGAAGATGAAGGAGGGTATTCTCTCGAACTTGGTCCAGTTCTATGATCTGATGTATCATTGCTTTACTTTTCCCGATTATCAGTTGATGCCTACACTAGAGGAGTATTCTTATCTATTGGATTTACCCGTTACCGATATTGTTCCTTTTACTGGTTTGGAGGGTGAGCCAAAACCACATGAGATTGCTGCTTTGATTCATCTGGGGAAGTATGAGGTGGAAGCCCATATGACTACTAAAGGAGGGATTAGAGGATTACCAGCTCAGTTCTTATTAGAGAAAGCTCATTACTTGCCAGAATGAAGAGTACGGTTGCTTTTAAGGCCATCTTTGCTTTACTTGCTTATGGTTTGTTCTTATTTCCTAACGTGGACAAGTTTGTCGACATTAACGCTATCAGGATTTTCATCATTGGAAACCTGGTTCCTACACTGTTGGGTGATGATTATTACTTTGTTCATCTTCGGAGTTCTTATCATGGAGGAATGATTATCTGTTGCAGGCCTTTGTTGTACCGGTGGTTCATCTCTCATATGCCTCAGTCTGATGCCTTTTGGGATGTCAAGAAGGAACCCCGTTGGGCTCTTAAGATCATGGCACTTACTCACTCAGATATTGATTGGTATCATCGAGCTTATCATGATATAGATATTGTTGACAGTTGTGATAGTTTCCCCAATGTACCTCTTCTTGGTACAAAGGGAGGAATTAATTATAACCTTGTTCTTGCATGACGACAGCTTGGATATTCGATGAGAGATAAATAGAACAGTATTCATTTGAGTAGTTTCTTTCTGAAGGATGGATAAGACCACAAGAAAGCTAGGGAGAAGATTGTGAAGGCCTGGAGTCACATTCATAAGAAGAGTAGGAAGGATTTGGGGCCAAGGGGTGCTGTTTCTTCAGAGCCATATCTTCAGTGGGTTCGATCGAGAGTCGTTCAGTTGAAAATGCCGTATACTCGGGAGACACCCATGCATGATTTGTTTGTGAAGACCACTCCTATTTTATTAGATGATCTAGAAGAACTGCAGCTCACTTTGGTTAGGATGCAGCAGGAAAGGGATGCTTGGAAGAACAAGTTCCATACTTTAGAGAGTTCCTATAGAACCGACTTGAAGGAGAAAGATGATTTGATCGAGATCCTTGAGAATAGAGCGGTGGAGTCTATGGAGAGGCAAGGGGATTTATTTTCTCCTAAGCCTCAAACAGGTGCTGATTACTCACTTCCTGCTTCAGATGATTGGAAGGAGGTTGCCATCAGACAGGTGGAAGAAAACCAGAGGTTGAGGGCTCAAATTGCCAGACTCACGGGGAGTGCCAGCGTACAGATTGATCTCTATCAGTTTCATTTCTCTCAGGATTTTTAGATTGTATATTCATCTTGTACTTGGGATCATTGAAATTTGTAATCCATTTTGGAGTTATTATAATAAAAAAAATTCAGTATTTCAAATGCGTTATTATTTTGATGTTTGCATTATGTCTCTAAATCTTAAGTCCCTTGAAATATTAAAATGATGGAATAAAAATAATCATGTGCATTGCGTGACATGCATCATATTGCACATATTTCTTGCATTTATTATGCATACCCAGGTGCCTTACCCAGCTTCTTTGCTTCGTTCAGCAAACTGACTCATCACTACAACACTCGGGCTAACTTCAAAAAAAAGATGGAAATTTTGGAACAAGAGAATCGCGAGTTGCGCGAAGAAGTTTCTACTCTGAAGGCTGGCTTGGACAATTTGACTACTCTGATGGAAGCTCTGGTGGCTGCTCAGAATCAGCCACTGAGCGTTCAACCTCAACCAACAAGGGCAAATGTTGAAGTTCCTGTTGTTCCCGTATCTGCTACTCCGACTGTTGTTCAGAACCGTATGCCTCAGGGTTATCCATGGGGAATGCTGGAGAATTTTGCACCTGAAAGTTTCAATTTGGGCCCCCAAGATGCTCCAGTGGTTCCAAATGTTATTACTCCAGCACCTCATGTGGTGCATATTGTTCCTAATGCACCTCCTTCGGTGAATTTGGTTCCGTTTGAAGATGTGTGTCGTCCTTTCCCTCTGCCGAGTGAAGATTTGGGTCTTTATGACAGAATGGATGATTTTCAAGAGCAGTTTGATAGAATTCAAAGAGAGATGAAGGCTCTTAGGGGAAAAGAGTTATTTGGGCAGAACGTGAATGAGTTGTGTTTGGTCCCAAATGTTAGAGTGCCTGCTAAGTTCAAGGTCCCTGAGTTTGAGAAGTACAAGGGCAACACTTGCCCTCGTGCTCATTTGGTGATGTATGTAAGGAGAATGTCAACCCACAACGATGATTAGCGTCTGCTAATTCACTTTTTCCAGGATAGTCTAACCGGCGCAGCGTTGAAATGGTACATGAGTTTAGATAGCGCCAACATACATACCTTTAATGATTTGGGAGAAGCATTCATAAAACAATACAAGTACAATGTGGACATGGCACCCGATCGTGACCAGCTTAGGGCCATGGTTCAGAAAGACAGAGAATCGTTCAAAGAGTATGCACAGAGATGGCGCGAAGTGGCTGCGCAAGTGATTCCTCCCATGGAGGAAAAAGAAATGAATAAAATTTTTCTGAAGATGCTGAGTGCCTTCTACTACGAAAGAATGGTAGCAAGTGCCCCGAGTGATTTTATAGATATGGTAGGAATGGGTGTCCGCCTAGAAGAGGCAGTAAGAGAATTTCGTTTGACAAAGGGTGAAGGATCTGGAGGAATGAAGAAGCCAGCTTATGGGTTTACAAAGAAGAAAGAGGGGGATACCAATGATGTCATACAAGAGAGGAGAGTGAATACTCCTAGGAGGAATATTCAGCGTCACCAGCAAGTTGCTTCAGTGACTCCTGTTATAAATGTCGCTCTAACTACCGTTGCTTATCAAAGACAATCCCAGTAGGGGAACCAAGGGAATAATTAGAGAAGGGAGAACTATGACCCTATTCCCATGAGTTATGCAGAGCTACTACCAGCATTGATTCAGAAGAAGTTGGTCCAGACACAACCACCTCCAGCAGTACCATCACCTTTGCCTTGGTATTACAAAGCAGACCAGACGTGCGCCTTTCATCAGGGAGCACCAGGGCATAGTGTTGAGAATTGTTATCCTTTAAGGACCAAAGTGAAAAGGTTGGTGAAGTCTGGAATTTTATCTTTTAAAGACATGGGACCTAATGTGAAATACAATCCTCTACCCAAGCACGGGGGACTGAATGCTGTGAATATGGTGGCCGGTTGTCCCGTTGATTTCCGGATTTTTGACATTAATTTGGTTAGAGGGGATTTGGTAAAGATGCACGCAGATCTATGTGAACTCAGTTATTATACGCATGACCATGCCGGTTGTGCTGTTTGCAGTACAAACATCCAGGGTTGTAAGAAGATAAAGGCTGATTTGCAGGAGATGATGGATGAAGGTTTAATCCATATAATCAGGCCTAGGGCAGAATATGAGGAGGAAGTGAATATGGTTTCTGGATGTCCGGTTGAATTCATAATTTTTGAAGTAGAGCATTTGAATGAAGATCTCTTACAGTTTCATGCTACCTTTTGCCGTACTGCTGGTCAGGTGGAACACGAATATGGGTCTTGCATAGTTTGTTGTCGAGACCCCCGAGAATGTTCTATTGAGAGAGAGAGGGTGTTCAGCTGTTGTTAGACAATGGGACTATTAAGATCACAGGACAGAGAGATGTTTATCACGAGATTGATATGGTTGAAGTTTGTTTGATGGAAGAAGAGTCAAAAGAAGAATATGCCTCCGCAGATGAGTTTTTCTCTTCAGACGAAGATTTGTTTGCCGGAAATGACCTTTTGAGGGCTGATTGTGTTGAGGAAGGTGTAAACATCATTGTACCTTGTTTTGGTGAACCCTCTCATCTTAAGGTGGAGTACCATATCAAACCAGTTGTTCCCTCATTGGTAATTAGTCTGCCAGGTCCTATTCCCTATAAATCGGATAAGGTTGTGCCTTACAAATACAACGCTATAATCTTGGAAGATGGGGTGGAAGTTCCCATCCAGCCAATTCCAGATGTTGGGAATATAGCTGATAATAGCAGGGTGACCCGTAGTGGTCGTGTGTTTGTGCCGGTTATTTGAAAAGATGTTGTTACTGGAAAGAAAATTGCTGAGAACGATGAGCCTAAGAAGGTTGCAGGAGAAAATAGTGGAGCCACATTAGAGAAAGAAGTGGATGATATCCTGAAGGTAATTAAGATGACCGACTACAAAATTGTAGAGCAGCTATTGCAGACTCCTTCAAAGATATCCATCCTGGCATTACTGATGAATTCCTCCGCTCATAGGGAATCATTGATGAGAGTACTATACCAAGCTTTTGTAGAGAATGACATGTCGTTAGATCAATTCAGCAGCGTAATTGGAAACATTACGTCATGTAACAACTTGAGTTTCTGCGATGATGAGTTACCAGATGAAGGGAGGAATCACAACCTGGCTCTCCACATATCCATGAACTGCAAGAATGACTCACTATCTAATGTTTTAATTGATAATGAATCTGCGTTGAATGTTATACCAAGAAGTACCCTCATGAAGTTAAAATATCAGGGAACACCTATGTGCCTGAGTGGCATCATTGTGAAGGATTTTGATGGGTTGAGGAAATCTGTCATCGGTGAAGTGGACTTGCCCATCCATATAGGACCACATTTGTTCTTGATAACTTTCCAGGTAATGGATATTATTCCTGCGTATAGTTGTTTGCTTGGACGGCCATGGATACACGAAGCAGAGGCTGTCACTTCAACTCTGCATCAGAAGCTAAAATTTGTGCGTGAAGGGAAGGTAGTGATCATAAATGGGGAGCAGGAGTTGTTGATATCCCATCTATCCTCTTTCAGTATTGTAGAAGCGGATGAGGCTGCTGTTGGAACCTAGTTCCAAGCCCTATCTATTGACAACATAAGGAAGAATGAGAATTCTATGGTTTCTTTGAAGGATGCGCAGCAGGTTGTGCGTAATGGTCATAATGCAGTTTGGGGACGACTTGTGGATCCACCCGTGAACAAAAACAAAGTTGGTTTAGGTTTCTCTTCGAGGAATGGTAAAGGCGAAAGTTGGAAATCAAAGTCTTCTGTGAACAGTTATCATGATGTTTTCCGTAGCAGAGGATACCTCCATCCGATTGGTTCTGGAATTAATGTTGTTGAAGAGGATGAAGCAGAGCAGGAAGTACCGAATTATGTGACGCATAGAGTCCGAGTTCAGAACTGGGTCACCATTGATGTTTCTTCTTGCATACATGTTTCAAAGTAATTTGTTTTGTTAATCTTTTTCTTTCTTTTGAAAAGCTTTCACTCTGCCCAAGGTGGAAGTATTAATGTTGTAGGGCTTATCTGTTTTCTATAATTGATAAGGTCATTAATAAAAGTTGTCTTTGCTTCCGAAATTATGTCTTTTATTTTCTGCCTTTTTCTTGGGAAATGGTAAAAAAACCTTTCAAAATAAATAATAACTGAAAATTAATCTGCATGATCACTTGTTATATGTGTCAGTTTCTAAAAGCAATCATAAATCACATGTGCAGATTAATTAAAAAACCCGTTGAATACAATGACCCTGCACCCTCTCCCAACTTTGATTGTCCTGTGTTTGGGGCCGAAGAAGAAGATTATGATGAAATTCCAGAAGAGGTCTCACGGTTGCTTGAGCACGAGGAGAATACCATTCATCCATATAAGGAGCCTTTGGAAGTGGTTAATTTGGGTTCAAAAGAAGATCCGAAGGAGGTTAAGATTGGAGCATCGTTGCATCCTGATGTGAAGAGCGGGTTGATTGAGCTATTGAAAGAGTACGTGGATATTTTTGCTTGGTCTTATCAAGATAGGCCTGGTCTAGATACAGACATTGTCGAGCATCGTTTTCCGTTGAAGCCAGAGTGTTCACCAGTTAAACAAAAGTTGAGAAGAACCCACCCGGATATGGCAGTAAAGATCAAGGAGGAGGTCCTAAAGCAGATTAATGCTGGTTTTCTTGTGACATCAGTGTATCCTTAATGGATTTCCAATATTGTCCCTGTACCGAAAAAAGATGGAAAAGTCCGCATGTGCATAGATTACAGAGATCTAAATAAAGCTAGTCCAAAAGATGATTTTCCATTGCCTTACATTGACATGTTAGCGGATAGCACAACAAAATTTAAGGTATTCTCGTTCATGGACGGATTTTCCGGGTATAATCAAATAAGAATGGCTCCAAAGGACATGGAAAAAACAACGTTTATCACACCCTGGGGAACATTATGTTGCAGAGTGATGCCCTTCGGGTTGAAGAACGCTGGTGCAACGTACCAGAGGGCTATGACAACCCTATTCCATGATCTGATGCACAAGGAAATCGAAGTGTATGTTGATGATATGATTGTCAAATCCCAAACTGAAGAAGGGCATATAGAAGATTTGTTGAAGTTGTTTCTGCGTTTGAGGAAGTATCGTCTCCGCCTGAATCCAAATAAATGCACCTTCGGAGTTAGATCGGGGAAATTGTTGGGTTTTATTGTTAGCCAGAAAGGAATTGAAGTTGAACCTGACAAAGTCAAGTAAATTCAAGAAATGACAACGCCAAGAACTAAAAAGCAAGTCAGGGGTTTCCTCGGGCGTTTGAATTATATCTCCAGATTTATTTCCCATATGACTGCAACATATGAACCGATCTTTAAGTTGTTAAAGAAAGATCAAGGTTGTGTGTGGACAGATGACTGCCAAAGGGCATTTGAAAGTATTAAAGAGTATCTGCTTGAACCTCATATCTTGCTCCCTCCTGTAAAAGGAAGATCGTTGATTATGTATCTGACAGTATTAGATAAATCCATGGGTTGTATTCTGGGACAACAGGGTGAAACAGGAAAGAAAGAGTTCACCATTTATTATCTCAGCAAAAAGTTCACTGATTGTGAGTCACGGTATTCTATGCTAGAAAAAACATGTTGTGCTTTGGCCTGGGAGGCAAAGCGTTTGCGGCAGTATATGTTGAATCATACTACTTAGTTGATCTCCAAAATGGATCCAATCAAGTATGTTTTTGAAAAGCCTGCTCTTACTGGGAGAATTTCCCGCTGGCAGATGTTGTTATCCGAATATGATATTGAATACCGCACTCAAAAGGCTATCAAAAGTAGTGTGTTGGCAGATTATCTTGCTCACCAGCCGGTGGAAGATCGTCAATATGCAGGATATGAATTCTCCGATGAAGATGTGATGTTCTTAAAAGTGAAAGATTATGATGAACCCTTGCCTGAGGAGGGCCCCGACCCTGAATCTCGTTGGAGTATGGTATTTGATGGAGCTGTGAATGCTTATGGTAAAGGAATTGGTGATGTGATTGTCACTCCTCATGGATCGCATATTCCTTTTACCGTGAGGTTAACATTTGATTGCACTAATAATATGGCAGAATATGAGGCTTGCATCATGGGTCTTGAGGAAGCTATTGATCTCAGAATCAAGATTTTAGATGTGTATGGTGATTCAGCTTTGGTAATAAATCAGATTAAAGGAGAATGGGACACTCGTCACCCTGGCTTGATCCCTTACAAAGATTATGCTAGAAGATTACTACCCTTCTTTAATAAAGTTGAATTCCATCACATTCCTAGATATGAAAACCAAATGGAAGATGCTCTGGCAACTTTGGCTTCCATGTACCAAGTAAATGCTTGGAATGATATACCCCGAATTACAGTTCGACGGCTAGATAGGCCCGCTCATGTGTTTGCGATAGAGGAGGTAGTAGATGAAAAACCTTGGTATTATGATATCAAACATTTTCTTCAGACTCAGGAATACCTGTTTGGTGCGTCAAAGAAAGATAGAAAGACACTGAGAAGGTTGGCAGGCAGTTTCTTCCTCAGTGAAAATGTGTTATACAAGAGAAATTTTGACATGGTCTTGCTCAGATGCATGGATAGACACGAAGCAGACATGTTGATGCATGATATTCATGAAGGTTCATTTGGCACTCATACTAATGGACATTCAATGGCTAAAAAGATGCTAAGGGCGGGATATTATTGGTTGACAATGGAATCCGATTGTTACAAATTTGCAAAGAAGTGTCATAAATGCCAGATTTATGCAGATAAGATCCATGTGCCTCCGACACTTCTCAATGTGATTTCCTCCCCATGGCCCTTCTCTATGTGGGGTATTGACATGATCGGGATGATAGAACCCAAAGCTTCGAATGGACACCGTTTCATCTTGGTAGCAATTGACTACTTTACCAAATGGGTTAAGGCTGCTTCATATGCCAATGTTACCAAACAGGTGGTGGTACGTTTCATCAAAAACAATCTTATATGTCGATACGGTGTGCCAAGTAGAATCATCACTGACAATGGCTCAAATTTGAACAACAAGATGATGACAGAACTGTGTGAAGAAATCAAGATTGTCCATCATAATTCATCTCCATACAGGCCAAAGATGAATGGGGCTGTTGAAGCTGCTAATAAGAATATCAAGAGAATTATCCAAAAAATGGTTGTCACTTATAAGGATTGTCATGAAATGCTCCCTTTTGCTCTGTATGGATATCGAACATTTGTTCGCACTTCAACAGGGGCGACCCCATTTTCCCTAGTGTATGGAATGGAAGTTGTACTCCCTATCGAGGTAGAGATTCCCTCACTGCGTGTGATAATGGAAACCAAGTTGACAGGGGCTGAATGGGTCCAGAACAGGTTTGACCAATTGAATTTGATTGAAGAGAAGAGAATGACAGCTTTGTGTCATGGACAGTTATATCAAAAAAGAATGAAGAAAGCATTTGATAAAAAGGTCAAACCTCGTGAATTCAGAGAAGGCGACCTTGTGCTCAGAAAGATCATGTCTTTCAACGTTGATTCTAGGGGCAAGTGGACTCCCAATTTTGAAGGCACATATGTTGTAAAGAAAGCCTTCTCTAGTGGTGCATTAATTCTTGAAACTATGGATGGCGAGGAGTTCCCACGTCCCATGAATGCTGACGCAGTAAAGAAATACTTCGCCTAAAGAAATAAAAGAACAGCTCGCTAAGTTGAAAACCAGAAAGGGCGACTTAGGAAAAAGGAGCGTCTCGGTAGGCCGAAAACTCGAAAGGGCGGTCTAGGCAAAAATTAGAGACATAAACAGAATAAATTTCCCGCTAAGTTGAAAACCCGCAAGGGAAGCTTAGGCAAAAGTTAGGGATTTTCTTGGCAAGTAACTACGCTAGAAGAAACTTGATCACCAAAGCAACAATCTTCTCTGATCCTCACCATACTTCAACGGAGGCTGCTGCTCAGGATTTCAAAAGTTGTTAGGGGGGATAATGGTCATTGTATCTCAATGTATCTTTTCCATTATGTATTACCATTTCCCAAATTTTGTAATCATCCATGGAGTCTCGCCATTCGCAGACTACCATTCTATTAATGAAATTCGAGCTTTTGCCCAATTCTTTGTATTCTTAATTTTATTTAGCTTGCAAAGACTTCATTTATTACTGATAATAACTTTTAAAGCAAAGAGATTAAAAAGCAAAATTGACTTTTAAAAAAAAAAGAGATCTTTACAATTCAATTTACTTTGGGATTTGTGATGAAACAATGACAACAAAAATGGTGATCCCGGGGATGAACAAATTCCAGTTGCTTTAAGAAGATTTACTTCCTTCATAAAGGTTTTCTCAGGTCATTTTGTTGGCATGTGCGTAATCTTTGTGTGTTTCCCAGATAGTTGAAGATGATGTCAGTGGGTACAAAGTACAGTATTCGGGTTGGTGATCCCATTATCCCCAGTCAAGTCTTGATTCATTTTTTGGGTTTGCATGGTTGGAAGCCTTCGTCCCAGCTTCCCCAGCAAAGTTTTCCCTCATGTGATGAAAGGTTTTATTCCCTTGGTGTGCTAAGGTGTTGCTCTTTTTACAGTATCGGCACTAGTGTTGACTTCTTGATCTCCCGGGAGGGTTATCCCAGGGCATCTCTTATTGGAATGAGGGTTCGTGGTGAAAATTTTCAACCCGCATTTTCTTTTCTCTTGGGAGGTAGGCTTGAATTCCCCAGTGATGTTTGGTTATTTCGACGTCAGTTTGCCTTATTTAAGGTTGATCTTGCAATCTCCAATAGGCATGTAACTTTTGGAAAATTGTTTCTCCGATGAACCCGGAAGCAGGGTGTTCTATCCCGGTGTCTGTTTGATTTAAGCTACAGTCGGATTATGTTCTTCTCAGTGAAGTTAATGCAATAGGTTTGGTTTCCGCAGTCGCTTTCATCTTTCCCAAATTGATATTTCTGATTGAAGCTTAGCCCAATGTTGTTAGTAACTGAGGCGGTTTTGTTTGTCTGCACTGATTATGTATCCTTTTATCAGCATATGCATAATAGCACTCATATATTTATACATGCATCATACATTGCTAAAATCATCATTCATGGACATTGTGTTTCTGACCTTTACTGCAGCAATCTTTGTTTGGTTGAATTTGGTCTTCCCTCTTGAGTTTATTTCTCAAAGGATGAATCTGCTTTGGTCATCTCGTTCCGGTATTTTTCTGAATTGGATTTGTGGTTGCATGACGATGTCGTGTATTATGGATTTCTGAAAACTTTGAATTTTTGCTTGTGCATTTATTTTGCACAAGGAGACTTTATCTCCTCAGCAGGAATATCATGGCATTTCTCCGGGAATTCATATTTTTATCCTTGGAAAGCCATTTTTCTTTGCAACTCCCTTTTGGTAATAAGTGGTAGTCTCTTTATTTGAGACAGGTTACATAGTACCCTTTCCAGGCAGATCTCCTGGGTTAAAGAAGAAGTCGAGACCCGCTCTTAGCAGAACACCATAATTCTGGGAAAGCTTGATATTTTCTCTTTCTACCTTCAGTGAACGTTGGTAGTACATCGGCAGTGAACGTCGGTGTTTATTTTCTCTTTCTACCTTCAGTGAATGTTGGTAGTACATCGGCAGTGAACATCGGTATTTATTTTCTCTTTCTACCTTCAATGAATGTTGGTAGTACATCGGCAGTGAACGTAGGTGTTTATTTTCTCTTTGCTACCTTCAGTGAACGTTGGTAGTACATCGGCAGTGAACGTTGGTGTTTGTTATCTTTTTTCTATCTTCAGTGAACGTTGATAGTTCATCGTTAGTGAACGGCGGTGGTATGATATTTTCTCTTTCTACCTTCAGTGAACGTTGGTAGTACATCGGCAGTGAATGTCGGTGTCTGTTATCTTTTTTCTATCTTCAGTGAACGTTGATAGTTCATCGTCAATGAACGGTGGTGGTATGATATTTTCTCTTTCTACCTTCAGTGAATGTTGGTAGTACATCGGCAGTGAACGTCGGTGTTTGTTATCTTTTTGCTATCTTCGGTGAACGTTGATAGTTCATCGTCAGTGAACGGCGGTGGTACGATATATTTAGAGAACGAAGATAGTACGTCGGTAGTGAACGTCGATGCTTGTTATCCTCCTCTCTGATTCTATTCTCGTGGTTTACCAGTGATTTATTTTCCTGGTGGAATTTCTCTTTTGCTTCTGCATTTTGTGTTGCCTCCCCAATGCTACTTTGTGTCTCTTCTGTTCATATGCATTCCTATGCATAAACATTTGCATGACATCTTAGGGCCAAAAATAGGGTTTCTTTTATATTTAAGTGTCTTCGATCACGTCGACTCAAAGATTTTTAACCTTTGTATCTCCGGATAGAAGAAACTTAAATAAGGGCAGTTGTTGTACCCTAATTTTTCCCCCTAAGATCCCTTCATCATATCACATTGTTTCAATCACCACAAAATCACATTAGGGATTTTGGTTCTTCTCCTTGTCTTTAGCTTTGCCCTTTGAGAAGTTACCAAGCACCTTGATTGGTTTGTTTTTATGATCATAGATATTGTACTTTGATTTTTCTCTCTAATTAATAAAATTCAATATTGGTTTGTCTTACTTGTTGATAATGTAGGTAAAAGCAATGAGGTTTAGCAAGTTGCTTCATGGGTTCATGAGTTTATTTCCATGCCTTAGTCAAAATCTTGAGAGTTTCAAACCTCACCATTGAAGTTGTTTTGAAGTTGATATGAAATTGGTTTTGGTGGCAATAGGTCCTCATCATCATCCTCAATAATTTATATTCACAAAGGAAGAATATTGGCACAAAAAGTTTGTTCAAACTTGGCAAAGTTCCACCAAGCATTCTCTTGATCTAGAGGCTAGGGTTTTGGACTTCAAAGAGGCATATCTTGCTCATATTTTGTCATTTTTGAGTGATTCCAAAAACTTTCTTCTCTTCAAATAGTTATCAACAAATTACTTCAAAAGTTCCAAAGAGTTTTCATGTGGAAGGAACTTGGTGAAGAAGAAAGATCACAAGTCATCCAGTTGAATCCCTAATTTTCCATATGTAACTTCAAATTGTCATAACTTGGTCAATTTTTATCACCTTGAGCCCATTATTTTTCCATGATGATCTTAAGGATGTGTACCTAGTGCCTTATTTTATGCGCAAAGTAAGAAAATAGATGGAAGTTGCCTTAAGAATTCAAAAGATTATAGGTCATTTCATGACTTTTAGCCAACTTCAACAAGTCATAACTTGCTCAATTTTTAGAGATTTTGAGTGGTTCAAATTTCAAAATGTTATTCAATAGGTTTACTTAATTCCTTCTTTTTGGGTCAAGAGCAAATTCTAGGTGCAAGGCCATGTTTGGAAGTAAGAGATTATAGGTCATTTTTAAAGAAGAATTTGAAATATTTCTAAGTATGGAAAGTCAACTCTTTTTCTCCAACTTTGACTCCATGTAATTTTCAGCTCAAGCCTCTAATTGATTCCATTCTTTTTCCATTGCAAAGTTTGTTACCTCATCTTTCCAAAGCATCAAGAATCATGCCTTAAGACTCCCTGAGATGAAAATGCCATTGTTTCAAAAGTGGTAACTTGGAATTGAAGTTTCCCTGCAAGTCAGAATTTGAATTTCATTTTAAAAACTCTAAACCTCATATTAGCACGCGTTTTGGGTCTAAACATGATTAGCCAACTTTCCCAAGTGGATTAGTGCATCAAAACTCAATAATTGGATGAGTTTTGGTGAAGTTTGGATCACACTTCACTCATGCATCAGGTTTGCATGAATTCCCTCCAAAACGCATCATTCACTCTTCCTTTTGATCCCATTTGCTTCTCCTATAAATACAGGTACTATCCCATTCATTTTCTAAAGCTTAGATAGCCAGAATCACCCTGCCAAACTTGCTTCACAACTCAGAATCCAGCTACTTCGAATCCTATTCTCAAGCTTTTTTCAATCCATTTTCTCCATCAATTCACCTTCCTTGATCTTCCCTGAAGCTAACCATACCATTACATTAAAGAATCGTGCCCTATATTGCTCCATAGAAGTCCAATTTCAGAGCTCTGCAACTCAACTTCAATAGGTAGATTCCTTCATCAATTCTTCAAAACTTTGGTACCATTGTGTTGCTCTCATTGCCCTGGTTCTAGTCGCAACACTTACTTTTATCTGGAAACACGTTTTGACCATGAAATTCAAATCCCCTTTCAAAACTTTCTTTCCAAATTGCTTGAGTTACAGTTTATATAAAGATGGCACGAGGGCATGGTTATCTTCGTCTTGAAGAGATGAAACGAATGGCATAGGTCTGAGCTTCTGATTTTACAGTTTGAGAGACCTGCAATTTGTGAGGCTGGAGGTTGAAGATGACCAACGTGTCACCTTCTAACTAATGAAAGCGTGCCATTTGTATTTTTTGAATTTCTGATTTTACATTTGATCCAGTGCTTTATTCAGTAAAGACCATGATATGCACAACGCGCCAGATCCCTTGGATTTGATTACTAACGCGTTTTGACTCTCATCCAATGGTCCACATCTTTTTCTTTTATTTTCTTTTTCTGATTTTTATATTTTAATTGTTTTAAATTTCAAAAAATCATAGAAAATTCATTTTTAGTCAAAAAAAATCTAAAAAGATTATGAAAATTATTTTTGATTATTCTCTTTCTGAAAAAATTATGGAATGATCCAAGGATATTGTGACAAATATTGGTGACCTTATTTTATTTTTGTTTCTGATTTTATTATTTTTTACCATTTTTGTTTATTTCACCCATTTATTTTAATTTTTAAAAATAGTTTCTGACTTTTAAAAATTCCCAAAAATTTTGTAAAATTACTTGGCCCCTTTTCTGATTTTTCTATGGGTTTTTTTTTTATTTCTTGGTTAATTTGAACATAATTGATATTTTTTCTCATTATTTTCTATTTTAAACTTTCTTTTTTAACCCTTTAAATGTATATATTAAATATATAATTATTTTATGATATTTTCTGGCTGTCTTGGGTTGATTTTTTTATCATGGTTTTATTAACATCATTGGATCCATGGTGTTGAGTCTAACTCCACAAAAAAAATGGATGAATGATTTTAATAATAGTTTGATTAAATATTAATTCAAATGTGGTTTTCCTTTTTACCCTAATTCCCCTTCATCTCATCCCCTTCTTATTGCACTAAGTATTGTTGGAGCATGATCTCTATATTATGTCTCAAGACAAATGGTGCATAGATTGCTATTGACCGGCCTCAAAATAGGTGCAACTTCTATATAAGTCCACTTACGATTGCTTAACATAGCACTAAATTTTGTCCTGATTCGAATAAATGAACTCGTGGCCCAAACTTATGATTGCAAGCCCAAGTATGTTAATTTGATCTCTTTGATCTAATAACCTTGAGATTCATTGTGTGGAGGCTTTGGTTCTACCAATCCTCTAATGGATCTACAACACCTTTGGTCAACACGGATCACTTAAACATCGTTGATCATTAAATGGTACTTGTGAGAATTCCAAATGGATGATATATTTGACAAAAAGCAAATGCAACTTGTTGTGTGGAGGCTTTGGTTCTACCAATCCTCTAATGAGTTCCAAATGCAAGTTTCAAGATGGTCATCCAACTAATCACTAATTATTGACTTGTTTATTTTATGCTTTATTCTTTTTATGCTTTATGTACTATTTACTTTTTAGCATTTTACATTTCATGCCTTTTTTATCTTTGCTCATTTGAGCATTTATTTATTATTGTCATTTATACTTTGCTCACTTGAGCTTTTCTTTTCTTTTCCTAAGATACTTAATAATCAACATAAACCCTAAAAAAACTCTCAATGGTACTTGGACTATTTGGTTACTATCCTTGGCATTATAGAGCAGTGGAATTTTCTGGACTTAGGATTAGAAACATTGGCCTATCTTGGAGACCTTGTGATCTTATCTGATTATTTTGTTTGGAGCTCTTGAGGTTTACCTCAAGACATTGGGTTGCTTGTTTGTTTTTATGTGCAGGTTTTTGTGATTGCATCCTTGATTTGTAATCTGGAATTCACCCGTATACAGCCGTTACTCTGCCCAATTTTTGTGAAGACTTAATACATTTGAAGAGGTCTAGTATCTTTGCTTGCTTGGTTTCAATCCAAAGAATGGGAATTCTATCTTGACTCATAATGTCAAGTTTTTGCCTTCTTGTTGGTTAGATGGTCCTTACCCTTAGCTTTTACCTTATGCTTTAGGATAGTTTCTTCTACTCCTCCCATCTTATTTAATTTCAAAAATCTTCTCCCTCCTTTGAAAACTCTTCTTATTTTGAAACTTAGACTACTTTCATAATAAACTTGGACTTATGTCCATGCATTTTCAAAATATCTTCATAAATAAACTTCAATCAATTTAATAATACCTTGACATTTTTTGTGAGAAGACTAAAAGTCAACCAATCTGATTTCAAACCATTTTGCCACTTTGGTTTTTACCTTTAAACTTTTCTTAAAAGATTAGACTCTTGTCAATCCTTGTAGTGATGCAAACAACTATACTTCTACAATATGTAGTGAAGTGAGATATTTTCCACTTAGGTGTTGAGTGAGGCATTGTTGATTTTAAAATCCAAGCCATATCCTCCACTTTGAGATGATGCAAATTCTCCTTTCTCTAGATTGTGGGTAGTAAGTATGTTTTCCACACGGACAATGACGATGATGCCTTATCTCTTAAAATTAGCCAACACACTTATGTTTCAAATTTTTTAAAAGAGGAACTACGTGTACCCTGATCCCCTATTGCACGAAAGGTGGTATGTAGGCACTAAAGGTTCACAACCGCGGCGGGTGCAAAAATCTTAAAAATATATTTCTTTTCTCACCTCCACCATCCATTTTATATACAACACATTTTTATAGCCAAAATATACAGATTTTTTCAAAGAGGCTCCTGCGGAGTACCGTAGATGTTTAGGGTGCTAATACCTTCCCTTTGCATAACCAACCCCCTTACCTTGAACCTTTCCCCCTTTTTTGGGTTATTCTCTCTTTTCCCATTCCTTTGGAAACAATAAAGCACGGTGGTAATTTTTATTTTGATTTGTATAAAGTCTAGTCAATCCAATGGCTTAGTCTTGAACATTTCTACCCCTAAAGTCCTCAGGTGCCATTTTGATTTGGTTGTAACCTGAGAATCCGTCCATGAAGGAAAACACTTTGTGTTGCGCCGTATTATCAACCAGGATATCGATGTGGGGAAATGGAAAATCATCTTTAGGGATGGCCTTATTCACATCTCTATAGTCCATGCACATTCGTACTTTGCCGTCCTTTTTAGGCACGGGAACAATGTTGGCAACCCATTTGGGATAGGAAGTGACAGCCAAGAATCCGGCATTGAATTGTTTCATGACTTCCACTTTGATCTTCTCTGACATGTCAGGCCTCATGCGGCGGAATTTTTGTTTTACTGGTGGGCAATCTTCTCTTGTTGGCAGACGATGTACCACGATGTCTGTATCAAGTCCTGGCATGTCTTCATATGACCAGGCAAAGATCTCAACATAATCATGCAACAGCTGAATCAGACGCTCCTTGACACTAGGCTCCAGATTGGCACCCACCTTAATTTCTTTTTTATCCTCCTCGGTACCTAAGTTGATTGTATCCACCGGTTCCTCATGAGGCTAAATAGTTATTTCCTCTTGTTGTAGTAGTCTGGCCAATTCCCCTGGTACTTCACAATCTTCCTCACCTTCGTCCTCGGCTTGGTAGATTAGATCCTCAGAGTCACAAAAGGCCATAGCAGTATCGTTACCCATGGGATCCGGAATGGAGAGATACCTGCATTTGTGAGTGTGGGTGTGTGTAAGGGTATAGCCATCTTTAAAAATAAAATGTAAAAGAAAAACAATGAGCACAAAAAGTTTGTATGTGAAAAACGTCCATGATTCATTGAATGTCATATGAAGATGAAATAAAAACCCTTACAAATGGACCATTGTGCCTCGGGCAAGACACAAGGTTTTAAATGTGAGAATTGTTTGTGAATATTACAAGTCCAACAGAAATGTAAAAGATAAATTACTGAGGGATGAAAGTTATTGGGACTAAGTCTCTAGCTTCCCAATTGCGAAGTCCTCCATTGACAGTAGGAAATATCCAATCCTCCAAGATGCAATCCTCTTTATCATCTTCCACTGCATTGACCTCTCGGTTGCTAATCTTCAAGGGTGGCCCTCCAGCACAGGCACGGCGCACAGCCTTCTGAGCACTTGAAGTAAACCCTAAGCCAAACTTGTCAGATTTGTACGGAATATCCGAAAGTTTCCCCCAGATGGTGCATCCACCCTCCTCTACTACTGCCTTGGCGTCCTTCAGAGATGACACCCGGAGCGGAGGTCTTGTGATCTTGGGGATCTGGGATACCGTCTTGGTTACTGCTACCTCTTGAGAGACTTCTTCGAAATGTTGAAAAGGAGTTTCAATGAACTCGCCGTCCAATTCCACATACCGAAAGGAATTGAGGTGGTTAATCATATACTCTCCCTCTCCGTGGACTGTGATAATCTTTCCATGGACTGGATATTTTAGCATCTGGTGCAGTATAGAGGTGACAGCGCCAGCATTATGGATCCATGGCCGTCCTAGAAGACAGGAGTAAGAGGGGCGGATGTCCATTACATAGAAGGTTGAGTTGAAAGTTTGAGTCCCAACCTTTATGGGGATATCTACCTCCCCGAGCACTATCCTCTTTGAGCCATCAAATTCTCTTACGACTATGTTACTGGGTTTCAATGTTAGTCATTCGCAGTCTAGTCTGTCGAGAGCTTTCTTCGGTAAAACATTCAAAGATAAACCATTGTCCACCAAGACATGGGTCAGAGTCGTTCCCCTACATTCCAGAGACATGTAATGCCTCGTTGTGCTTCCTTCCCCTTGGTGTCACATCAGCATCTGAGAAGCCTAGGCCATTATCCACCGTCAAACTGGCCACACAATCTTGAAATTGGTCAGCAGATGTCTCTTGAGGCACATGAGCTGTCTTCAGAAACTTTACCAGAGCTTTTGCATGTGCCTCTGAGCACAGTAACAATGCCAGCATGGAGATTTTGGAGGGAGTTTGCCCCAACTGTTCAACCACGTCGTAGTCGCTCTTCTTTATTATTCTCAGGATCTCCTCCATTTCCTTCTTGGAGGTTTCAGGGATAGTCAGTGGTTGAGCCTTCGTCCGGACAGGCTCTTCTTGAATACTTTTTCCTTGAATTTCAGCAGTAGGGTGTTGGTAGGGATAACAGTAGGGGTTGTGTCGTCTTTGTTAACAGGATCACTTGCAGATATGATTATTGGTATGGAAGTAACCTTTAGAGCAGCCACGGGTCCAAAAACTTCCTTTGGGGGAGAAATTTTTGGAGAGAAGATTCTACCGCTTCGGGTAATCTTACTAGTTCCGAAAATATTGCTAATGTCATAGTCTTCTTCTTCAGAGCTCATCTCTTCGGTGGCCAGCCTATCTTGTTTGATGCTATGGTAATAAATGTCCCCACTGTAATTCCACGGCACAGTTTTGTCTGGTTCATACGGGACTGGCCCAGGCATAGTGATTATAAGAGGAGTAGTTTTTGGAACCAATGTAATTCTAACGGGTCTTTTGGGGACCCTGGAAGAATTGGCGGAGATGGTGATGATTGAAACGTCTTCAACAGGAACAGGTAAAACAGGAGTACTTTCAAACATAATCTCTTTGTTGTTTATCAAGCGTTGAATGCTTATTTTCAACCAAGGGAAAACAGTTGGTGAGGATAAGCAGAGATGGCAGTCTTCATTATAACCCGGGAATACACCGGCTTTCAACAAGTTTATCTTAATGATTGGGAGTGGAGTCAAGAGTGAAGATGTGAAAAACACAAGAAGAGGGGTTGAATTGTTAAACTTAAAACAAATGGTTTGACAACACAGAATTTTATCCTGGTTCGTTTGATCTCAAACTACTCCAGTCCACCCGTCAAGGTGATTTCGCCTCTCTCCAACGAGGTCTTAATCCACTATTTTCAAAGGATTACAACAGCTACTTTAACAACTGTTAAAGTCTTCTTGAGTATAACCACAAACCGGTTTATCTCAAGGAAATCTTTCACAAATAATTGAACAAGGATGTGTTAACGTTTTCTAACAAAACAATATATCACAACTGTGATAATTACACAACTTAAGCTTGGAATAAACTGAATTATCTAAAGCGTTTGAATAAGTGTGATTTTAAGGCTTGGCAAATTATGTGAGTGCATGCGTGCGTCTTTTCTCAAGCAGACTTGTTTATATAGGCAAGGCAAAGATACGTTGCCCATAAAGCCAGTTTAATGACAGTAACGCACTTTCCTTTTGAAGAAGATCTTGTCTGATTAGAGCCGTTAGCATTTAATTCTGTCTTGAATACTTAATAACGCTTCAGAGTCTTCTTTGCTTTAACTTATGATAACGCTTCAGAGTGTTCTTTGCTTTAACTTATGATAACGCTTCAGAGTGTTGATGACTTGGTAAAGATCTTTGATCAGAATCAGAGTGTATGCGCAGATTCTGGTCATCAAGCTTCAGCGTATAATTTGGTAGCTTCAGCGTGTAGCACATATTACTGATCTTTTGATGCTGATTCCATCAGAACTTCTGTATATACAAAACATAATTTTAAGAAGCATATTTGTATTTATATATATATATATATATATATATATATATATATATATATATATATATATATATATATATATATATATATATATATATATATATATATATATATATCTTTGAATTTATTTATTTGTATTTTGTTATCATCAAAACTCTAATCAAGGGTTGTAGAATCAAACTATGTTCTAACAATCTCCCCCTTTTTGATGATGACAAAAACCAGATTTTTCAATTAAAAATAAAGAATAAAAAGTATAGAATTTAGAAGAGAAACTCCCCCTGAGTTGATTACTTCCCTTTAATTCCATGAGTCTTTGATCATCAGAGCCTTAATGTATCTTTCATCAGAGTTTTGTACCTGTTCAAGCTTTTCAGAAGAGAGAAATTTAAATAGATCAGAATGTCTGAGACTTATGTCTCAGTAATCCGTTATTGAAAAATATCATTCTTTCTCCCTCTTTTTGTCAGTTATCAAAAAGAACATATAATCAGAGCCAGAATGCATTTATATTAAAAAGCTAGAATCAACGAAAAGTTCAGAACAATGTAAGAATATTACAGATAAACATGTTTTAAAAATGAGGAAATTCTAAGAGGGACGAGGAAGACGCGTGAACAAAGCTTCTAACATGCTCTTGATCTGGTTGTTGGTTTCCTATTGCTGGGTTAACATGCTTGTGATTTCATCAATTTTGTTGTCTTGTTTATCCATTCTTTCCTTCATCAACATATCAGATCTTTTCAGGTCTTCTAGAGTTTGCCTTTCATAGGAGGAAGCTTGAGGATCTTCAGAAACTGGATGCTTCTCAGAGCATTCTGCAATATCCTTTTTTTGACCCAGTTCTTTAGCAGGAATCATCTGCTCTGGAGTATCAGCTAGATTGAGATCTTCTGACTCTGGTTGAACTTTGTATGTTGGACGATGTTCAGACCAGGGAGCATTGTCCAGAGGGAGAACTTCTTCCTTGAGCAGCTGGCTCAAAACTTGATCTTCAATTACTTTCAGTAGATTACTGAAGTTCTTTTGAACTTGTCCGTAGCTCTGTTACTGCATCTTATGAGTTTCAGAACATACCCATCTTCTGAAACTTGTCCAAAGGTAGTCTGATGCAGCAGGATCAATCAACTCAAGACTAGCTTGCTTCAGAGAAGTGATCCACTTCTATACTTCTGTTTCAAATATCAATAAGCTGGTACCAACATCTGGAGAGGGTTTAGATGATTTTGGTTTTGGGATAGCTGTTTTGTGGGTTATGGCAGCAAGACGTTCAAAAACTGTTAAATCAACGACAGTCTTGATGTTGTCATCAGGATTATTCTTTGGTGAGGGAGTGGGAGTGTCTGGAATAATTATTGGACTGGTTGGGGAGTTTGGTGGAGTTGATTCTAGTGAGGAGGGAATTTGGGGAATATCCAGAATGGTTAGGGGCATACGAATGGCCAAAGGTTCAGTGATTCCAGGAATGGGAATGGTATCAGAATCAATAGTTTGGTTTGATTGATCGTTATGAGGTTCTGGTTCACAGGATTCAGAGGGTTGAGCCTCAGAAGTTTAAACTTCTGGTTGAAATAGTTCAGGTTATGGAGAAGGTGGATGAATTTCTGGTTGAGGAGATGGATGTAGTGGTATTTCTGGTTGTGGAGAGAGGGAAATTTCTGGTTGTGGTGCTTCTGTGGTGGTTTCAGGGTTTGGATTTTCTGGCATGGGAGCATAAGTATGTTGGTCAAAGGTTTCTATTTCTGATATAACTTTTGCAAGTTCTTGTTGGGTTGCCTTAATATTTGGATTTGGAGGTTGGGAGCGAGATCTTCTAAGAGTTAAGGTTTCTGAGGGGTCGAATTCAATGTCAAAGTCATCAAATGTTTGTGGTGTGGGGTTTTCTGATTGAGTGGGAATTGGTTTAGATGTTGATACAAAAATTGAGTTTAAAACAGTTACAGAAGAAGGATTACCTCTCTCTTTAGGAGTCCGCTGGGATGATCCTTCTACTGCAGCTTTCCTTTTCTTGGTTTTCTTCAGCATAACTTCTAGAGCCTTCTGATGTAGATCCTGAATGTTCAAATCTGGTGTTGTACCATCCGCCTTGCATGCATCCAGATATCTGACTATTATATCAGGTTTAGAATCAATCTCTGAGAACAGAGGAAAGTTATCCAGAGGGATTCTTCTGCTGGAGATTGCTGCAAAAGAAGTGACATTGGGTTCCTTCTTGACGTTCTCAATTAACTTCATTTTCTTCAGATTCTTTGCATTCAACTGTTTGCCAACAGTAGCTTCCAAAGAGATGATTTCCTAAGCTTCTGTAAGATGATCAATCAGCTTATTCTCTGTTAGAATATCTGATATAAGCCTTCCTAGGGGTATCCAGTCCCTTTTTGTGCGCTCCTCTTCTCTGGTTTCCTTAACACTAGTCCTTAGATGGTTAAACAGCAGATGAGCCAGATTCACCTTAATCTTCTGGGAGATGAAGTAGATCAGAAATTGCTGATCAATATTGATGTAGTCAAGAGAGCTGGTAGGCTTCCTGTGGTTTATGCATCCCAGAATGATCTTGTCCCATATTCTGTGATGGTCTTTTAGATCCCTTATCTTGCTGGAGGGAAAACCCAGAGTGAAGATTTCCCTAGCAATTAGAGCGACATCAGCGCATCTTTCAGCCATGTCAATGCATCGTACACCACCACCACTGTAGCCTATTAATCTTGCAATGAGGTCCTCAGTGATGATTATCTTCTTCCCCATTATGTATGAAGTAACTTGATGGTTGGAAGATGAAGCATGAATCCAAAATTCCTTCACAAGGATTGGGAATGTTGGACCCACCAGCCGGTCAAAATATCTGTCCCAGCCTTGAGCCTTTACTTCTTCCAAGAGATTAAACCCGTTTTCTTGAAGACTGTTAAAGTCCACAATTAATTCAGAAAGAACTTCTAGATTTTTGATTGGTGTGAGAAGAGTTCTGTAGGGTTCTTCATACTGTTCGGAGGAATCTGTTTTCTGAGAACTGGAAGTAGGGTTGCTTGAGGAAGCCATGTTCACACGAAGGTTTTGTGAAGAAATTGAAAAGGGTTTTGAGAAAGGTTCCAAACTGAATTCAATAAGATTGTAGAGAAAATGAAAGTGAAATTAAAAAAGTGTAAGTGGTGAGATATGTGTTTAAATAGATTTTTAAAAAGGATTTTGAAAATATAAACGACAAGAGAGAGAAATAAATTATAATGATTATGAGCATTTAATGATAGCTGATTTTGGGGGATTCAGAAAGATATTGAAACGATTACCCATGACATGTGTCCCAATGCATCCAATCAGCGCTTTTGACCTTTCAGAAACGTGAACACGTGTTCAGCCTCAGAAAGTAGCTGATGACTGGATGACACTTGTTTGCTTGAGTGAACTACACATTTCTATCCTTGAAATGAAGCGCGCAGGTCTTCATGGATAGATTCTGATATAATCTGTACTTCTAAAGATCTGAAGAAAGATTGATCAGTAGTTCACAGAAAAATAAACAAAGTTCTGAAGGTTAAGATATGGAATCAAAACAGTTTTATTCTGGGCAGAGCTTCATGTTGAGATGTTTCAGAATGAAGTTGAACCTATCTTCAGAAAGAGGTTTTATAAAGATATCAGCCCATTGATGGTCTGTGTTAATAAATTTTAAATTTAGAATCCCTTTCTGAATATAGTCCCTAATAAAATGATGTTTTATTTCTATATGCTTAGCCCTAGAATGCAAAATAGGATTTTTACTGAGACAAATAGCAGAAGTATTGTCACAGAGGATAGGGATGTTACTCTCAAATATTTTGAAGTCCTCAAGTTGACTTTTAATCCAGAGCATTAGTGTGCTGCATCCAGCTGCTGCTATGTATTCAGCTTCTGCTGTTGATAGAGCTATTATGGATTGTCTTTTGCTGGACCATGAGATCAGATTTTCTCCCAGAAACTGGCAGCTTCCAGAAGTGCTTTTACGTTCTACTCTGTCTCCAGTGAAATCAGCGTCATCGTATCCTATCAAGCTGTAATCACTTGATTTTCTATAAAACAAGCCCAGATTAGTAGTACCTTTCATATACTTGAAAATTCGCTTAACTACTGTTAAGTGAGATTCTCTAGGATCTGATTGGAATCTAGCACAAATGCAAACACTTAATAGAATGTCAGGCCTTGAAGCCGTCAGATAGAGAAGAGAACCAATCATACCTCTGTAGACCTTTTGTTCTACCTTTTTACTTACCTCTTCTCTTTCCAGAATGCACATGGGATGCATTGGAATCTTTGATGGCTTACATTCTGAGAGATCAAATTTCTTCAGAAGTTCTCTGACATATTTGCTCTGATGAATGTAAGTTCCTTCTGGGGTTTGATTAATCTGAATGCCCATAAAGAATTTTAGTTCCCCCATTAGGCTCATCTCAAATTCTGCCTGCATACATTTAGCAAACTGGCGACTGGAGCAAAGGTTTCTGTATAGTCTATCCCCTCTTGCTGACTATAACCTTGTGCTACCAGTCGTGCTTTGTTTCTGATGACTTCACCTTGTTCGTTCAGTTTGTTTCTGAACACCCATTTTGTACCAACGACGTTGAATCCTTTTGGTTTGGGAACTAGATCCCATACGTCATTTCTTGTGAATTGATTTAGCTCCTCTTG
Organism: Vicia faba; assembly: GCA_948472305.1. Classification (NCBI taxonomy): domain Eukaryota; kingdom Viridiplantae; phylum Streptophyta; class Magnoliopsida; order Fabales; family Fabaceae; genus Vicia; species Vicia faba. Next base: position 889,857,725 of record OX451738.1, read on the forward strand.
CATTGCTAGAATCCAGTCATTGTCCAGAAGTGCTTCATCAATTGTTGTTGGTTCAATTAGAGAAACCAGTCCCATGAGGGATTCTTCAGAGTTTCTGAAGCTAGATCTTGTTCTGATTGGATCTTCCTTCCTTCCTAAGATTGTTTCTTCTGGGTGATCCATGCTGCTTCTGGATGGTCTTTTCTGGAGTTGATCAACAGAAGGTGCTAGATTACTTGTAGTTACTCTTTCTGATGTTGAGGGAGTGTCTCTGTTGAGAGCTTCTGATGATTTATCTTCAGCACCTGTGAGTTCAACTTCCATACCTGCAAGGAATTCATTCTGCTTTGACTTTTGAGAGTCAAGCTTATCATCAAAACGAACACTGATTGACTCCTCCACAATCTGTGTTTCTGTATTGTATACTCTGTACCCTCTTGAGCATTCAGAATATCCTAACATAATACACTTTTGTGCTTTAGAGTCAAACTTGTTCAAATAATTTTTTGTATTCAGGATAAAACATGTACATCCAAATGGGTGAAAATAGGAAATGTTAGGCTTTCTGTTCTTCCACAATTCATATGGAGTCTTTTCCAGAATAGGTCTTATGGAGATTCTATTCTGAATGTAACACGCTGTGTTTATTGCCTCTGCCCAGAAGATCTTAGCAACGTTAGTCTCGTTGATCATGGTTCTGGCCATTTCTTGCAATGTTCTGTTCTTTCGTTCTACAACTCCATTTTGATGGGGAGTTCTAGGACAAGAGAAATCATGCAGAATGCCTTTATCATTAAAGAATAACTCAAAATCTTTGTTTTCAAATTCTCCACCATGATCACTTCTGACTTTGACGATTCTAAGATCCTTTTCATTCTGAACTTGGTTGCAGAAGGTAACAAACATAGAGTGTGACTCGTCCTTGTGCCTTAAGAACTTTACCCATGTCCATTTGCTATAGTCATCTACGATTACTAACCCATACTTTTTGCCACTGACTGAAGCAGTTTTAACTGGTCCAAATAAGTCAATATGCAGAAGTTCTAATGGCTTGGAGGTGGAAACAACGTTTTTGGATTTGAAAGCTGGTTTTGCAAACTTGCCTTTCTGACATGCTTCAAACAGAGCATCTGAATTGAACTTCAGGTTAGGAAGTCCTCTGACCAGATTGAGTTTGTTAATCTGAGATATTCTTCTCATACTAACATGTCCCAATCTTCTGTGCCAGATCCATTGCTCGTTGTTAACAGACAGTAGACATTTTACATTCTGACTTTTTAGTTCAGAAAGTTTTATTTTATAAATGTTATTTTTCCTCTTTCCATTAAATAGGATAGTCCCGTCTTTCTGACTAACGGCTTTGCATGAATTTTGATTGAATATTATATCATAATCGTTATCACTTAATTGACTTATGGATAACAGGTTATGCATTAATCCATCAACTAATAAAACATTACTTATAGAGGGAAGATTTACATTACCTACTGTTCCAGAGCCAATGATCTTTCCTCTCTGATTGCCTCCAAAGCCTACGTGGCCTCCAGGCTTAAGTTCCAGGCTTTGGGACATATGCCTTCTTCCCGTCATGTGTCGTGAGCAGCCAGAGTCCAGGTACCATGATTGGTGTTTTTGCTTTGCTGCTAAAGATATCTGCCACATGTATTATTTTATCCTTAGGTACCCATATTTTCTTGGGTCCTGATTTGTTAGTTTTACCAAAACTCTGGTTGAATTTTGGTTTGACAGAGTAATCACTACTTGTATATTTTATGTCATGTGTGTGCCCATATATAAAGTGTGAATCAAGTGGAGTACGTTTTATAACTAAATCCATGGCATTTTTTGGTGTAGGTACCTTACCTTGATATCCTATGCCTTTTCTGCCATTTCTGCTAACTCCATAGATCATTGAAGCCATTTTGCTTCTGTCTATGTTTTTAGCTAGAAACTTCTGAAAGCTGTGATCATACTCCTTGATGATCTCATCAGCATTGCTGGGAGTTTCAGGGATTGCTTCCTTCTGAGAGTTTTGCAGTTGGTTTTCTAATTTTGAAATTTTATCTTTTAATTCAGAATTCTCCAATTTGAGACTCTCAGTCTTATCAGAGTTAGAAGCAAGATTCCTTTTCAGGTTTCTGAGTTTGACTCTGATCTGCTGATATCTTTCCAGAATTTCATTGAGGCTTTCATCTAGTTCAACTTTAGTAAAGTTTATAGTAAAGTCAGGGAATACCTCTTTTGTATCTAATTCAGAGTCTGACTCAGAAGCTTCACTCTCTTCTGTTATGTTTGCCATGAGAGCCATGTTTGCTCTTTCATCATCTGATTCTGAGTCAGCTTCAGATGTGTTAGAATTATCCCATGTAGCCATGAGACTTTTCTTCTTGCCAAACTTCTTTTTGGGCTTCTCCTTCTGAAGCTTTGGGCAATCACTTTTGTAGTGCCCTTGCTCGTTACATTCATAGCAGATGATGTCTTTGTTGTTTGGCTTTCTGTTTCCTGAAGAGCCTTCAGATCTTCTGTGTCCAGAGGAGGATTCTGACCTTCTGTATCTGGAGAAAGATTCATTCTGATTTTCTGATCTTCTGGGATTCCTGAACTTCCTTTGCCTCTGCTTCCACAATTGGTTCACCCTTCTGGAGAGGAGAGACAACTCATCTTCTTCTGATGAGGACCCATCAGAGGTTTCTTCCACAACCTGCAAAACTTTGGAGTCAGATTTTCTGTTAGATTTTAAAGCTAAAGGCTTACCTTGCTTTTGAGGTTCATCTGCTTATAGCTCTATCTCGTGACTTCTGAGGGAGCTGACAAGTTCCTCCAGAGAGATTTTGTTGAGATCCTTGGATAGCTTAAGCGCTGTGACCATTGGCCTCCATTGTTTTGCAAGCTTCTGATGATCTTCTTAACGTGATCATCAGTGGAATACCCTTTATCAAGAACTTTTAGACCAGCAACAAGAATTTGAAATCTTGAAAACATAGTTTCTATTGATTCACTCTCTTCCATCTTGAATGCCTCATACTTCTGAATGAGTGTAAGGGCTTTGGTTTCTTTGACTTGAATGTTGCCTTCATGCGTCATTTTTAGAGAGTCAAACATATTCTTTGCAGTGTCTTTGTTTGATATCTTCTCATTGGTGTTGTGACAATGCCTGGGCATAGGAGCAGAAATGACGTTTGGCTTCTCGAGTGCATCAAACTCAACCTCTTTTGCATCTATAAAGTCTTGAATTTTGTTTTTTAGGGCCCAACAGTTGTTAGTGTCAGGACCCGGACTTTCGGAATGATATGCGCATCTGGCATTTGGGTGATAATGAGGGGACGCTATGTTGGGGTTCTTTGGAGCTTCTTTTAAAGTTACCAAATTGGATTTCAAAAGGTGCGGTAAAACCTGGGATAGAGACATATTAATTCTGGTGAATTGCCGGACTGGCCTTTCCACCCTCGGTTGATTACTTCTTGGTTGATCAGATGTAGGCTTTGGGATCATAACAGCTCCTACCATTGGTCTGCGTTCAGCTCTCCCTTGGTTCCTTTGTGGATAAACAACAGATACCTCTTTCTTCCTAGTGAAAGGCTTTCTCACATCTGTAGAGGCAGATGAATCCTTCTGAATCTTTCCACTTTTTATGCCAGCTTCCACCCTCTCTCCGGTTATTATTAACTCAGTAAATCCTGCGGATGAGCTTCCAATCAGATGGTTGAAGAAAGGGCCCGATAGAGTGCCTAAGAACATATCCACCAACTCCCTTTCAGACAGAAGGGGTTGTACCCTCCCAGCTAGATCTCTCCACTTCTGTGCGTAATCCTTGAAACCCTCATTGGAAGCCATAGCCATACTCTGAAGTTGAGTATGGGTAGGCGCCTAATCTGCATTATATTGGTATTGCTTATAGAAAGCTGCGGCGAGATCTTCCCAGTTGTGGACGTTGGCCCTTTCCAATTGGTAAAACCAATCGAGTTGTGTTCCAGATAGGCTATCTTGGAAAAAATGGACCCACAGGTCTTTATCAACGGAGTGCGGCCGGATCTTTCTCACATATGATCGGAGGTACATCTTAGGACATGACACCCCATCATATTTTGCAAACAATGGCACTTTGAACTTTGGTGGGATCACAATTCCCGATACTAGTCCCAATTCTTCAAAGTCTAGACCTGGAACCTTTTGTATTTCCATAGCGCTCAAGCGCTCTTCAAGATGTTTGTACTTATCATCTGCTAGAGGATATTGTTCCTCGGAGTAGTCTTCCTCTTCTTCCTCCTCTTCAGATTCTGACAGAACCGCTGTTTCTTTTCCTTTCCCTTCTCCTTCCACGGAAGTGGTTGCAAAATTCAAGGTTCTTCTAGTCTGTCCCTGAAACCTTCTCCCCATGTTCAAAACCCCGGTGGCCTTCTTTGTTTTCTTCTTTCTTTCTTCAGCTAACAGAGTCTTCAACTCTTCTTGCCTCTTGGCTAGGGTCATGAGCAACTGTTGAAACTGCGTGTTTTGAACTTGAAGATCTTTGACTGTCTGTTCGAGATCCATCTTACTGAAATAAACAGTAGAGAGATGAGGAAACTCGTTGCAAATGATATGTTTATGTCATGATGAATGATATGTGCATATGTAATGTTTTCAAGGATTTTAAAAAAGATTCAAGTTCGTTTTAGACAAAAAGAAACACACGTTATATTAATAAGATAGAGTTTGAGTACATCAATGCCCCTTGGGCTAAATAATACAAAACTCTAAGATAAAAAAATAGTGCGCGTCCTCTTTGGTGCAATGTAGGCATTTAGAGTCTGCTCCTCATGAAGTAGCCTAGTGAGCTCCAAAACCTTCTTCTCGCTTGCGTAGAATTGGGCTTCGAAAGTATCCCGCTCTCCTTTGAGTTGTATCCAATCCCTTTGTAGGTCTTCAAGAGATGTGGGCATGTCAGGATGTAGGATAGTGTATGGAACTTCTCCTTCCTTAACAGGCTCAATGATCACCGGGAGAATGGAAGGATAAGGCATCATGAGACTTTGAGTGCGGGTTCGTACCCACTTGAGGTAAGGCTCAAGAGGGATGGGATTCTTGTGTCCCAAAGTCTTGCTATCCACCTTGTTTAGCATCCTCCAAGCTCGGATGAATCTCTGGCGAAGACCTTGATCGTTGTTGTCGTAGTCGAATACCAAGCCTTGAATCATCATCTCGTGTGGGCCATCCCTTCGGGCATAACCAAACTGTCTTAGAGCTAAGAATGGGTTGTAGGTGATGCCTCCCCTAATGCCAAGTAGAGGGACATTAGGAAATTCCCCACAACGGTTAACAATGATAACATTCTCTTTGGATCGAGAGCACCAATGAATATCTGAATGTTTGAGCGTCATTAACCTTTGTGACCACCTTAATCCTTGCTCATTCTTTAAGACTGATTGGGGAAGATGAGAAATAAACCATCTTTCTAGGAGAGGAGTGCAACACATAAGGACACCTCTTTTCCTCATTGTGCGAGTGTGAAAAGAGTGTCGGATATCCCCTAGCAATGTAGGCGCCGGATTACGTGACATGAAGATTTTGACGGCACTCAAATCTATGAGTTGGTCAGGATTGGGGAACAAGACCATCCCATAGATAAGAAGAGCCACAATTTCCTCAAAAGCTTGCAAGTCTAAGGAATTCCAACAGCTTTGGGCTTTCTCAAACAGGTACTTTGCTAAGAAGCCTTTGACACCATTTCTAGTTTCCCAATGAGTTGTGACATCAGATGAGTGAAAGTGCAGAGCTTGAGCAATCTCTTCTGGTTTTGGGTCTCTTTCCGTACCGCTGAAAGGTAGTTGATTGAGAATGGGAATCCTCAAGAGTTGAGAGAATTCTTCCAGAGTAGGCACAAGCTGATAGTCGGGAAACGTGAAGTAATGGTGCAAAGAATCAAAGAACTGGAAGAGCACCTTCATCATATCCTCATATGTGTTGGAGGTGACCAAGTTAAGTAGACGACCATGCCTCTCGGTGAACGGAGAGTTCTCAGGGATCCTTGAAGATATCTCCTTAAGTTGTGGAGGAATTATTACAAGGTTAACTTGGATAGTTTTCCTGCGAAGTGAATCCATATCCTACAAAACAAGAACAAAGATGAATCTCCAAAATCCTTGAAATTGTTAGTGATGTATATGATGTTATGAACAAGTATGTATATACAAGTAAAACAAACAAGTTCTTAGTTTATGCTTGCATGGGGTTTTATAGGTAAGTACCCTCTTGAAGTTTAGTTGGCTTAAACATGTCCTAGTAATAGTAACCGGGCTCTAAGGAGCTCAATATCACCAGATTGTTTCCTTAGTCATTGTTTTAGCTCAAGCCTCTTTAATGGCGACCAAAATATCCCAAGAAACCAACCCTCAATGAGTGTAGTATCGAGTATCTACCAACTTGGGACTGCACTAAAGTCGGTCATCTCACTACATCCTAATGGCCAAGTTGGTCAAGTAAAGGGTTCTAGAAGTTCATTAGTGGTTCATGACATCACTCAGCGGGCCCGTATTCTCTTTGATTGACTCAAAGGCTACCAGTACCCACAAATATGTCATACTAACATAACTATTGCTTAGACCGTGTCGGTATACTCCGCACAGTTTCTACAACGTATTGCTATTTACCTATAATGTTTCCCAAATCTGGGTGGAGGATTCAAACCCAAACAAAGAAACATAATGTAAAGCAAACAAGTCAAACAATGTAAGCAAATAAATGTGATCTAGCCCTAAGGTAACCCCACTTTTATAAATTTCCCCAGCAGAGTCGCCAGTTCTGTGATACAGTGGGAGAACTGACTTGAGGTTTTGCGTTTTATCGCAAATGTTGCGGTTAGCAAGAGTCGCCACCGACTTTTATTTTATCCAAAAGGAAAGGTGAAAAAGCACAGGAAAGACCTTTGAGATTATTTCTTGAGTTCGAAGGGTAGATTATGAAAAGGGAAGGTATTAGCACCCTTTTCATCCATGGTTTTCCATGGGCTCTTAGTTACTTGCTAGATCACTTGCTTTTGTTGTTTAAAAATGTGTTTGGTGTGGTTTTGAAAGTATTTTGTAAAAGAGGACATTCATTTAGGCAATCTTTGTAATGATTCTCGTTCGTAAGAATGTATACAAAGATGTTTGTCTTTTTGAAAATGCTTTCAATGTTTGAAAATGTGTGTGTTTGTTTTGAAAATAGCAAGGATAGTTGTTTGGAAATAGAGCAAGTAACTAGAAGTAATCTACCTACTCAAATGTCTTTCTTATGCATTTCCTATTCCTTTGACATTGTTGTCTTACCATTGATTTGGTAAGCAACCCTATCTTTGGATGTAAACGGGACGGGCGTGGGTCATCGTATAACCGTGATTAGCAATGTTGCAAAGTATCTTAGCAATTTTTGAGGGACCAAGATCATTTTGTAAGGCAACCTAGAATAGCGTCATCGAGGGACTATGATCTTATATTTGTTTGTTTTGCCAAGATACTTCGCATGCGTAATATGGCTATTTTTGTATAAGGAAACCAAGTGGAGAAACCCTAAGGATGCTTGTGTAAAAGTGTGTTATTTTCATGCTTTGACTTTGTCTTGGATTAGGGTTTTCTATTTGTTTTGTTTTTATCTTGCCATTCAAACCCTAATTACTAGCATGGCATGTAAAAGCGATAAATTGTGTAATTTAAAGATCACTACGCTATTACAACATTTTTATGGGAGGGGGAATACAAATTATGAATGGGGGTTGGCAATAATATAAATCTAATTAAGCTATTACAACCAAATCGAATTTGTACAAATATTGGAATAAACAATATACAATATTTAAATAAAATATATAATGATATATATATGCAAAGAATATTTTGTTTGGTTTTTTATATGAAAAAGTTTTAACCTAAATCTAATAAAGTTAAGGAAAAGAAATTAATTCTTGAAAACCAAAGTTAACCCTAATTTCTAGTTTTAAAGAGAATAGATTTCTTATGTATTATCTTTATGTATTTTTTGTATTAAATAATAAATAATATTTTATGAAAAAATTCTTAGTTTTTGTATGTCCAAATAAATATTTACAAGTATGAATAAAATAAAAATGGATAAAATAATTAACCTAAATCTATTATATTTACAAGTTTATTTAAGAAAGAAATAATTAATATATAGTTTAATAAAATATTTTTTTATGTGGAAATAAAATAAAATAAACAAAATGCAAAATTTATCATGTTTATATTTTTTATGATTTTATAATGTTTAAAAAAATATATTTAATGAAGTAAAACAAAATAAAATAAATAATTGAAAATAATTGGGCCAGGGGTGCCCTGAGTAATCAGGAGGTGGATGTTAGAAAAAAACAAAGGGCCCAGTGTTGAAGCCCATCCTGCAAAACAGCAAAAAATGGAAAATGGAAAATTATGGAAAAACAAAAGGTAGCACCAAGGTTCGAACCCATGACCTGGGCCTCACCAGCGCGCTACCTTGCCACTGGGGTGGCTATACATCCGTTGATTTATATGAAACAACAAAAACATAACACAAACAATGTCCTTGCCCTGTACTTCATCTTCTTCCTCAAGTTGGCCAGAAGCTCTGTAACTTTCTCATTTCTCCATGAAAATGAAAACTTCCAACATGAAAATGGTAGTACTCATTCCCACGATTTCAACCATGTAAATCATGTAAGCTAACAATCAAAGATCAAAACGAATTTTAAAAGCCCTAAATTTAAACCTAATTTTTCCAGGAACTTCAAGCTCAAAATTCTCTTAACTCAGGCCAAATAAATGCAAGTTATATATATGTACAGCTTTGTAGTAATGATATCTACATTGTTTATTCACAAATCGTGGCCAATGGATGCCTGTATGAAGAGATAGAAGATGAGATTCTTACCTCTTTCAACTTAGATCGTGAATGGAGTTTGAGTGAGATTTAGGAAGGCCTGAAGATTGCTTGAGCTTGCCTGAACCTCCCTGAGTGTGTTCCAATCCTTACCTTGCTTTGGAAGTGCCTGGAACTCTCTATCCAAGTCAACATGCAAGCTTTGAAAATAAAAATGGCAGATGAAGAAGGAGGAGTTACAGTGCAGGGATGATGGTCTGGATCTCTTAGATATGAAGTAGGTAAAGTGTTTTGATGATTAAAACTTGAAACGCACGAGCCAAATGATGGATTATTATGCTTATGCACAAACTGCAAGTTTTGACAGTTTTTTGGTGATATGGAGTTTTGGAGTGTTTCAGGCCTTTTGCAATCGTGTTCTCAAGTGTAATATGTTTGTGTATTAGTATGGAAAAGGTTTCAAGTCAGCTCTTCAACAGATCCTACAGCCTTTTTGCACACTTTCTTACTTTTGAAGCAAAGTGAAGAGACAGGTCTTCACGTGCTTGTACTGGCTTGCTTGGAGTTGGTATGAGCTATATACAAGTTGCCTTAGGTCTGTAGTACTTGTGTGTGCATAGAAGATAGGTCCAATGCTCAAGATTTGTAAAGTTGCAAAAGTGAAGCTTTTCCAAAATGGCAATGGCAACTTTGTGCCATTTATGGAATTAAAGCTTGGACAGGGACCTTTGGGCTTGAATTAAAGCTTTGTCAACTGAGTAAGCATTAAATTATGGAGTAAGAAACAAGTTTGGCACCTGTAAAGCATGGATTAGGCAGCATAGGTACTGATTTGAAATTTGTTCTTCATGAAATGGCTTGAATTCAAAGTGAGAAATTGCCAACTTCATCTCTTCGATTCTCCCTACTCAAAAATGATCTCAAGGATTTATTTTACATTTTGGAAATTTGAAATATGCTCTATAACTCATCTTTGAAATTCATTTCAATATTCCTCTTGGAAGTAGGTAAAAAATTTCCATGAAGTTAGGTCCAAAACCTGCCTAAATTAGGGCAAAATTTCACTAAGTTATTTAGTTCAGGAGCATGTATTCATAAAATTATATTTTGAGATCCAAGCATCTTTAGGGAAAATGTGTGAAGAAAAGTGGTAGATTTCATGGAGATATGCAACTTTCATGTTGGGAACTTTCTTTGAATCATCTTGTATCATGATGGAAATTTGGCTTAAAGTTGAGAAAAAATAAGAAATTTTCTATACTTAGAAAAATTTCTAAGTTAAGAAAATTTCAAATTTCAAAACAAAATCTTCAATCTTTGATTTCTTGATGAACAAGTTTCACATTTTGACATGTTTTGATGAATTGTGATCCTTGACACTTGATTTTGACCAAAAAGTCAAAGTTTGACTTTTCAGTGTACAATTAACTTTTGATCAGTTGACTGCAAATTTGATCTGTCTATCCAATGGATTTGGAATGTTTTGAACTATGTAATTAGGTAAAGATGATACAAATGAACCCTTGAAATCATGCTTCAACTCAATTGGTCATTTGCTAGGTCAAAAATCAGAAATTGCCCTTCCTCAGTCAAAACCCTAATTTTGACCATTTTGCCCTTTTGATGATTTGATCAAATTTCTTGAGGAATTGTAATCCAAACTTGATCAAATGATAAATATGAGTTTAAAATGTTGATGTGGATCAAAAATTATGGAGTTTGACTGTAAATTGGCCATGGTTGACTTTTTCCCAAATACAGTTGATTTTCGGGTCAACTGTCCAATTGACTGATCAAAAATGTGGTTCAAGGCTTGAAACTTGTCATGAGTAATCTTAGGGGTTCATAATGATGTTTGAAATTTATATGAAGCATTGATAGTTCAAAAATCCTTGTGCAAACTCAAACCCTAATTTTGGGTCAACAGTGTAAGATGAGATGTCTTGAGCTGACCAAACCCTAATTCAGTCTTGAGTCAAAGAGATCTTGTGAGAAAGTCTTGATAAATGAGAGGGAAAATTTTGGGGTACAAAGGGAGATATCCTAGGGGTGAGCATGTGCAAGTGTGTTGATTCAGTTCATTTATCTTGCGCATTTAGGGTTATTTAACCGTTTTAATTTCAGTCTTTTTCATGCAATCCTATTAATCTAAGCAATTAATAGTGCGGAAAATAAATTACAGAAAATAAAATTCCTAAGCTATAACAAGGCCTTGGGGAAATTACATAAATATCACAAGAAGATAAAATGCGGAATTTTAAACCTAATTAAAGCTATTACAAACCAGGAAACAGTTACATGATGGGAAAAGAACACATGAAAAACATAAGCGCGCGAAGAATGGAAAGAGCGTTTAAACCCTAAAAATGTTTAAAATAAAATCTTTTTTTGTTTTTATTTATTTATGAAAATATTAAATTGTAATAGTATCCTAATTAACTAAATTAAAAAGAAAATAAAAAAATTATTGATTACAATTAATTCTAATGAAACTAATATTTTTTGGTATTTTTAAAGAATTTTTTTTTAAAATTTAATCCTAATTTCTAGTTAATTTTAACTTAAAGAAAAAAGATTAAAGTAATTAAACTAAATTAATTTACAACCTTAATTTTAATTATAAAAAAAACCTAATTCTATTTTTTGTGTTTTATTTTTTATTTTTTATGATTTAAATAAAAAAACTGATTTTTGAAACAATTAAAATAAAATAAAGAAATTGAAAAATAACAAAAAAATGAGAGAATGGGCCTGATAGTGAAAGCGGTCTGGGGGTGCAAATTGAAAAAATGCCAGGCCCAGATCAATGCAAGCCCAACGTCTTGTCTGAGATCCAGTGGGGGCGTGCTTGATGGTCCACCATGAGGATTAATTGCTAGGCGCTGGATCTGAATGGTGGATAATCTAGTGGCTGAGATCTGGAGACACACAGAGGACATATTGAGATGCTATGTACTGGAACCTGCAAGAAACTTTGGGAAAACGCAAAATTGTTGGACCTAGGATCGAACCCAGGTCCCCTCCTTCACACGCTTATGCCTTTGCCATCTGAGCCATTTGTTAATTCATGTATATAATAACAAAAAAGCAATATAATATAAAAAACAGGTCTATGGCTGAGTCAGCCAGACACGCATGCATTGTGGGGTCCCTGTATTTTAAATAAACCAATCATGTACACAGAGAGAGAGAGAGAGAGACTCATTCTAATTCAACCAATGGGATATCGTCTTCCTGCCACCCCGGATTATTGACTTAAGGCTGACCAGTCCAACCATCGGAGTCGGTGGTTTCCACCGTCTTCTCCGGTGGGTCACCTGAAAAACTCAGTCAAACGAAAAAAACAAATAATGCAACCTGCCTTAAAAAAACCTCTTGATCACGATTATGGCCTATAAATTTACTAACTCCTCACGCATCATTGGATTCAAGCTTGAAACCCTAACGACGGTTAACCATGGCATAAGGTGATTCTGGGCTCCAACTTCTCATGTAAAACGTTAGAATGCATGCAAATATCATCAATAATACAAATACATACTTAGTATGGATTTAAATAACACGTATTGAGAGTTTGAGATCAAGAAAAAAGCTATCGATCAGAGAGATATTGTGAGGGTGTTCTGGCGTGTGTTTGGCTTGGATAACGTTTGAAATGATCTCCTGGGAATGTCGGGAGTTGAATGGTATGATTAGAAGCGATTGTAATTGGCCTGAGAGAGAGAGAGAGGGAGAGAGAGAGAGAGAGAGAGAGAGAGAGAGAGAGAGAGAGAGAGAGAGAGAGAGAGAGAGAGAGAGAGAGAGAGAGAGAGAGAGAGAGAGAGAGAGAGAGAGAGAGATCTTGGGTTGCACCAATCTTGGAATTTTTTTGAAACTTGCTAGGGGTTTCTCTAAAGCAGTTGCGCCTCTCCCTTGGTTCTGAATGGTTATGCATATATATTAAATCCTTTTAGGTCAACAAATGTGGCAAGGATCTCATGCATTCATCATATAATATTTGTTTAGGAATAATATGAAATATTTCCAAAATTGGCCAAATCTTGCACAAATGACTTCCACACATTTTTTCCATCTATCCTGGGTTATTTTACTCCTTAAGAGATTTGGAAATCAAGCCCATGCGATCTTCATATATTTTTTATCATTTACTTGATTTAAATTGATTTTTTAATGATTAAAAATCACAATATAAAAATAAATGACCAAATAACGCATGCATGGGCTTATAGGTCGTGGACCATGTTATAAACAAGTTTAAACATAAAAAGGTAGGCCCATTTGGAAAAAACACAAGTTTGGTCATTATTTGCTTCATGCACTTTTCCAAAAATTGGTAAACTTTGGCAATGCATATCTCTCTCAACTTTAACCCTATGGGGGTGTTCTTGGACTTTTTAGAGAGCCTAGGATGTCCTCTAAAGAACCCTTTTGGTTTCATCTCAATTGGATCTTCCATGTTCATGTAAGGAGCTTTGACCCAAAAGGTGTTTTTGTTAGCTTTTTGAAAGGACCCATAATGTCTGAGCTTGTATCTTTTAACTGGGGCATTTCTTGAACTTGAGGGATGAAGAGAAGTTGTAGGGAATTGGATTCTCTTCAAAATGAGCTCTGTTGGAAAACATTTTTATAAAGTATGAGAAAGTTATGCCTGGTCAAAGTTTGGTTGACTTTTCCTATAGAAACCTTAATTATCAATTTTTTACTTTTGATGAATTAGGAGCATTTCTTGAGGAATCATAATCAACCCTTGATCAAATGATGGATATCATTTCAAAATGTTGATGTTGACCCAAAATCTTGAAGTTTGACTGTATATAAGCCACCGTTGACTTTTGACCTAATACAATTGATTTTCAGGCATTTGAGCATTTGACTGAGCAAACTTGTAGTGCAAGGCATGAAATTTGTCATGGACAAACTTGAAGGTAAATTAGGACCATGGGAAACATTTGATACCATTTGAGCTCTCATATCTTAATGAAAATTAAAACCCTAGTTTGAGGTTCATTGCCTTAGGAGGAGAATTTGTCTGATCAATTCTTGGTCATCCTTGAGCAAGTTGGGGACCTAAATGGGCATGCCTTGAGTAAAATGAGAGGGAAAATTTTGGGGTACAAAAATAGGGAATATCAGGAACACAAGTATGACCTTCATCTGGATTGAGGGTTCCTGTAAAACTAGTTAGAATTTTGATATGTTTCCTATGGTGGTGTGAGTGTTCTCTTTTGATAGGCAATTTGTCTGTGTGTGATGCAACACTTGTGGTCTCTTTGTATAGAGGGGTGGAGGGGACAAGAAGGCAAAGGTTTAAACATCCATAAACAAATGTTTTCAAATCCATGAATGATGTTTTGTAACATTGCAAAAGTCATGGAAACTTGTCTCTTTTTTGAATTTTGAATGAACCTAGACATTTTGGCTCCTTCGAATGCCCTCTAGTGTTGCTCTTCGACTGGCCTCAAGTTGCCTCTTTCGACTGGACGTCTTGTGTAGCCTTCGAATAGGCCTTCTACATGCTTCTTCGAATGTACCTCTTGTTTACCCTTTGATCGTCTCTAGTATTACTTCCTTCAAATGGGTATTTAGATGGTCCTTTTTTGTACCCTTCGAATGGGCCTATCATGCGTGTTAAAGTGTGTACAATTGTTTCAAAGGGGGGCCAGCGCCCAGTCGAAGCTGGCACAAAGGCAGCATATGCCTTGTGGATGCTAGAATGAAGCAAGTCAAGGCATGCGTAACGGAGGCCATTGCCTAGGTGAAGCTGGCATAAAGGTAACCAGTACCTTGTGGGTCGAAGGAAACTTTTTTGCCTGGTGGATCAAAAAGAAGCTTTTTGCCTAGTGGATCAAAGGCAAACCTGAAGGAGTCTTGGCCTTGTGTGCTGAAGGAAAGCTGAAGAGGGGTCTTTGCCGTGTGAATCAAAGACTAGTGAGAGAGGCCTTTTACCTTGTGAGTTAAAGGCATGCTGATGGGTCTTTGCCTTATGAATTAAAGACCAGTGAGAGGGGCCTTTTGCCTTGTGAGTTGAAGGCATGTTGATGGGTCTTTGCCTTGTAAAACCAAGGAAAGCATAAAGAGGCATATGTGCGCTGGTGAAACACTGAGGGGCCTTTTTCCCAGTGGGAGCTTTGTGAATCGAACGTCAGTTTGAAGAAGTTCTTGCTTTATACGCTGAAGGCACGCACAGAGGGATAGTTTTCCTAGTCGAAGCAGGAATCAAGCCTGCTCCAAAGACATCAAATGCCCAATCGAAGCAAGAATTAAGCTTGCTCCAAAGAAACCAAATGCTCAAATGAAGCAGGAATCCAGCTTGCATGCAGGTAGCCATTTCATTCTGAATCAAGCCAACATGCAAAGCTGATGGTGCAATCGAAGGAGCATTAACAAGAGGCACTAATTTTTGGATCGAAGAAGGTTGTTTCAAAGGAAACACATGCCTAGTATAAACTTATATACAACAACAAGAAAAAGGCCAAGGCTTCAATCGAAACTTGGAAATTTGACGCAAGCTTGGGGGAGGTTAGGTGCTCAAACAAAGCCTGCCAAAAAGCCAATCGAAAGACCCTTTGACATGCCAATCGAAAGACCTTATTAAAATTCCAATCAAAGACTCCTTCTTTATCTTCAAAAAAATTATTTTTTCTTTAATCAAGTGCTTATGATCACCCATATAAGAAAAAATATTAGAAAACAAGATAGGGCAAATTTTGGGGTACAATAGTTGTCCCTGTTCAATCTTCTTAAACCTGAAGATGTATATTGGCTTGCATGGCTTTTGTGATCTGAAGGTGGAAGATGATTGAACACTAGAGTGCCAGAAATTTGCACTCGTATGAAGTAACACTGATTGTTGATGATGGCGGGAATAGGCTTACAGATGTCATTTGGATAAGATGACAGAGAGTTATCGGAGATGAGCTTAAGGATGCCATCCAAAGTAGATGTTGATTCCACACATGGTCCCTTTGGGGGTTCCTATTCCTACTGTCTGAGGAGGATTCTGTTGGGGAATGTGGGTTTCTGTTGTTCTCCTGTTTGAGGAAAACTATGTGGGGAATAGAGTCTAGGAACTTCAGTTGTCCAAGGCTCTGCTGAAGAGTTATCTCTGGAGAGATGACAAATTGCTGTATTCTGGTTGAAGTCCAAGTTTCCAGGGATTTACTAGGGATAATGGAATTAACCGTTATATGGAAATGTATTAGAAAGAACCTGTGTAGGGTTGCTTCAAGATGAGCCCGTGTTAGACTGTATGAGAAAAAACCCGTGTAAGATTGCTTCGTCTGGTCACGTATATAGCTTTCCTGACTGGTTTCAGGTGTTAATCTACAATCAACTTATTCAGATAGTTGTCCTGTCTGGTTTCATGTATTACTCTGGAATTTTGAAAATTTTCATTCGTCCACAGATAGTTGTCCTGGGTTGTTACAGGTATTAATCAGGAACTATGTTTTTGTTTGGTTGTTTAGATAGTTGTCTTGTCTGGTTTCAGGTATTAATCTTTGACCTAAGAAAGAAAGATAGTTTCCATGGCTTGTTACAGGTATTAATCTTCAATCTCTTCATGTAGATAGTTATTCTAGCTTGTTACAGGTGTTAATCTAGTCGGTCGTCCACAGATAGTTCTCCTGGCTTGTTACAGGTATTAATCCCGAACTTGTTTTACTGGTCACATAGATAGTTTCCCCGTATGGTTTCGGTAATTAATCTATGGATTTTTGTATTTGTTGGTAAACCCGTCTTGTTTCTGGAGTTCATACCACTTGGTCGTGCAGATAGTTTCCCCATCTGGTTTCGGGCATTAATCTTTGACCTATTGTAAAAGTTGATAGTGTTTGCCTGTCTTCTAATTTAACATGAAAAGGTAAAACCAGTTTCATGCGATGTCATGATATATGAATTGCATGATGCTCCCAAAATGAATGAGATTATGATATATGTATTTGTATGCACATGCCATGATGTATAAACATGCAATGCTGTTGCGCAGTATCTTTGTCTGGGAAAATAAATCCCTGACAACTGTTGAAGAGTACTGGGAAGCTGAATCCCGGACTGTTGTTGGTGAGTGAAGAAAGTGGTTCTTCAATTTTCCCCGGGGATAGTGAATGGAGATAGTTTTGCTAAGGATTCCCTTTCTCTGCCAGGAATCTTTAACTTCTGCTTGAGAATGATTTTGCCGAGGGTAAGAGTTTTGTTGGAAGATTTCACCAATTTGGAGAAATAAACTCTGCCGGGGGATGAACTTTCGTAGCTAGAGAAATAACTCTACTGTGGATAATTCTTTATAAACTACTTTTGGATTTATAAAACTCTATGGTGGAAGGTGAACTCCATAAACTGCTTGGGGATTTTGTTGAAATCCTGTAGGGGAATCTTGAGAAGCTTGGCGACTTCACTGGGGACTTTTGGAGCAGTAATTGGAGATTTTTGCCTTACCAGGGATACAAGGACGCTTGACATCACTTGCCTGTAAGCTGAGGATATGGAGGTGGCTTTTTAGTAGGATGCCCCTGACTCTATACCTGTTGAAAAAAGGTGTCTGTGGAGATTTTGTGGATGGTTTGAGTGTCATCCCAAATCCTGGGGTTTTGAGTAGATGTTGATCAAGGAGTGTTCTACTGATATACAAATGACAATACGACAGGACATAATTGTACGCTTTAATCCCTAACTTTTTCCTGGACTACCCTTTCAGGTTTTCAGTCCACTAGGATACCCCTTTTTGCCCAAGCCGCCTTTTCAGGTTTTCGACTTGCTGGGTGTACAGATTTTCCATATGTATATCCCTAATTTTTGCCAAAACCCTTTTGGTTCGCCGGGATGCCCTTATTTTTTATTAGGCTCGTCAACCAAGCGGGTCTTTGTTCATGCGTAGTATTTTTCGACTATGTCTGTGTTCACCGGGTGCGGAGAATTTTCATTGTCCATAGTAGTAAGTGTTATCACACTGCCAGAAGGTGTTTGTTTGATCGTACAAGATTCGTTGCTGGAATTCATGTCCAACGCCCCAAGTGATTCAGATGGAGATCTTCCCCTGGATATTTGGCAT
The DNA here is from genome assembly GCA_948472305.1 of Vicia faba. Taxonomy (NCBI): domain Eukaryota; kingdom Viridiplantae; phylum Streptophyta; class Magnoliopsida; order Fabales; family Fabaceae; genus Vicia; species Vicia faba. Next base: position 889,875,582 of record OX451738.1, read on the forward strand.
TTTTGAGATTCCTTGAACCTTGACTTGACTTCCCCAAATCAGCTGGATACCATGCTATGCCCCTTGATTATGAACGACCTATTATTGGAATGTCTTTCCATCTGAGGTGTTTCTGTCCACTAAGAGGATTTATGTTCATCGAATATCCATCGTGCTAATTTCTCTGTTGTTGAACAAATAGTCATATGAAAACAATGTTATTTTAAGAATGCAAAGCTTATGTCTGTCTTGAAGTTTGAAAATTCATTTTTTAGTAAAACAAACAAGTTTGTAGGAGTGTGATATCAGCTCAAGATTTATAGCAAACCTTACAGGAGTCACGATACATTTTGTAACAGTATGCTTTCAAACTAACCCATGCTTCAGCTAGGACTTTTAAGGGTTATAACGTGGCATGGTTCACGGTTCAAGAAACAAAGGATAAAGGCTCAAATTTTATTTGTATTCACCCTGTTCTTCGTGATGTTCTTCAGTCCTATGCTCAGTTAATTATGCGTTTAGATCCCAATTGAGTCTGGAATCTTTGCTCTGATACTTGGTGATGGTTCAGAAGTTGAATGTTTGTTTGAGAAGGCAGACATTTTTGTACCCTTTTCTTTTTGTTGAGGATTTCTGGGACCTCTTTTTTTTTATTTTGTTATCCCTAATTTTGCTTGAACTGTTTCTTTTATGTTTACAGTCAGCGGGATTCCCCAATTTTTCTTAAGTCCCCTTCATAGGTTTTGAATAAACAGGCTTTTATTTTGAGAGATAATGACTTCCTGTCTTAATGATTATATGGAACCATCACTATCTTTTGGAGAGCATCTTCTACACTATTTTTCGTGTATGGAGGTAGAGCTTGTGACTGAATTCACTTCTGAATCAACTGAGAAAGCTACCATGCCCCGGGTTATGATTAAGGGTTTTAATTTGTATGAAAAGAAAAACTCCTACTTCCTAGGCTCAAAGGGGTTGACTAGGGATTATCTTCCTTATAACTCCACTGTTTAGGATTTGAAACAACGCATGTACATCATCAGTCGGGTATGTTCAAAAGCATACTGTAGAGATGGTATCATTTTCGTCATCCTCCCTCTAAAGGCTTAGAGCTTTTAATCAAGAGCCGAATATCACAAAAGGAAGTAAAAACACAGTTTGAATATAGTGGATACGAATGAAATAATTCAAGACAGATATATGCAATGCATTGATGAAATGACAAAGTTTGACAAAAAGGTAAGTGTTTAAACCAAACAAAGAAATTACAACTGAAAATTCGAATGAACAAAAATTCCGCTGCCTAAACTTTATCACTTCAGTTGATATTCCTTGGAGGGATGACTGAAAAATTACAGTTGACTATCTTGTACGAATTTCAACGCTCCTTCATCAATCAGGTCTTGAATTTTATTCTTCAACGCCCAACAACTATTAGTGTCATGTCCAGGACTGTTGGAGTGGTACGCACACCTTGCATTTAGATTGTACCTTGGGGAGGCAGTGTTGGGATTCTGAGGAGGACCCTTTAACGTAACCAGCTTGGCCTCCAATACCTGATGCAATGCTTGAGTCAAGGACATGTTGATTTTGGTGAGTTGCCTCTTGGGCTTGTCTTGCCTTTGATGATTACCCCGTTGCTGTTGGCGAGGTCGTTGTTGGACCCTTGGCGTAGCAGAAATTTGGAAAGGTCCACTCTCCACCAAACCCATTTTTTGTCTCATCAGGGGCTAATGAATGACTTGATCCCCAGCCTCGATTGTTTGCCTCATACGGTTGCATCCGTCTTGATGAAGCTTGTTGACAATGCATCTCATCTCTTCTTGTCCCCGGGCTAGGCCTTAGATAAGAGCCATTTTCCCCAGCATCTGGATTCTCATTGCTTCTACCTCAGCTTGAAGTTGTTCCAACTGTTCATCCTTGTCGTTTTCAGGATGTTTCTTGGTCAGATTCTCGGCGAGGAATGTTTTCAATTCTTCTTGCCCCTTGGCTAGATTCAGGAACATTTCTTTGAATTGAGCATCTTGAGTTTTGAGATCCTTCACGGTCTGTTCAAGAGCCATTTCTTTTTGCTGAAATAAACAGCAAATGGATAAGAAGCCTGTCCTCGGAATACCTGTTATGCAATGTCATGTATGATATGCAAATGTTTTCAAGGATCTCGTGGGTTAAATAAGAAAATGTCATAAGTTGAATGCAGTTTTGATGGAAGAACTTCGTATCGTTGAATGTCCTTCTACGAGAATCAAGCTCACCATATCGAGTGGGTCATAGCCCCTGACTCAAGTTGTCGTGTTTTGGTCTTTTGAAGTTATTAACTAGAGGAAATAAATCCCCCTGCCCCTTGCTAGATTTCTGGTTTATCATAACCTGCACCACAGGCCCTTGAGATCCTTGAAATGGTTAAGGAGATGTTATGAGATGATGTTATGATGTGTATGTTATGCATTAAGCAAAAGGCAGGATGATGAAGACAAGTATATTTTACAGGAAAACTAATTTATTGGATAATGAATATAAACAAATCCTGCAAGGAAATCATATTGTTAGATGATAAAACCCTGCAAGTAGTTCAAGTTGAAAGCAAACAAGTCACACAAGCAGCCTAGGTTTAGGCTTGCATGGGGTTTGTAGGTAAGTACCCTCTTTGAAGTTTAGTTGGTCCAACCTGTCCTATCAATAGTAACCGGGTTCTAAGGGATCTCAATATCACTAATCTTTCCCACAAGTTTCATTCTGATTGAAAACTGACTTGCCACCAAACAAAAATCGGGAGTCAAATCTCAATGAGTGTAGTATCGAGTATCAACCGACTTTGGGCTACACCAGAGACGGCAATCTCACTACTTCCTAATGGCCAAGTTGTTCAATTAAAAGGTTCTAAGGTCAGTTGATGCTCCATGACACCACGCATCGGCCCTGTATTCTCCTCGACTACTCAAGGGCTACCGGTACCAACCAAAGTGTCACATCAATATAGCTATCGCTTAAATCGTGTCGGTATACCCCGCACAGTTTCCAAGATCTATTTCTACTTACCTAAAAGGTGCCCCAGATCCAGGTGTGGGATCTACAGAAACAACCCAAATAATCCCAAAAGGTAAAGCAAGCAAAACATACAAAAGCAGTTAAATAATGAGCTAACTCTAAGGTAACCCCACTTTTTATTCATCCCCAGCAGAGTCGCCAGTTCTGTGATACGGTGGCAGAACCGACTATTATATACTGGTTTTGCATTTTGTGTCTGCAAATGTCGCGGTAAGCAAGAGTCGCCACCGATTTTTCTTTTATCCAAATTAAGGAAATGGTGAAAAGATTAGAAAAAGACCTTTTCGAGATTATTCTGAGTAAGGGGGGTAGGTTATGGAAAGGGAATGTGTTAGCATCCTTTCCATCCGTAGTTATCTGCGGGCTCTTAGAGGTTTGCTCATTTTAAAAGTACTTTGCGCTTTGTGTATTTGAAAAATGTTTTGAAATGCCTTAGTGCGGCGATTTGCTTTGCGTTTAACTCTTGTATCAGTCCTCAAAAGTGTTAACAAAGAAAATATTTTTGAAAATTGTTTTTGAAAAGTAGTATTTGTGTAAGTGCAAAATGTTTTTGAGCAAACTTCTAACAGCTATCTACTTTGTACTCGAAAAGGTAGTTCTTTTCCTCTTATCCTTTAGACAGTGCTATCCTACTATTAGAGAGTAGGTAGCCATATTGTTGGATGTTTGAGGGACATCGAAGGGACGTTATAGTAACAAAGGCAACTTGTGGAGACGCTTTAGCAATTTTGTTTAGGGACTAAATCACTTACCGCGAGGCAACTGTAGGGTCATAGAAGGAATATAATCTTTTGATTTTACAGGTCTTTGCTAAAGAGTCCCCGTTTCGAGGGACATGACTGTTTTATTTCCAAAGACAACCAAAGTGGGGTACCCTAGAGGTGTATATGTGCAGGTGTGTTATGTTCAATTATTTTTGTCTTTTTGTTAAGTTTGCTAGCACTTCTGTTTTTCAGTCTTATCATACATGCCCGATTACTAACAGTTAGTATGATACAGAAAATAAAATGCGGAAAATATAACCCTACGCTATTACATGGCTTCGGGGAGGGGATTTACAATGTACAAAAATTGGGGGGAAGAAAAAATAAAGAAAACAGATAAAATCCTATTAACTATTACATCCAGTGTACAGATACAATAATATAAAAATATGAAAGAAAATAAATAACGTGCGAAAACTAAAAGTACGTCTAAAACCTAGTAAGTAAAAATGAAATAAGAAAATCATTTTATTGTTCTTTTTTTTATTTAAGAAAATGATTAAAATTAAATTAAAGGAAATAGTCTAAGTTCTTTCTAGTTTTTGTATTATGAAAAGAAAATAATTAAAGTTAAATTAAAACCTAAATTCTAATTTATTTTAAATTAAGAAAATAGTTAAAATTATTTACTAATTTACTTACAAAATTAGTTTAATAAAAAAACCAAAAAATAATATTTTTGTGATTTTGATTATTTGTGTAATTAAATAAATAAAGAAAAAAATAGAATAAAAAAAAGAAATTAAAACAATACAAAAAAAAAAGATGCTAAATGAACCTAGGCATGTAAAAGAGAAAATGGGGGTGCTGATTGGAATTTTCGCTAGGCCCAATGCTGAAGAGAATCCAGGTCTGTCCTTGGATCTAGTGAGTAATATGGTTCTTTGATCCGGGGAGGGAGGTTGTCTTTTTCGATCCAAGGAGGGAGTTTTCTTTCTAATTGGACCTGTAAGGCAAATGTTGGCAAAAATAAAGATGCGGGACCTGGGTATCGAACCCAGGTCCTTCTCCCTAATTTGAATCTCCTGTCCTCAGGCCTAAGCTTATTTTGGCTTGAGACTGGATATGCCATGAGTTTCGAAAGGAAAATCAGATCATGTCTTTCGATGGCGTGATTTTATTCCTGCATGTTACCTTGCGTGTGATATGCTCATATAAACACAAATGGCATTAGCAACACAGATATACCAATAACATGTATTTAAAGGGCTTAGAAATGTCGTTTTGACTTGGGTAAATCCTTACCAATTGGAAATGCTTCGATTTATGAATCTGGGCGTGGCTTGGCTTAGAGAAGATTCTTGGGAATCTCAGGAACACAAGTATGGCCTTCGTCTGGATTGAGGGTGCCTGCAAAACTAGTTAGAATTTTAATATGTTTCCTATGGTGGTGTGAGTGTTCTCTTTTGATAGGTAATTTTCCGTGTGTGATGTAACACTTGTGGTCTCTTTATATAGAGGGGGTGGAGGGGACAAGAAGGCAAAGTTTTAAACATCCATAAACAAATGTTTTCAAATCCATGAATGATGTTTTGTAACGTTGCGAAAGTCATGGAAACTTGTCTCTTTTTTGAATTTTGAATGAACCTGGACATTTTGGCTCCTTCGAATGCCCTCTAGTGTTGCTCTTCGACTGGCCTGAAGTTGCCTCTTTTGACTGGACCTCTTATGTAGCCTTCGAATGGGCCTTCTGCATGCTTCTTCAAATGTACCTCTTGTGTACCCTTCGACTGGCTCTAGTATTACTTCCTTCGAATGGGTCTTTAGATGGTACTTTTGTGTACCTTTCAAATGTGCCTATCATGTGTGTTGAAGTGTGTACAATTGTTTCAAAGGGGGGCCAACGCCCATTCGAAGCTGGCACAAAGGAAGCCTATGCTGTGTGGATGCTAGCATGAAGCAAGTCAAGGCATGCGTAAAGGAGGCCATTGCCTAGGTGAAGCTGGCACAAAGGTAGTCAGTACCTTGTGGGTCGAAGGAAAATTTTTTGCCTGGTGGATCAAAAAGAAGCTTTTTGCCTGGTGGATCTAAGGAAAACCTGAAGGAGTCTTGGCCTTGTGTGCTGAAGGCAAGCTGAAGAGGGGTCTTTGCCTTGTGAATCGAAGACCAGTGAAAGGGGCCTTTTTCCTTGTGAGTTGAAGGCATGCTGATGGGTCTTTGCCTTGTGAATCAAAGACCAGTGAGAGGGGCCTTTTGCCTTGTGAGTTGAAGGAATGTTAATGGGTATTTGCCTTGTGAAACCAAGGCAAGCATGAAGAGGCATATGTGCGCTGGTGACACGCTGAGGGGCCTTTTGCCCAGTGGGAGCTTTGTGAATCAAAGGCCAATTTGAAGAAGTTCTTGCTTTGTATGCTGAAGGCACGCACAACGGGATAATTTTCCTAGTCGAAGCAGGAATCAAGCTTGCTCCAAAGACATCGAATGCCCAATTGAAGCAAGAATTAAGCTTGCTCCAATGAAACCAAATGCCCAAACGAAGCATGAATCCATCTTGCATGCAGGTAGCCATTGCATTGTGAATCAAGCCAGCATGCAAAGCCAATTGTGCAATCGAAGGAGCATTAACAAGAGGCCCTTTCTTTTTGGATCAAAGGAGGTTGTTTCAAAGGAAACACATGCCCAATCAAAGCTTATATACAACAACAAGCAAAAGGCCAAGACTTCAATCAAAACTTGGAAATTTGAGGCAAGCTTGGGGGAGGTTAGGTGCTCAAATGAAGCCTGCCAAAAATCCAATCGAAAGACCCTTTGACATGCCAATCGAAAGACCTTGTTAAAATGCCAATCGAAGACTCCTTGTTTATCTTCAAAAAAAATTATTTTTTCTTTAATCAAGTGCTTGTGATCACCCATATAAGAAAAAATCTTGGAAAACAAGAGAGGGCAAATTTTGGGGTACAACAAAGATCATCTAAAAAATATTTCAAATCTGGAAAGTGAAGTGACTTCTTTGAATTCAAACCTTGATAGAATGGTCAAATCTGTCAAGATGTTGAATACTGGGTCTGACACATTAGATAAAATTCTTCAAGCAGGAAGAGTGACATGAGACAAGAGTGGTCTAGGGTTTAATGAGAAAAAGGAACCAAATTCAGAAGAACCTTCATTAGAGTCTAAACCAAGGATGTCAAATCAAATGTCTAAACATCATGGTAAGAAAGGACATCTTGGCAAGAAAAAGTTTAACCACTCAAGAGGGAACTCCCAGCCCTAGAGATGTCATCACTGTGGAAGGCTTTGTCATGTAAGGCCTTTCTGTTTCAAGTTGTATGGATATCCTAAAACTACTCCTCTTCCCAAAACTGATTAAATTCCCCAAAATAGAAAACAGAAGAAACAGTGGGTTCCCAAGTCTAACGTTGCTAGTTTCATAGCTCATACCTCTCTCAGAGTATCAACCAAAGATGACTGGTACTTTGACAGTGGGTGTTCTAGACACATGACAAGTGTCAAGAATCTGTTGACATATGTCAAATCTCATTCCACCAATTATGTAACTTTTGGTGATGGAGCCAAAGGTGAAATCAAAGGATTTGGCAAGCTGGAATGTTCAGGAGTCCCTAAGCTTGATGATATGTTACTTGTTAAAGGGTTAACAACTAACCTGATAAGTATAAGCCAATTGTGTGATCAAGGATTCAAAGTTAACTTCACCAAGGAAGAATGTCTTGTTTGTAATGAAAAGAATGAAGTTATTATGAAAGGAATCAGATCTAATGACAACTGTTATTTATGGGTTCCTCAATAGTTGAACTTATCCTCAACAAGTGTTTTAGCCAAAGAAAATGAAGTTAAATTATGGCATCAAAAATTGGGACACTTGCATCTGAAAAATGAAAAGAATTATATCTGAAGAAGCTGTGAGAGGGATTCCTAAGCTCAAGATAGAAGAAGGAATAGTATGTGGTAACTACCAGATTGGAAAGCAAACTAATATGTCACATCAGAAGATCCAACATCTTACTACATCAAAAGTTTTGGAACTTCTTCACATGGACTTGATGGGACCTATGCAGGTTGAAAGTCTTGGTGCGAAGAAGTATGCCTATATGGTCGTATATGACTTCTCTAGGTACACATGGATAAGTTTTATCAGAGAAAAATCAGAAACTTTTGAAGTGTTTAAAGATCTCTGTCAAAAACTTCAAAGGGAAAAAGATAGTCATGTCATCAAAATCTGAAGTGATCATGGAAAGGAATTTGAGAACAACAAGTTTGCTGATTTTTGCTCTTCTGAAGGAATCATTCATGAATTTTCCTCTCCCATTACTCCTCAGCAAAATGGGATTGTGGGACACAAAAACAGAACCCTTCAAGAATCTGCCAGAACTATGATTCATGCTAAGAAGTTACCATACCACTTTTTGGCTGAAGCTATGAATAATGCGTGCTATATCCATAACAGAGTCACTCTAAGGAAAGACACCTCAGCCACATTGTATGAAATATGGAAGGGAAGAAAACCTACTGTCAAATACTTTCATGTTTTTGGAAGTAAATGTTACATCTTAGCATACCAGGAATAGAGAACAAGATGGATTCCAAGAGTGACGAAGGAATATTCCTGGGTTACTCTATAAATAGAATAACTTACAGAGTCTTTAACTCCAGAACCAAGGTTATGATGGAATCCATAAATGTTACTATTGATGATAGAGGATGGAATGATGAAGATGTCTTAGAAGATGTTGGAATATATTTGTCTGATATTCTAACATAATCAAATGACATAAGTATTGATTCTAATCCACCTCAATAAGATCTTGAGCCTAGTCATCTCAATAAAGGACTTTCAATTAGAACACAGAGAGATCATCCTAAGGAGCTCATCATAGGAGATCTAAATAAAGTATTTACTACTAGATCAAGAGAAGGGATGTCAAACTCTTGATTTGTGTCAAAAATTGAGCCTAAGAATGTCAAAGAGGCCCTAACTGATGAGTTCTGGATTAATGCCATGCAGGAAGAGCTAGAACAATTCAGTAGAAATGATGTTTGGGATCTAGTTCCAAGACCTGAAGGGACAAATGTTATTGGCACTAAATAGGTATACAAGAATAAATATGATGAAAACGGGGGTGGTCACTAGAAATAAGGCAAGGTTAGTTGCACAAGGATACACTCAAATTGAAGGAGTTGACTTTGATGAAACCTTTTCTCCTGTAGCCAGACTTGAATCAATCAGACTACTCTTGGGAATTGCATGCATACTGACATTTAAATTGTTTCAAATGGATGTAAAGAGTACATTCTTAAATGTCTATCTAAATGAAGAAGTTTATGTGGAACAACCTAAGGTATTTGTTGATCTAAGTTTTTCTAAGCATGTGTACAAACTAAAGAAAGATCTGTATGGATTAAAGCATGCTCCAAGAGCTTGGTATGAGAGATTGACAGAATTTCTTGGTGAGAATGTATATAGGAAAGGTGGCATAGACAAATCTCTTTTTGTCAAGGAAGAAGAAGGAAAGACCATGATTGCACATATTTATGTTGATGATATTGTGTTTGGTGGGATGTCAAATGATATGGTTCAACATTTTGTCAAGCAAATGCAGTCAGAATTTGAGATGAGCCTTGTTGGTGAATTAACCTATTTTCTTGGTCTGCAAGTTAAACAAATGGAAGATTCCATATTCCCATCTTAGAGCAAGTATTCTAAGAACATAGTAAAGAAATTTGGGATGGAAAATGCAAGTCACAAAAGAACTGCTGCCCCCACACATCTGAAGTTGCCTAAAGATGAAAAAGGAGTAAGTGTGGATAAAAGTCTTTATAGAAGTATGATAGGCAGTCTTCTATATCTCACAGCTAGCAGACCTGACATTTCCTTTGTTATACGGGTGTGTGTTAGATATCAAGTTGATCCTAAAGTTAGTCATGCCAACCATGTGAAGAGAATTATTAAATATGTGAATGGGACAAGTGACTATGGTATGCTATACTCTCATGGATCTAGTTTTACCTTAATTGGTTATTGTGATGTTGATTGGGCAGAAAGTGATGATGATAGAAAAATTACATCAGGAGGATGCTTCCTTCTGGGAAATAATCTCATATATTGGTTCAGTAAGAAGTAAAATGGTGTGTCTCTGTCCACTACTGAGGCTGAGTATATTGCTGCATGAAGCAGTTGTTCTCAATTAGTTTGGATGAAACAAATGTTAATAGAATATAATGTCAAATAAGATGTCATGGCATTATTCTGTGACAATCTAAGTTCCATAAACATATCAAAAAATCCTATTCAACACATCAGGACCAAACATATTGATATCCGTCATCACTTCATAAGAGAGCTTGTTGAAGAAAAGATTGTTTCCTTAGAACATGTAGCCACTGAATTGCAACTGGCTGACATTTTCACTAAGGCTTTGGATGCTAATCAGTTTAAGAACTTAAGAGGAAAATTAGGGATTTGCCTATATGAGGGTTTGTAGCAATTAAAGGCGTATGGGAATATCATTAAAGTGATATTATATTATTTATGTTTCCAACAAATCAAATTTCGAAAGCAATCATTACAAGACTATCTCAAATTATTTTTCACACGCTACGAAATCACATCTTTCTACTTTCAAAAACTCTTCATTCTCCTCTACAGAAAAAGAACCCTTGTCATTCTTCATCTCTTTGCTCAAAAATCTTCAAAGATGTTTCAATATCATACATCGTCTTCATCAAAATTTGTCAACCTCCCTGAGAAACTCTCTCTTGACAGAGTACTTGACGTTACTCCTCTAACAATTATCCCACCTTTTGAGAAGAAGGTCAAGAAACCCAGATCATCACCTGCAAAGAAATCCAAAGACGATAAAGGTAATACTTCTACTGCTATTGATGATAGGACAGAAGAAGAGATTGTCAATGTTGATAGAAGCATTAGAAGGCTAGTAGATACAGTGTTGAATGAAGGTTTTGTTGTGACTGGGATTTCTACCCCTCTTGCTTGTATACCTGCTCCAGATGACAAAAGAAATTACCCTAAAAGTGCTACTGAATCGTCCATATCCAAGAAAGATATTACTGAAAGAAAACTTGATAAGCTTGGTGCTTCTGCTCTAAAGGAAGTGGAAGAGGATGTTGAATAAGATGTTGAGAATAACTCCCCTGCTAAGGAAGATGTTACTGGCTCCAAAGCTGTAGAAAATCAAAATGTTGAGAATGTGGTTAATGTAGATGAGTTGTCTGATAATGAGCTCATTACTAATATGGTTCCTGGAATTGCAAAAAGGCTCAAATCCAGGAAAGTGAAAGATGTAAGTGTCACACCCCTGCCAATACTTCCAAGAAGAAAACCATGTATGGTCCCCCAAAGTCTGGAAGTAAAGTGGTCCCTCCCTCTAGCAAAATAAAAACTAGACCTGATAGCTCCACAAATGATGATGATGATGATGTTGTAAAGAGATCTAAAAGCAAGAATAAAGTTGTATTAGTTGAAGAAGATGACTCTGGGTATGATGTCGAGCAAGATGTCCAGGACATATCTCCTATCAAAAAGTATGCTAGCAAGAAACTTTCTGTTAGAATACCTGATGCCCCTCTTGACAACATTTCCTTCCATTTTGTTGGGAATGCTGGAAAGTGGAAATATGTGTTTCAAAGAAGAATTTCCCTTGAAAGATAATTGGGAGTTGGTGCTCTGGAATACAAAGAAATCACAGAGCTGATATCTTATGCTAGATTGATGAAAACTGTTACCAGGTTTGCCAAATGCTATGAGACTCTTGTTAAGGAATTTATTGTTAATATTCCTATTGACTGTGATGATCATAAAAGTAAGGAGTATAGAAAGGTGTATGTTAGAGGTAGGTGTGTATAATTTCCCCCTGCTATCATAAATATATTTATGGATAGGTTCTAAAGATGACTATTGTGAGCTGGAAGTAACAGATAATCAAGTGTGCAGAGCTATCACTGCTAACCAAGTGAGTGAGTGGCATATGAAGAATAAACTTCTTGTTAGCAAGCTAAGTGTGAAATATGCTATTTTGCATATAATTGGAGCTGCTAACTGTGTTCCTACTAATCATACTTCAACCATCACTATTGGCTTAGGAAAGTTTATTTATGTTGTTGGAAACAAGAAACTGTTTGACTATGGTACTTACATCTTTGATCAGACTATTAAGCATGCAGGAACATATGCCATTAAGAAGTTTATTGCCTTTCCTTCCCTTACCTGTGGAACTATTATTAATAAGCATCCTGGAATTCTAAGTGGTAATGATGTAGTGTGCAAGAGGGAGTCTGCTTTGACCCTTCACTTCAAGATTTTTTCAGGAAAACATGTCCCAAACATTGTTTTGACATTTATATCTGCTGAAAACAAGACCTCCACCAAGGATGACATGATCATTGAATTAAGGGAAGCCTAAAAAGAATTAGATGATGTGACCAGAGTTAGCTCAGCAAGAAAGCTAACTTTTGAAAAGATGATCAAATAGCTGCAGAAGGACAACAACTTTGATGATAGAGTGAGCTCTGAAGAAGAAGATTCTAGTGAGGAAGGAAGTTCTGGCTCTGCCAAGTCTACTGGTCCTGAAGACAGTTAGATTATTTGTTGTTTATTTATTTGACCCCTCTATTACTGTTTGGCACTTGTATGTGCTTGACTTTTGAATTCTATGGTCTGTACCTATATTACTTATACACTCTTGAATGCATCCTTCTATTTGGCATATTATGACTAAAAAGGGGGAGAGAAACTGACTGACTGACCACTGATTGAGGGGGAGCTTAATACTTGAGGGGGAGCCTCATGTCTCAGAAGATGTTCTGACATCTTCCTTTGCTAACAACTAACTGCTAATTGAGTTTTTGTTTGCTTGCTTTGCTTATGTTGCTGCTCTGATAATGTTTTTATAATGTACTCAAATAATGTTTTAGCCAAAATTTGCCAATGGGGGGAGTTTGGAAGTGTTCGTTGGCAGCAATTTTGGTAAAACAATGCTTTAATAATGTTTTGCTAAATGTCTTGAAATTAGGAGCAAACTGTTTTGAATGATGTCAAAGCAGGTGTCTTGACATATATCTCCCGAGCTGAATGCAACTCACACCAGTTTACGTTTTTTTGTTTCCTGTTTTCATGCGTGCCATAATTCAGGATTTGTGATCATAGGCTGCAAAAAATATGGAGGAATATTTTTCTATTTGAATTATCCTTATGGATTATATCTTGGCCTATTTTCATGGAAATATTCAAAGGTTGGAATATTTATTTTTCAGCCCAAGCCCACTGATGCGCCTTTATAAGGACTTGTTTCCTTATTCATTGAACTGCAACTTTTGAAGAAGAATGCTTTCTTTCTGTTTTAGAATTCTAAGTCTTTTAATTATCATAAACTCTAGTATTGATTTAATACTTGAGTTGTTATTTTGAGTTGTTAATTGTGGATCATTCATAAGCTTTTAAGCATTGAATGGTTGAAGTCTTTAAAACTGGTTATTTCAGTTGCTCTTCAGTGTAAGTGATTGAAGGGATTTGTGGAGGGCCTCATACCTAGGTGTGTCTTAGGTAGAAGTATAGCACGGGTAGTGATTAAGTGATTAGATCGTAAACTGGTGGTTTACTGAGGGTATATGAATTGATACTATTTAGTGGACTTGTCCCTGGCTTGGTATCCCCTAGAGTAGGTGTTGTTGTACACTGAATTGGGTTAACAATCCCTTGTGTTTTTACTGTTTTTACTTTTGTTGCATTTTACATTGTCCTTGGATATTTGTGTCGTGACATCTCCTTCGAAATCTCATATCTAATACTGGAATTTCACACGGGACGAGTACCTGTGAACTCCAAATAATGTTCTTCTCTTTGTCCAACAACGGTTCCAAAACATGATTCCTCTCCAACTTTTCCTCTGATTCCGAAATAATGAATACCAAAGGGATATATTCAGTGGTTTCTGCAATGTTGAAAGAGGATGCCATTGTTGGTTTTTGGGTTTATGAGTTTTTCGTAAAGAAAGATGAAGATAAATTGAGAGTGAAGTGTTACAAAAAAGCGAATGTGAAGAAAATGAGAAGAGAAAGTGAGAGTAAGCATTTATAAAGTTTTGTGACATGATAAATAAGTGACAAGTGGTGAGGAAGATGGCGTTTGAAGGACGTTTTGCTTTCCTGAGAAGTGGAAACGATAGTGGAAGTTAGTGAGAAGTTATAGCCCATGATACCCTAGAAACTAAGAACAATGATGAACAACCACAAAATCCATCAGAAATGATGTTTGCAGAAAATTGTAATGATAACACTGACGTCAGCATAATGGTTTGATATAGTGTCAAAAATCGATTAAAAAATGTCACATTTCTCCTCTTCGACATTTGGATTGTCGAAAAATGGCATTTTGAGGGACAATTTGTTACCTCATATTTTCAATACAGGAAATAAAACAATTAAATAAAGAATCTTGTTCATATAATTTTGACCTAGGTTGTGCCTAGTCGAAATGGTTATCTGAATCAAAGACACACTTGGAACTTTGCTTGAGTCTAATTATCAAAGCTTTTGCCGAGGACAATCGATACTCAAATCTTTGGGACAATGAAATTTATAGAACACTTAGTTTTGATGCTTCGAGTATTGATACAAGTTTGTCAAAATAAGATGCAAAATGGATAAGATCAGACAGTTATGAAAGACATGTGGAAGCTTATCAAAGATGAAAGTTGCATGGAAACGAAGACGTGTCAGACATTGTTTAGTCGACCGTGGGTGACGGTTATGTTAAAATTAGTATATAAACACTTCATATTTGTAGGATTAGAAGTCCGCAATTTCACACAAATTCTATATACTCAAAGTATCCAATTGTTAGAGAGAAAAGAGTGATCTGAAAACATATGTATTTGTGTTCCATTTATAAATTCAATTTGCTTACTTTTCATTGTTTTCATTAGTGCATTAAAGTTCTTTTCGTTTATACTTTTATCGTCAAATGTGTTCTAAACTTATAATTTTTGCACAATATATCCCGAGATCTTTTTGAGTTTAATCCCTTAAGTAAAATCAAATTTGTCTTTGTTTATCAAATTACCTAGTAAACACTTGGCAATTAAGAAAAATGTGGATTCACATTAAAAATATCACTGCAAATATATCATTCCATTATCACTCACATTTACAGGAAAGATAATATTTGTGTAGATTTGTTTTCTAACTTAGGCCGCACTTCTCCTTCTCTAACTTTTTTTGACTTCATTCCTTTGACAATCTGAAGTGATTTTGTAAAAAATATCTTTAATCTTTTTGCAACTCAAACACAAAGATAACAAGTGAAATGAAAATAGATGAACACAATTGTTTTTATCTTAATTCATTGTTAACTAAGTTACTTCAGTCCATCCCGCAAGGTGATTTGTCTTATACACAATAATTTAATTCACTATAATCAACCAGATTACAGACAACCATAATAAATCCATCAACCCTATTGAAACCCCTAATAAGTCTGTTGATCCTTATTGTAAACCACTATGACCACAATCAAAGTCTTCTTGAGAATCCAGACTACGCATAGTTTCTCAAGGAACCTATCAACAACAATTGATTTCAAAAATGTGTAAACAAAGATTCTTCTACGCAATAAGATTACACAATTTTAAGTGCAACAACATAAAATTGTTGATAGCAAGATACGAACAAAAGCTCCTTGCTTATTTACAAAACTATACAAAGAATTACTCTATTGAGTTTGTGCAACGGTTTGGTGTAGTTTTGTAGAACTGATTCGTTAATTTCAAATTCTTCCAAGTACATATTTTATAGCTAAAGAAGAGATCTGTTGAAGAGCAGAATAGAAAACACAAATACATTTGTTTTGTTCCCAACGGTCATGGTGAGACTGGTAGACAATAGTACAAAAAGGTATGTCCTTGCGCCACTCTAGAGAGTAGAGGTCACAATATACTTTTGTACTTTTATACTCACTATCATACGCAATCCCTTAGTCTTGATCTTCGTCTTCTATGTCTTCAAAGACTTCTGATTTGTTTTGTTGATGAAGCATGTTGTAGAAGGATTAGAACTATGTATCTTCAGAACCTAAGTCTTTAGAGCCTTTCAGGGATTGTTCAGAGAACCATTGCCTTCAGAGTCTTCAGCGCTTGGTCTTCGGAATATCTTTAGATCTTTAGAACTCGTTCAATAGAACCTTGTCTTCAGCATCTTTAGAACTTGAAACATCAAAAAAAAATTTACTAACATTTCTTAGAACCGTTGCATAAGATACATTTTATAACCTTGACTTAACTTGTAACACACCAAAAATATTCTTCTAAAGTGTTGAGTTCGGAACCTGATGACGTTACACGCCTTCTAACCAGAGTAAAAACCTGTTCAACAAAAATTACACACGAGACAAAAATTATTAGAGTACACAATTGTTCTCTAAGATAACATATAAAATTATCATCAAAAACTAAAATCGAATATAAAATCAATCTTGTTCTCACAAAAAAAGAATTAAATTTAAGTTACTATCCAACAAGTATTCATAACTTTTTCTCTTAATAAATAATTTTAAAAATGTGATAAATATTCAAAGACGTTCATTTTAAGAAGTATCCGAACTTTTTCTCATATTTATTTATTTTAAATCATTTTTAATAATGAATTTTTCATTCATGAATATTTATAAAATCGAAGACTAAAATGAATAACACAATTCTATCTTAAAAAGAATTTAAAATTTCTAATTAAATTAAAAGAGATGTCTATCATTTTATTTAAATATTTTTTATAGGTTCTTATAGTCTCTTAATAAATAATGAACATAATATAATATCAATATTTGATATTGATAATATACTATTTTACTAAAGATATTTATTTGATTTATTTCCTAATATTTCTTATGCATATTATATTGATATGACGAATACACATACAGCTTAGAAGCTTAGACATTGGACGTTGCAAATTTGACAACGAAGCTGTCTCTTGCCAGTCGCGCCATGCGTTGGCACGTTTCATCCTCGCCAAGCAATCTGTTGATAAAACTTAAGTATTCCATAATCGGAAATTGTGTCTTAAAATGTAAGCTAAATATTTAATAAAATAATAAATATACCATTTTTTATCTCTAAATATACAATTTTTATCTAACAATTAAAAGATGTTATGAATGAAATAATTATTATACACTTTGTTGTTCTCCTTTCTATTATTTTGTTTAATTTCATAACACCTAATCACCCCCTCTTTATTTTACATCACTCGTTTTGAATTTTAATATTATATATTATATGAATATTTGAAGTTAACAGAAAAATAATGAATTTCTTATATATAATTTCAAGTTTATATTATTTTTGAAGAATATAGAAATCCTTCTTGAAGAATAGAAAAATGATGAATTTCATATATAGTTTCTAAAAAATATATAAAATATTTATTTTTGAAAGATAGCAACATAATTAAATTTTTATATAATTCTTGAAAAATATATAACCTGAAGAATAGAATTTTTTTTATAAATTATTATATAATTCTTAAAAAATTTATCAAATATCTTTGAAAGATAGCAAAAAATAAATAAATTATAAAGTTTAATTCTCTAAAGAATTAATAAAACATTTCTCAATGATTTTGCAACGAATAATTTTTTTATAAATTATAAATAACACATATGATATAGTTCTTAAAGAATTATAACAAAATTAATATTAAAGTATCAAAGGTGATTTCGATTTTCATGTATTTTAGAAAAATTTCATCAATAATTTTAAAAAACCTTAAAGGGTTAAATCAATAATCCTAAAATATTTCAAAAGTACTTAAGAAAGAAAGAATTGGTAACATAGATTTTGAGAAATAAAATTTAATATTAGTCATCCAAAATATAAATTTATAATTTAATATATAAAATATTTTGAAAGTTTATGATTGAGTTCTGAAAGAACCAAGAACCATTATATATATATATATATATATATATATATATATATATATATATATATATATATATATATATATATATATATATATATATATATATATATATATATATATATATATATATATATATATATATATATATATATATATATATATATATATATATATATATATATATATATATATATATATATATATATATATATATATATATATTATATATATATATTATATATATATATAATATATATTTGGTGTACAAAGAAGAAATGAAAGACAAAAGAAATATATTTAATGAGGGCTATAAAAAATAAAGAATAATGATTACAATGAATTACATTGACCTATCTCACTTCTCATCAGATTATTTTTCATGCCAGGTACATACCACACATTCCGACCACTGCTGCTTTCCCATTATTTAGAATGACTCTGACATTTCCCATACCTTATGCATTTAGGTATTTATCATCAATACATATGATCTTTGTACTCTTCCAGAGTCAAAATCAACCAACCATTTCTTGTTTCCAGTAAGATGGTTTTGAACACCCTGTGTCCATATACCACCATTATGATGAATTCATATTATCAGATTCAGAAGTCAACAATAGCACAGGTTCATCATCATATTCTCCTCTGGCTATATTTTCTTCTTCTGACTTCCTTTATTTGTTTGACCAACAATCTTTGGCATAGTGACCAAAGTTCTTGCAACAATAACACTGAACATTCTTCTTGTCAGACTTCTCCTTTCCCTTCTGGACATTCTTCTGCCTATCAGAATTTGAAGCTTCTGACCTTTGACCATCATTAGTTTTCTTCTTGGCTTCTGACCAAGTCTGCTTCTGATACTTTTTACCAGAAGTTGTTTTCAGAGCCTGCTGCTCTACTTCCCTCTCAGAAGTTCTCGCAGTCATACGCAACTCATGCGCCTAGAGACTACTTTGCAACTCTTCAACTCTCATGGTGCTCAGATCGTTGGAATGTTCAATTGCTACCACAATGTAATCAAACAGAGAAATTAAGGATCTCAAGATCTTCTCAATAATTACTTGTTCAGAAAGAGTTTCTCCACAAGATTTCATCTTATTAGTGATCAGAATCACTCTAGAGATGTACTCAGAAACCTTCTCGTTGTCCTTCATGTTGAGATTCTCATATTGCTTTCTGAGAGACTGAAGCTTCACCTTCTTCACTGATGCGTCACCACCGTAACATCTGACCAGTGTGTCCCACGCAGCCTTCACTGTTTTAGAGTCAACAATCTTCTCAAACACGTTCGCATCCACACATTGATGATGTAGAACAATGTCTTCATATATTTCTTCCTTAGCGCCCTCTGTGTTATCTTTTGTGCCTCTGTTGCGTCTGCTTCTAACAGATCATAGTCATTGGTGACAAGATCTAACACATCTTAAGAACCAAATAACATGCACATCTGGATCTTCCAACGATTCCAGTTTTTGCCATCAAATACTGGAAACTTGGAATGGATATCGCCGCCGTTTTCGTTCATCTTCTACCTTGTGCGAATTTATGCAGAAACTCAACGAAGTTGTGTTTCCCAAATCCCCAGAATCAGAAACAACGATTATCACAACACCTCACTGTTCTCTCGTGTTTCCTGTGTTTCCCGTGGATTTCTAACTGGAACTTTAGATACCAATTATTGGTGCACAAAGAAGAGATGAAAGACAAAAAAAAATATTTAATGAAGACTACAAAAATAAGGAATAATGATTTACAATGAATTACATTGATCTACCTCACTAAGCTATTTATACACAAAATAAAATCCTAAAT